>JAIUJO010000201.1:27500-627500 GCA_023846275.1 Vanilla planifolia | reverse complement strand
CATGTATAATTTATCTTATTTGTTCAAATTGTTTGAATTTATTTGGCAATATTGCTATAAGCTCCAATTCTCCTCCTATGTGTCCTTTACATATCTTTGATTTAGTTAAATTATATTTATTAAATTCATCTTATTTTAGCTTCATTATATATTAAATTAATATATATATAATAAATTATTATTATATGATTTTTTGGTAGTTAATAGAAAATTTTAAATGATGCGTAATCTAGATGAAACAAATATCATTATACTAATGCTACAAGCACTGTGAATTTTAATATTTATTGTTAATATCTTCAAATATTTGTTTTTAGAATTTTTGTATGTTTTTTGATTAATTTGGATTTGCACATAACTTCAAGATAAAGGATGTTACACTTGATTCTCTTAGTTTCATGGAATGTTACTTTCCTATACAATTTATATCAATTTTATAATTATTTTCCATTGATTTAGTTCTATTATTGTTTAACTCGAAATTTACTCTTATCAGACTTGAATATTTCTTTGATTTAGTTATATTCTAGTACTTTAATTTGCCTCTTTTTATTCTTATTATATATTGACTTAATATTAAAATAATAATTTATTACTATTTATTCTTATTTACTTTGGTTATTCAAAGTAATTCGAAATGAGCCTGACCAAAACGAAATAAACATAATTTGTTTTGATAATATATAATATATTCATCTTTCCAAAAGTGACATAAGCCATGCAAAGGGATTTTGCATTTGAGATCTTCACGGAGGATCAAACATGAAATCTAATAGCATAAGTTTAATGTGGGGCTTGGGATGGGGCTCCCCTCATTCCTAGAATAACTCGTTACAGCATGCAACATGTGCCACCAAATAAGCAGGTGCATTCCCATTTCTATGGATGTGGAAAAATCTGATTGCCTGTAGACATCTTGCGTACCTGAGAGCCTCAACAAAATAGCCTATCATAGGGGGGGTGGGATATCGACTTGCGGACCTCCTGAAGCACCATCATCATGTCAGTCTGAATCTCCATGACACTGTAATGGGGAAGGGAACCCCTTAGTATGTTGAGGGCCTCCAGTATAGCTTGGACCTCCATGGCTTCCCTAGCCTTAGAGAGCACCCTCTTACTAGCTACCAGGAGCAGTCTCCCCATGTAGTCTCTAGCCACCAAGCCAAGGCCAGCAGTGTTGTCCCCCACCGCAGCATCATAGTTCACTTTTATCCATCCTATTGGGAGGGCAACCCAACAGTGGGTTACAAGCAGGTCCGAGGAGCTGCAAAGGTGCCCGCTGGACAAGGTTGAATAGTTGTTGTATTATCTTGCTGCAGTGATTTCCTCGATCTTGATCTTTCGTAGCAACGTGCATGGCTTGACCATGGGATTGTTATTCCTGATCGCATTCATTCTTTCCCAAATATAATACACTGTGGTGGCCAATGTGGCCTCATGCCCGACGCCGGCCACATGTCGCACCACTGGCGAGCAGACAAACCTCTTAAGTCAGTCAAGAAAGGTCAACCCAGCACCAACACCCTGAGGCCATCCCAACACAGCCACTACCCTGCAGGCCTCACAATGATCCTAGAGTTCTTGGGCTCACAGGCAGTCCAAAAAAACATGGTGCATGGACTCTTCTGTTGCTAGCCCCACTAACAGCTGCTACTCTCGAGCATCCCGCTGCAGGCCAGCCACGCTGCCGTAAGGAGGTTGTCACTAACGACTCGCCACATGAACATCTGCTCCATCCACACTGCTTTGATCTTCCAAATACCTCTCATTTGGTCCACATGATGTCGGCCACTTCCCCAAGTGACATCATCAGCTCTGCACACCATGTGCATATCAATTCTCCCACAATCGACCCTCTCCGTCTCGGTGTGCGTCTGAATGAGCGTGTCCTGTGCAGACGTCCGAGCTCTGGGGAGATGCAGAACTGTATCAATCAGCTCCTCGCCCACCCATGCATGAATATTGTCCACGTCTCAAACCCCAGCTACAGTGATGCATTCAGCCACGCTCGTCGACCATACAATGTTCATGTTGATGAAAGTCGGCCAAGAGCATAAAGGGAGGTAGTCCCAACCAATTGTCCTCCGCGAATCTCACCATCCTCCCATAGTTGAATCTCCATACATAGATTGACACTGCCTCTGGCATTACCTCCAGCACCAGCCTAGACACATGGGTTGCGTTCCAGGGAACTTTCATAACAGGGTCCATTAACCTATAATTCTGCCTCATAGCATCCGTCCAAAGGCTCGCCTTGCGACTTAGAATACGCTTGCAATTCTTCATTTGCAGCATGTGCTACCATGCACAGAAGTCATGAAGCGGAAGTCTGTCGGTGGTCTTTGGCAGAGTGACGCAGTCCCAGGGTGCATATTGCATCATATGCTCTCTGCTCATCCCCTGCCATAGAAAGCTTCTAATTATCCTTCCTATCTCATCAATTACTCCCACCAAGGTAGCTCTGCCCGCGAGCGACAGCGGACAAATCCACCAATTGGCCACTGTAGCTTCAATCCTTTGAAGGAGGAAGTTGAGGTCCGATCTTCACAGGCATTTAGCTGCAATAGGGACCCCAAGGTGCGTGAGCATCCCGCCCGGCTCCATATGTAATTGCCTCGACACCATCCTCGCTTTCTTCTTGCTGATCTTCCTGTTAAAATATACTTTGGATTTCAGAAAGCTAACATGCAGCCCTGCAGCTTCCCTGAAGGTCCTCATAATTCTCCACACTGCGCACGCTGCCTGGCGTGTGGCGGGAGCAAATAATAAAACATCGTACGCATAGATGAGGTGCAAAATAAGCGGTGCATGTTGTCCAGGTCTTAATTCGTGCAATTGTTTATTCTCATAATCCCTTACAAGCACAAATAATTATTCTGTAACCATAACGTACAGGTAGTGCAAGAGCAGACATCCCTGTCGGAGCCCCCGTGCGGCACCACCCAAGGAAGGCGACAGCGATTAATGAGAACACCAAACCGTGGAGATACGATGCATGCAGCTATCCATTCACACCAAAAAGGAGAAAATCCCATAGTCTTCGTCATCCTGAGAAAGAAATCCCATTGCACGCTGTCGTAAGCCTGCTCCATGTCGACCTTGATTGACATGAGGCCGAAAACTACGGTGTAGGCATGCATTTTTGACATCATCTCCTACGCGATGTATACATTATCTGAGATACTTCACCCGGGGATGAAAGCTGCTTGTTTGTGCCAGATGAAGCTTGGCATCATCGGTTTCAATCTATCAACCAGAATGAATGCACCACCCTATATATGTTGTTGTAGAGGCTAAATGGCCAGAAATGCTCCGGCCTGCACACCCCCTGCTTCTTCGAGATAAGGACAATCAATGTGTCCTTCCATTCCTCCAACAACCTCCTCTCCTCAAAGAAAGCCTGCACCGCACGAATGATGTCCCTACGTGAGATTGCCCAATAGCCATGTAGAAATTATGTCGTGATCTCGTCAATACCCGGGGCTTTGTTTCTTCTGATTCCTACATGGCCACAATTATCTCACTCTTTGTGACCCTGTAGCCAAGCTTGGAAGCCATGTCCCCATAGACAATGCCGGACGACACGGAGTTCAGCGGCATAGACGCCCACCCTACGCATTGCCACTTCTCTTCAAAGTAAGCTAAAAGGACAGTCCTGATGTGATCAGGTGTATCCACCACGTTGTCCTCTGCATCACATAGTAAATTGATTCGGTTTCCCCTCACACGAGCCATTGCAGCAGCATGGAAAAACTAGGTGTTGCTGTCCCCAAGCTGCACCCAATGCACTTTTGCAACCTGCCACCACCATTTCTTCTCATGTGCATAGCCATGATAGAAGGCAATGATCATATGGCCATGATGCTTGCTCTCTTCCTCTGTTAGTCCCTCCCAAGATTCCTTTAACTATAGTTCATTGATGCTCTTCTCCAGCTCCATGTTCTGGTTGACAATGTTTCCCACCTCCTCTTGGCTCCACTTAAGTAGTGCCACCAGTGAACATTTGAATTTGGCCCTTAGTGCCTCCATGCAATTCCCCCCACACGTCTGTGTCATGCTTGGTGCACCACCTCGATCGACTTCGGGAAGTCCAACTGTACACTCTCGAATTGTATCCTTCTATTGTTCAGCTGCAAATTTCTACACCCCAGATCAACCAACGGTGGCATACGATCAGACCCCAATCGACTCCGGTGCTGCATAGAGCATTCAGGAAACACCTACATCACCGTAGAGTTCATAAGGACCTGATTGAGTCTTTTCAGGATGCGTGCGCTGCCCTACTTCCCATTGCACCAGGTCAAGCAATTGCCGGTGAAACCCATGTCCACTAGCTGCAGCTCCTACACAAGATCAAAAAGCTCTTGCTGCCACTTACCATAGATAAACTTCTTCTTGCCGTTTTTCTCTTCTTGCACCATCACAAGGTTAAGATCCCCTGCCACAACGAGTGGGTCATCCCCACTGGACACATGCCTGAAGACTTCCCAGACTTCCCGATGCTTGTGGTGATCTTTGGGGCCATAAACAACGAAGCAATTTAGCTTTACACCATGATCATGATATCGACCTAGCTCTTCCACAGTAGAATTATACCTACTGACATACCAGCGTATAGTTGAGCCACGAAGTTCCATTCTTTCCCAAGGAGCCAGTCCGCACCCTTCCTTCGAAAACATTGCACTTTCGTCTCCATCAGGGCCACGACTGCAACATTACCCTCACGTACAAATCTTTGTAGGTACCTTCTGCACTTCCTGTCCCTAACTCCTCTGATATTCCAAACCACGAAATGCATTATCACAAGGAATTTTGTAAGTGGTGCCCAAATGCGGCCACACAGTTCTCCTGCCACACTGAGGTACTCCTCAGATGAGGCCTCCTCCATCTTCCACTTCGATATCCCCTGTGCCCCATGAAGCGCAGCCCAGGAGAAATTCTCCTATATCGTTTTGGTGTAGTAACCATCCAAGCTTCTGGTTTTGTCCACCGCATAATCCTCCTGCAATAATGGTAGTTTCCCCTTATTCCTTCCTGCCTATGCCATCTACCCCATTCCTACATCCTTCGTTGGTGCTTCTTCCTTTAGACTCCTCTCCCAGTCCTCCCTGGCCCTTGAAGACGAAGCCCGCCTCGCCATGTCTGTTCCTCAAGCCTTGGATAGGCACCTCTTCCTGTGATACATACTTACGGGCACCTAAGTAGAAGTCCCTTGACTTAAGGTCTTCCATGAATTCTTGCTCACCCTGGTTGCTAAACCCCTTTGCTTGACCATGCTTTGTCTCCTGTGCTGGGGTTGAACAAGCATTCAAGGGCCCAGCATTTATACATTCTTCTTTAGGTCATACATATTCTCCACACACATTCGAGGAGTTCTGGAGCACTCAGCTTCAGTAGCCTTCCTTCCAATATTGTTCGTATCCTCCGCCTCCAACGATCCACCTCCAAGCTCATTGTCTCCTGAGGTCTTAATAATAATTTTCTCTCCATGCTTCCGCACCATCTCCCCATTGTGCGTCATTTTTGTTGGACATGCGTGCACAGTGCCTGGGGACTTATGCATGCTGCACTGCCCCGCAAGGTGACCAACGTGCCTACAGGAAAAGCAAACCTGCAACAATCCCTCGTACTCGAATGCCTGGTAGATTATTCCAAATTTCTCGTTAAGCCATATGCCTTGTTTTAAAGGCTTCGAGAGGTCCATCGGGATGTACACCCTAGCAAAGGAAGATCGTTCCATATTGACAGTCCAGCCATGAAATAAGAAGGGCTCCTCAATTGCCTTAGCAATTGTCTGGATGTTCTCTACATCCCAGTATATTAGTGG
Source organism: Vanilla planifolia (assembly GCA_023846275.1). Taxonomy (NCBI): domain Eukaryota; kingdom Viridiplantae; phylum Streptophyta; class Magnoliopsida; order Asparagales; family Orchidaceae; genus Vanilla; species Vanilla planifolia. The sequence goes on along the minus strand of JAIUJO010000201.1, from coordinate 621,673 downwards.
GAGGCATGAAAGGCACACCCACACTGGCACACACATCGCCGTTGTGGCGTTGGGCCCGAATTCATGTGTCCAAATGTCAAGTCCCTTGGCTTGACCTGTGACTTGCCATGGGCCGCTTAACAAGAGTTCACTCCTATCATGAATGGAGTCAAAATGTAGGCAGAAGCAGTTGGATTGCTGGTCAAGGATCCTAAAATTCTTGTAGTGGCCCCATCTCTTTATCAGCACCCGTGCGATGGTGGAGAATGGGAGGGTGATCCAGTATACTCACCCTACCAGATCGAATTTGTGAAATTCGATATGCCTATAGGATGCTTCTGATGACATAATAACATCTCCACTGTCAACATGGTTTGGCATGCATGCAGCACGATCTTTTACATCAACGTTGGCTGGACACACAAAGGAAGTTGCTCTATTACTTGGGGCATCACTGTTTGCTATTAGAGCTTCCTTAAAGCTGATCCTATTTGAATGGGCCTCCAGTTTCACAGTAGCCCCATGTTTGGGGCAAAGGATTCCTTTAGGTCGCTTGCTCCTCGCATGTTCCTCAGCTTTGTGCGCTGTGTCCCCCAGCTCAATCTAGCCAGTAATCGCGGTGTGGCTTACATTTTGCCCACATATCCATCACCCTGGCTCTGACATTCTGGTAGCTAAGCTAGCGCTTCGACAGATTTCACCTCCTTCACCGAGCTACACAGTGAGTTAGTAGTTTCAATAGTTTCGCTTGATACCTCTGCCGATTCAACTAAATTTTGAAGAGCAAGGAGACTCCTCTCAGCGGCCATCATTTTCCTATTAGAGGTGGAGGAGAGGCATTATCTCTCTGGCCATTTCCTCCCAAAAGTCCTCATCTTTTAGTTGCTCTTCCTCACCGTGTTTCCCGCCATCTTTCTCCTAGTTAGGGCTGCAGGGATCCTAGAACCATGCAAGAGGACGATCCAATATTCTGCACCACGAGATGTGCTTATAATTAATCCTGTCCCAGCGCCCCCACTCGGAGCGAATTTCGATGGATTTTAAATTTGAAGTTCCCAGATCCATGTGGCCAGGCAATCCTACACAACTGTCTTGGCTACTCATGTGGCCTGGCGTCAACTAGCCGTTACCAGCTTCACGTCACATGCACACCTTCCCTTCCGTCTTGCAGTGAGATCCCTTGATCCAGTCTCCAGCGTCGTCATAGTACCTCACCCTCCTCTTACGCCTCCACCAGTAACTTCAGAATCCAGCTTCTCATCACAGACCTTACGCCACTCACGTCTCGTCCCCTACACTTCGCCACTAGCAATCCGTCACCTGCCCCCCGTCACCAGCCCTCCACCACCAGCTTCCCGTCATGAGCTCCTTCCCGTGTCTAGCTTCTCGTCACTGGCCCCCTCATTCCCAGCACCCCGTCACCCACCTTCCGTCTCCAGCTTCTCGTCACAGCTTCCCATCTCCAGCTTCCCTTTACAGCTTCTCCTCACAACTTCCCGTCACAGCTTCTCGTCTCCAGCTTCCCGTCACCAGCCCTCCACCAATAGCTTCCCATCACCGACTTCTTGTTTCCATTGTATCAATAAGTTACTTGAGCTTGATCACTTAGAGGCAACGGTGCACAACCGTAACCCGACGACGCCAGAGATGATAGTGTGGGAGCGATCGTCGCCCAAAGTGTCGTTCAACTTTTCTATCAAAAGGGGAACTTATCTTGATGGCCTTATGCTAATTAATATTTATTTTCTTATTTTTAAATATTTTGTCTTTACGGGTTTTGGCATGTTTTGCTAGGTATTTTTATTCATATATAGTTTAAAGATTGAAGATATTATACTTGATCTCCTTATTGTCATAGAATGCAACTTTTATAAATAATTTGCATCATTTCATCTTGTTTGATGTATTGAATATTTTAAATTATAATGCAAATCTAAATTTTCTCTTGTTTGACATTTACATGAGTTTTATTTTAATATAATATATTACATCAATTTAAGACATTTCAATTTTATCATATATTTACTTAATATTAAAATAATAATTTATTTTTATTTATGCTTATATACATTTATAATTCATAGTATTCTAAATGGAGGTCTGATTGGGATGAAATAAACATTGTTGGACTCATCCCATATTTAATGTTCAAGAAACCACAGTCGCTATCCTAAGTATTATGGAATGCAACATTCATACACTATTTATCTTTTTTTTAATTTTTTATTTTTATTTTATTTTGTTACTAAGTAAATCTAAATCTGTTATTATGTAACCGTTCATCACTTAGATTTAATAATTTCTTTTTTCTCAATTTATCATATTTCAATTTTTTATCATATATTTATGTATTTTTAAGACAAAAATTTGTTATTATTTATGCTTACTCACTTTGGTAATTTTTAGTAATTTTGAATAAGCCTAGATCGACGTAAAACAAATGTCAAGTGACTCATCATGACGAGTACTATATAACTGAATATTTATTTTTTATATTTTGTAAATTATTTTTTTATGATTCTAGCAAGCTTTTCATTATTCTACTTATTTAATGATCAATGATGTTGTGCCCAATCTTCTTAGTATCTTGAAGTACAATTTTCAAAATCCATTAATCATTTCCTCATGTTTTTTACTTTAAGGTTTTAATAATATGAAATTCTGATTCTCCTCTCATGTGACAATTACATTAATTTGATTTAGATATATTTATTTGCTTAAATTAATCTCATTTTATTATTAATAAATATTTACTTAATGTTGAAAAATTATTTATTTTTATTTACTTTTTATTTAGTTTTTATTTGTTTTTAAATTTGTAATAATTAGTAGCTAGGTATGGACAAGATGTCACAAAAGTTATTGGGTTCATCCCCAAAAGCTATATCTAACTAATTATTCATCTTACATTTGAAATGAGTTTTATTCAATGGATTTTGTATGCACTACGATGCATTTAGATTCAAACATAATTTAATGACCAAGGAAGTTTCACTTGATCTTTTAAATATCTTGGTTTATACCTTTTCTATACAATTTATCTTAATGTAAGTTTAATATATATTTAATTTATATTACAATAATTATTTATTATTTTTATTCTTGAGTTATTTTGGTAAATCACAAATATTCAAAACATGGTTACATTAAGATGAAATTAACATCATTGGACTCACCACATGAGCTTTATCCTTTAAATAAATATTTTTATGTTTTTTAGTATTTTATTTAACAAAGTTTTGGGACATTTTATGAGACATTTTGATTTGTATTTAATTTAATAATTAACGATGTTACACTCAATTATCTTTATAAATATCAATGCAATGTTTCTATACAATTTATTTCATTTATTCAAAGTTTTTGCTTTGATTTGTTTATATCAATATATAACTCAAAACTATTTTCATGTGATAGTTCACTGCATTGATTTTGTTATAATACATTACATTGATTATATTTTCATTTTTGCTTTAAAATATATCTACATAATATAAAATGTAAAATTTATTTTTAGATTTGCTTATTTGCTACAATAATACCAAATGAGGTGTCATTTATATTAAAAAATATAGATAGACTTTTCTCAACATGCTCTATTCAATTAAATGTTTTTATATTTTATTAAATTTTATTTTCAATAGCTTTGCAATACTTTACCACATATTTTAATTTAAACTAGACTTGTTGAATAAGGAAGTTGTATTTGATCTCCTAAGGATTTTGAATTGAAACTCTTTGGTGTTGTTTATCTCATTTATTCAAAATTTTTGACTTAAATAGGTTAAGTTATTATGAAGCACTATCCTTACAGTTATGACTTTTACATCACTATAAGTTGGTGAATTACATTACTTTAATTTATCTCATTTTACCTTTAAACTGTATTTCCATAATATCAAAATAATAATTTATTACTGTAATTTATACTTATTTACTTTGGTAAACATAATTGTCCCAAATAGGATCCAATTGAGAAAAAAATAAACACCCTTGAACTCATATCAAAAAGCTCTATCAAGTGAAATATTTATATTTTTTATTTTTAAATATTTTATATTTTTAGAATTTGGCACACTTTATGAGATATTTTATTATCCTCAAGATTTGATGATCAAGGATTTTATGCTTTATCTCTTGAGTATCATGGAATATAACTTTCTTTTATAATTTACCTTATTTCTTCAAATATGTTTTTCTAATTTAATTGTATTATTACATAACTCGAGACTGCTTCTCAAGTAACTTTTATATTGCTTTGATTTTATTGTGTTATATTGCTTCAATTTATCTTTTTCTAGTTTTAACATTTATTTAATTAATATTAAAATTATAATTATTTTTAAGTTTAAAATATTTCGTTTGGGGATTCATAAAAATTCTAAAAAGGCCTAATCGAGATAAAACTAATATTATTAGACATAGCATGAGAAACTCTACTAAACTAAACATTGATAATTATAATTTTTTAATTTTTTATTTTTCTTGATTTTAGCATGCTTTATGAGCCTTTTTGATTTGAAGCTATTTTTATGTTCATAGATGTCTCACTTAATCTCTTAGAATTCAACTTTCTAGTGTAATGTTTGTTAGCACTTCAAAGTTTTTTTTACTAATTTTTTTAATTATGATATAACTATAAATGTCCTCTCATATAATCTTTCAATGATTTTGATTTTGTTGTAACATAATTGATGAATTTGTCTCTTTTCAATATATATATATATATATTAATATTAAACTAATAATGTGTTATTATTTTTGCTTATTTTTTGTAGGTTGTAAAAATTCGAAAAGGTTTGTGATGCAGGCAAAACAAAATTTGTTTAACTCATCTTAATGAGCTCTATCTATTTAAACATTCATTTTTATATTTCTTGGTATTTTAAATTCTAAGGTTTTGGTATACTTTATTAGATATTTTATTTTGTACTAGATTTGAGTATTGTAAATGTCATGCTCGAACTCGTAAGTATCCTGAAATACAATATTGTCCTTCTAATTTCTCATTTTTTCAATTATTTTCTTTGATTTGGCTATATTATAATGTAGCTCTAAATCTCCTTTGTTGTGTAAGTTAAATTACTTTTAATTGATAATATTATATTATTTAATTTGTCATATTTTTTAATTTTAACACGTATTTTTTCGAAATTAACATAATATTTTTTTATTATTTATTCTTATTTGTTTTTTTAATTCACAGTAATTCTAAAAGGTTTGTATCGAGACAAAAAAATATCGTTAGACTCATGTTTACTTGTATATCCAATTAATTATTTATTTCTATAATTTTTAAAAGATTATTTTAATTAATTTATTATGTTTTACAAGATATTTTGATTTATACTTGATTTGATGATAAAGGATTTCACAACTGAACACCTTAGTATCTTAAAATTCAACTTTGAATTTGTTATGATATTATGAAGATATAGTTGTTCTCCTATATGACCATTATAATGCTTTGATTTGGTCACATTATATTGCTCAATTTAATTTTAGTTTGGTATTAAAAGAAATTTACCCAACATTAAAATAATTTTTTGTTTTTATTTATGTTTATTTCTATTGGTTATTTGTTATTAATCACTATAAGGTCTAATCAAGACAAAACAAAAGTTGTTTTGACCATCTCGATGAGATCCATCCAATTAAACCTTTATATTTATAATCATAAATATTTTATATTCAATGGATTTAGTATTCTTGATGAGGCAATCTGATTTAAACATAATTTCACCATCGAGGATTTCACACTCAATCTTTAAAATATCTTAGGATTTGTTATCCTATATAACTTATCTCATTTTTAACTTCAGTATATATTTTCTTAATACAATAATAATAATTTATTATTTTTTATTTTTATTTATTTTGGAAATCCACAAAAATTTCAAACAAGGTTAGATTGAGACAAAATGAACATTATTATTGTCATTCTAATGAGCTATATCCATTAGACATTTTTTAAAATCTTTTTTAGTATTTTATTTTCTATGGTTTTAGCACACTGTAGTACACATTTTGATTTGTTCCTAACTTGATGATCGAGGATGTCAAACTCGATTATCTTTATTAATTGTAATGTAATATTCCTATTAGATTTATAATATTTATTCAAAAGTTTGACTTTGACTTTGTAATATTACATTGTATTTTTAAATATCAACATGTGCAAACTTTACAACACTTGATTTTGTTAAATTATATTTCTTCCATTTCTCTTATTTTACATTTAATATATATTTATTAACTTTGCTAATTCTTAGTTATTCCAAACAAAGTTTGAATGAGATGACGCAAACCTCATTAAACTTGTATCAATGAGTTCTATCCAATTAAATATTCATTTTTATGTTTTTAAATATTAATTTTTCAATAGTTTTGTCATGCTTTGTGATATATTTATATTCGTCTCTAATTTTATGATTGAGGAATTTTCTATTTTGTTTCCTTCGATATCATGCCATATAATGTTCCTATGCGATCTGTCTAGTTTTAGATATAATACAATTTTTTAATATTAAAAATATTAATTTATGATTATTAATGTTTATCTAATTAAATGTTCATTTTTGTGTATTATAATTTTATTTTTTTAATATAGAAGATATTTTGATTCATAATTGATTTGATGATCGAAAAAGTCACTATATATCTTCTTGGCACCTTGGAGAGCAATAGTTTTATACAATTTAACAAATTTCTTCAAATGTTTTGCTTTGTTTTTGCTACATTAATATGTGACTTTACATGCATTCTCATTTGCCTTTACCCCAGTTTGATTTGGTTATATTATATTACTTTAGTTTGTCTCATTTTAATTTTTATATTTATTTCTTTATCATTAAAAAATAATTTGTTATTATTTATGGTTATTTACTTTGATAATTCACAGTAATTCTAAACGAGCATAATAAAGACAAAACAAATGTTACCAAGCATGTCTCGATTAGTACTATCAAACTCTCTAAATTATTTTTATATTTTCAAATATTTAATTCCTTAAGAATCTAGTTATTGTAATTGATTTTATAAACAAGGATACTACACTTGATCTCTGTAATATCTTGTAATGCAATTTTTCTAAACTATTTATCTCTTTTCTTACAAAAAGATTTTTTATTTAGTTATATTAAAATATAACTTTATTCCTCATGTCGTGTAATCGTTAAAAGCCTTCGATTTTTTGATATTACACTACTTGAATTTATCTAGTTTTAGATTTAACATATATTTACTTAACATTCAGATAATAGTTTATTATTAACTTAACTTATTTATTTTTGTAATTCATAGTAATTCCAAACCGATCCAATCGAGATAAAACAAAAGTCGTCAGACTCTTCTTGATGTGCTTTATCCAATTAAATATACATTTTTTATATTTCAAATTATTTAATTTTTTTATTATTTTTATGTGTTTTATAAGACTTTTTAATTCATACTATTGTCACGATAGAAGATATTCAATTTAATCTTTTTAGTATCTTGGAATACAACTTTCTTGTATAATCTAACTTATTTATTTCAATATTTTTTCTTAATTTTCTTATATTATATTTCTTCAATTTATCTCATTTTATTTTCATTATATATTTACTTAATATTTCAAAAAATAATTATCATTTTGACTTATTTAGTTTTATACTTCATTGTAATTCGACATGAGATCCGATCAATATAAAATAAACATCATTGGATTAACTTTGACGAGCATTGTGAAATGTAATACACATTTTTAAATTTTTAAATATTAATATTTTCTATGATTTTTCGATGTTTATGAGAAATTTTACATCATACTTGATTTGATGTTTTACAATGTTACATCGAACTCTTTGGTACATTGGAATGGAATTTTTTCTTACAACTTATCTTATTTATTTAAATTATTTTCTTTGATTTAATTATATTTCTTTGCAATTCTAAATCTCATCTCATGTGTGGTTTACATGTCATGCATGCGGATGTATTCAATCACTTCAATTTATCTAATGTCAATCTAAATAGATAATTATTTAGTATTAAACAATAAATTATTATTTATGTTTATTTTCTTCAAAGATTTAAACTAATTCAAAACACATTTTTATCAAGATGAATCAATTATTACTGAACTCTTCACGTCAAGCTCTACTCAATTGAAAGTTCTTTTATTTTTTTTAAAAAAACTTATTTTCCTTGTTTTTCCATGATTTAAGAGACATTTTAGTTTTTCATCAGTTTTGATAATCAAGGACATTGCACTTGATCGAGAAAAGTAAAAATTCATTTTTAAACATTTTACTCTTCGCATGTGACCCTTATATTGCTATGAATTTGATATATCACATTGTATCACGTAGTTTACTTAGGCTGTAATATATGTTTACCAAATATTAAAGAAATTATTATTATTTATGCTAATTCGATTTTGTAATTCGAAGTAATTCCAAAAGAGGTCAGATCGAGAAAACAAAAGAAATCTTTGAACTCATCACGATGATCTCCATCAAACTAAATATAGATTTTTAATTTTTTTAATATTCTACTTTTATTGATTTTGTGAGCTTTACAAGACATTATAGTTCGTGCTTCATTTTATTGATCGAGGAAGTTATAGTTGATCTCATTAATATCTTGGAATACACAAGTTCAATACAATTTACCCCCTTTATTTAATTATTTTTCATTTATTTGATCATATTACTTTGAAACCATAATTCTCCTCTCATATGACCTTTACATCACATAGTTTTGGTTATATCATCTTTCTTCAAATTATCTTATTTCACCTTCATTATACATATACTTAATGTTAATATAATAACTTGTTAAATTCATTGGCAATTCACAATATTTCTAAATAATTTTGATTGAGACAAAACAAATATTATTGAACTCATCTTAATGAACTCTATTGACTTAAACTTTTGATATGCTTTGTGAGATACTTCAATTCATACTTTACACTTGATTTTCTAAATATTTGGAATGTATGTTTCTCATTGAGCATTTATCATTCTTCAAATTTTATAATTTTAATTAGTTATATTGCATTACTTTAATTTATCTTATTTTAGTTTTAAGATACATATTCACATAAAATAAAATTAATAATTTATTATTATTTCTTTTTTAAAATTTTGTAATTTTAAATAATTCCAAACTTTGTCTAATCGAGATGAGACAAACCTCATTGGACTAATTTGAATCAGTTCTATCAAATTAAATCTATATTTTTAAATTTTTTATTTTCTAAGAATTTTAGTAGGTTATATTGGATCTCTTAATTACCTTAGAATTTAAGTTTCACATACAATTTATATCATTTCTTTGAATTTTATAATTTTATTTGGTCAAATAACATTGCTTCAAAATGTCCCATTTTAGCTTTAACATATAAATTTACTTAATATAAAATAATATTTTATTATTAGTTATGTTTTTTTATCTTTGTATTTCAAAATAATTCAAAATTAATTCCACTCGAGATGAAACAAGCATCATTAAACATTTTTAGACACGTTCTATCCATTAAAATCTATATTTTCAAAATTTACAAATATTTTATTTTCTAGGAATTTTGGTAGGTTTATTAGACATTCTTGTTTGCACATGATCTTATGATTGAAATGGTTTCATCGAATGACTCTTAACAACAAATACATGGTTGTCACATTGATGAAGAATACTACTAAAAATGATTTCTTGTGAGTTGTGGATTCTTATAAACCTTTCATTTTTTTAATGCAAGCTGCATCTAAGGATGTAAGCTAAGGGGATGCTTTCTTTGGTGTAATGTGACTTATCACCCCTTGCAAAAGCTTGAAATCTTTAGCTTAGATATCATCCCCCCTTTGCAAGTGATAGTTGGCACGGTAGGCTATGGAATCGTAGGACGGGTTAAGTGAATGTCGACTGTCAATGTTGTAAAAATTGTATGTCATCATGTGTCATGGCATTGGCTAGTTGGAATTGATGTTGTAATGTGACAAGTAAATGCCCCTCCCAAACCTAACTACTTGCTCCATGGTGTGGAATTATTACCCCATGTTAGGTGAGGCTACTACTGAGTTCAAACACAAAAATGAATAAGGTTAACAATAAAAGTATGCAAACTAAGACAAACCTAGTATGAAAATTAGACAGCCAAAAGTCTATCTTATAGTCTATAGAAGCTTCCTCACCAACATATCAGGTTCAAGTCCCTTAGAAAGGGTAAACTATAGAGGGTGAGTGCCTCGTTCAGCTAACTTCATGTAGAGGCGGCACTATAAATGTGTCGGGTAGTTTGGGAATACAACCCAAATTGGATGCTAAATTCTATCAACGGCTAAGTAGTTGTAAGAGATGGATAGACAACGAGCACTATGATGAAAAAATGAAAGGACTTTGAAAATAAAGTCAAAATTTTCCTAACAATGATTGGAAGGAAGCAAATTAGGAGTTGACAGTGCACCTCAACTAGAAATAGAGTGTTGTTAGAGAGTTTTTTACATAGCTTGAGGAGCAGGCTATCTCGAGTGATTATGATCATAGAACCTTGAGCGGAAGTCTACCATGGAAAAATCGTCAACATCATCTACGACCATGCTAGCACCAACGAGGCATGCCATTGTGGCATCCTTTGCATTAGAGACACCTATGGCCTCTTCATCTGACCGTCTCAAAACACATACTATGGAGTGAGGCATGCTTGTGATTAATGATAGAGCAAGCTTGAAAGGTTTAAGGAAGCTAACTCATGTGATTATGATTTGAGGGGTGAGCCATCAATTAACCTAGATCTTCTACAAAGGGTTCAAGTGAGATGATGGTTATGAAAACCCAAACATAATAAACTATGCCTGAGTGAGGCAAAACCAGTGAAAAAGCTACTAAAGGTCGAAAGAGATATTGACACACAAATCATTCATCTAACTTGGTTATGAGGGAGAAAGGTTAATCAAATTATCTAGTGGTCAGTTCCATGAAATGTTTCCCTCAATGTGCTAGAGACACTGAAAGTTTTTTTTTTGTAAAGCCAATGATTAGGGACATTCAAGGAAAACTTTGCCTAGCATATTGTCATACTTTAAATAAGTAGGAAGGCTCATCTTCTTTCATTAGTTGAGCAAATGAATCTTGGTTGAAGTGGGCCATTTTTGATGAGTAGAACTAGTGATGCTAGACAAACCAAAAGTTTGATTACGGTGTCCAACTACAAGTTAACCTAGAGCCTACAATGGGCATTGGTTGATGAAGACTGCATGATAGTGGTCATAGAAGGTGAAATGTACTAAGCACGTAACAACTGACTTATCAAATTGTCTAAAGACAAAAATGGATGGAGCTAAAGTTTGCATCCATACCTAGATATTTGTGTAATGCATCTCCTTGATGAGTAAGAGAGTGTGATGATCGCTACATGATTTAAGACATAAGTTACATGAAGTGTTTTTTGGTGTTGATCTTTGTTGTAGTGCCAAATATTCAACTCATGACTTTGATGGCTAAATAAGGGAAAGATTCCATATGAACGACACTTGCACATGGCTTTGTCAAACCTAAGAGGCGATGGAATCCCATTAGAGACAGTAATTTCGTATGAGCTTCACGAGCGAATGGAGTTAAATTTCTTGAGCTAGGATGTGCCAATTGATGGCAACGTCAAGTGGTTAAGAGGCATTGGTAGGGCCTTTGGGATTGCTATATTTTCAACTTATTAACCTATCAGCCATGGAAATTGCTCAACTAAATGTACAAACAATTTCATAAGAGAACATCACATGTTGAGCAATCTTAAGCGCACCCCTAATCATAATTTAAAATCAAGATAGTCAAGTGCTTTTCATGCTCGATCATGCTTAAAACAAAATCAAGTCCCCAGGGCGAAAAAAATATTGTTGATGAAGTAATGCTGGCATGGGAAGTTGGAAAAATTGAATATAACATTAGAGAAAGGATTTGTTTTAAGGGTTGGGCTTGAGGGTCCAAGTCCTAAACCCATCATCCATTGGTGGACTGTTCGAACTACTTGCTCAGTGAAATTGTGATTACACAGGTCAATTGGGGATGAATTGAGTATGTCCCCAATGGGGGCCTTCCTCTTGAGTGCTAAACAATTAGCACAAAATTTGTACTAACACTTGGAATGTTACTATTTCATTAAGACAAAGAATTGTAATGGTTCTCATGGTTGTTCAAATAATGTGATTTTTATCCATTGCTTTAAATGGAAAAGTGAAGAAATTCAACAATGCATTAGTAAGAAATGTGAGTAGTTATGACTCATTAAGTTAGATAAATATCTCGTTATCTAGTTAAAAATGTGCATGAATGGGTTAATGAGATTTCCACTATTCATATCCGCTATCCGATGAAGCCTCAACCAAGGAAAAAGGCTTGATTGAAACGGTGAGGAAGGAAAACCCTATTAATGTTTATTCTATTTTAACTTTGTGAAATAGCTTGAGAGACATAGCATATGTAGCAATTGGCTTATCGATAGAATTGAAATACCACTACTTTTAATGTTATTTTATTTTACTTAATCTATAAGTTGGAGGTGGGGCTCAACCCTACTTTTTTTCTCCAAGTGTTGCCTTAATGGATCAAAATCCATGTAGAAGACATCATCAATAAGTAGTCTGTCAGGGGTGGCACATTTGTTAAAAGATAACAAAGGTGTGTTATGATGAGCTTAACGAGTAAAGAAATCTCATATGGAATAAAAGTGTTAAAGGTCATTTGATTCTAATGTCTAATATGAATATGTACAGTTAAAGTGTGACCCATCGATCCTTTATGGTTTTAGAATTTGAAGCTAGTGATGTAAGAAAACTTTTTAAAGAGACAACTAGCTTGTGGTGGCCAAAAATCATAGCAACATTATTTCTTGATCCTTGATTGTTGATCCTTCACATAATTATCAAGTAGAATTCATTAATTATTGGATTGTTCTCCCACACATGGGGAACATGAGTTGGGTTTAGATTTTCATGAGATAAGTTATATTTTTCATACTAATCAAGGTGTCATGATAGTAATTCAACCTAGTACATGATGAACCATTGATTCACACATTTGGTCATTATGCTTGGTTGAAGAGCTAGTTATGTGAAGTTATTATGTGTGGGATTCTAACTAAATACCTCTAAGTAGAAATCTCTACTGTGATGCACTTCCTAGACTTATCTTTTGCCTATTGAATCATAATAGGGACTTTGCACCACAATGGCACATGACCAAGAGCTCTCTTAATGTCAGAGAATGTTGGTTGGCTTAGGCACCATAAGAAATGGCAATTAAGCATGAAGGGTGACTATAATAATTTCTTATTGAATAACTTTTGGATAAGACATTATAAGAGGTAGAGTGGCCCTATGTCGTGATCCACTGAGATAAAACCCTATGTCACAACAAATGCATCCCCTTGAAGAAATAGCCATCATGATAGTTTTAAAACACCACTTGCTAATCAGCTTGCACAGCTTGCTCCACTAGCGCTACTTATTATGACACCTTTTGTGATACTTATAGCGATACTTCATCCAGTACTCATGCGATACTTCATGCAATAATTATTGCAAAACTTAATGCGATAATTCATCTGGTACACTGTTTGGTGTTGTGAGATTTGAGTCCAGCCCTTATAGACTTGTTAGTGCGCAATGTTGAAATGGATCAGATTACTCACCACAGAAGTTAGATAGTTTAATGTAGGAATTATGGCACATTTCCTTCTCCATAAATTATCATGATCCACTGAGATCAGATGTTATGTCATGGAAGATTTGTCCCTACAAACCCAATGGCATGACAAAAGTTTCAAAAACTTTTCTTGCTTACTCGCATTAATTACTAAAAAGGTACATATAGTAGTTCTATGTGCATGACAAAATGTGTCAATTCTTGTGCCTACTTGGGAATCAAAGTAAAGCCACTCTATTGGAAGAAGTTCCTTATTTCTTAACAAAATTGTCATGATATGCAATCCACAAGATGTAATGTTTGGTGTTGCTTGACAAAAAGTGAAGTTCAAGTTTGATTGTGCAATAAGAACTAGGGTTTGTGCATGTTGGGCTATCACCCTATCTATATGCTAATATAGCTACATGAAAAGTAATTCATTTTATGTGTATTTAATAACTACTCTGCATGAATTATATAGTATCCTAAGTGCATTACAAAATCCTATGGGTGTGCTTAACGGGGTCCATGTAGCGTAACATTTTTTAGGATTTTTTGTGCTTTGGGGTACTAGTGCTTGGATAATATGGTGCAATATTATGAGACTTCAATTCTTCTTTGATGAAATTATCATTATATATAATCTATTTGGGCAATATACAGCATGATGCAACTTGTGGTGAAGTTGTGGTTGGATAGTGCACTATGCACAATGCTTTGTGAAAGTTGGGTTATGACTTTGCCACATGCTTTTGTAGCTACTTGCAAGATTGATGATAATGCATTTGCTTGGCAATGGGCTTTACTTACATAGTATTTACTCCACGCTTGTTCAATGACATCCTATGCACATGATTTGTGGGGCCCTTAAAATGTATCTCATTTTTAGGATTTTAAACACTATGGGCTATTGGCACATGGATAAGGTGAAACATTATTAGGTGACTAGAATTCCATCATGATGGAATTGTCATAAAATGGAATGCAGAAAGGGAAATGTGCAGGGTGGTGTAGCTTTCAAGAAAGTTGAAGTTGGATCATGCAACATGCATTAGGGTTTGTGCTTTGTAAGATGCACCACTAATCACACACTATAGGGAACTATGCATTCTATAACATTATGTCCACTCCCAAAAGACAATTTATATGTGCCCAACATCATGTATGCATGACTAAGGAGGCCCACAAATTGTAAAAGTTTTTTTTAGTTTTTATAGTTGTAGCTTACTAACACTTTGTTAAGGTGATAGTTAATAAGGATACTTTGCTTCTTCATTGACAGAAGTTTCATAACATACAATCCATTAAAGGAAGTATGAAACATAATGCAGCTAGTACCAAAGTGACAAATGCATGGTGTGTTATGTTATAGCGTTTATGCAAGTTTGGTTGTAGCAGTAGCCTTTCGTTGTTGTACTTCCAAGTGTGACAGAACACTAAGTGCACTATAACATCAATAGTGTACTAGTTGCACATGTAGTGGCAAGTATGTACACTTCTTATTACATCAAATGCATGTGTGTATTGGGGCCCATAAAGTGCGACTTTGTTTAGGATGTTTCTGTTATCAACTATTGGTGCAATGACAAGGTGATGTCTTATTTGAAAACTTGTCTTCCACATTGATGGAATTATCACAACATGCAATTCACAAGTGTTAATTTGCGGCAAGGTGCTGTTTACAATGAAGAAAAGGTTGGATGATGTGATATGCATAAGGGTCTGTGCATGTCATGCTTCGTCCTAAGTCATGTGCGATAGTTCATTAATCTCCAGTGTTGCTTGCAACATCCTATGCATGTGACTTGAGGTATAACTTTTTTTGGGATTTTTAGCACTGCCATATGTTGGTTCTTTTATAAGGTGATGCCCAATTAGATGCCCTATCATTGTGCATGTTCATGGTGTCACACTTTTTCCTCTTAATGTAGCTTTGTGACGTACACTTTTGCTCACTTGGTAGTGAAAGTTTGATAGTTGCATATGCTTTAAACAATGTCTTTTCATCGGAGTTCTCTCCATGTTGTTGTATGGTGTATGACAGCATCCCAACATCCTGTGTGTTGGTATTCTTCATAGGCAACATTTTTCTCCTAAATTGCAAGGCTTTTTCTCACCATTGCCATATCTTAGGATAGGTGAAGAAAGAATGAGGTGTCACTCTAATAGAGAATTGACATGGCATAATGTGAAAATTGTCACACATTTCTTCCTACTTGGAGCTTTATTTTGTGTGATGTTTGTCACTATCATAGTGTAACTTCTATGGTGCAAATTACACATGACCATGTGTTGGTTGAGGGTGCTATTACCTCTACATGATATGTTGCATGGTGGAAAGCCTCATCCTCATGCTATGTATTCTTTTGTGTGCAGCAAGGTGGGTTCTTACAAGTGTGACATATTAGTTGTGAAATTAAAACTTTTTAAAGTGATTAACATGGTGTGCTTCACGGTTAGCAAATTTTGGAACATGAAGTGTGCTTATTATCTTGTCTTGGATATTGGAAGAACATTTTATAATTTCATGAGTTGAGCTCAACAATCTCGATTTGAAAGGTGCAATACCTTTTAGCCATTTTAATGGTTGGTTGATTGGTGTTGGCCATATTGGATCATTTGTGTTACTATGTTATTGTTCTAGATCTTGTTAGTTGTCATGTGAAGTGCATGTTAACCAAGGCCTTCATCCCGTTATGCATTTTTTAAAATCATAGAATCCCTTTGGCCTAATGGGATTGGATTGTCTTTAGACGATATTTGCATAAGAGTTCCTTTTTTGTGGTGGTTCTTTTAAAGGCTTGTCTACCTCTTGGTGTTGTTAAATATTATTTGTAGGGCTTTGTTAGCTAACCAAAGCTTTTTGAGGAAGTTTATAGGTTTCTATCTTTTCTATCAGATTTGTACCTATTCAATTATCTTGTTGATGCCACACTTCTCATGTCTTGGAAATTTTGTTTTTTGTGATGCAATTGAACATGTGATCATCCCTACTCTCGTGTTGGCATAGTCATTGAACCATGCATTTTTATCTTCATTCACTACCAAGTAGGGTAGTCACTAAAGAATCCTATTTTTGAGTGGTAATGTTTCAAAACATGATGAATGACATCAAAACATGAAAGCATTCATTATTCCTTTGTGAAGTGTCACCAGACATGATGAACATGTCAACTATGACATGAGGTGCTATCTAGTGCTTTATCTTTATGTTTCAACCTGGTTGATCTTGTCAAAAGTCATCTACTTATCCAAAAGATTAATCCATGCATGTGTAAGTAAAAAAAAGTTGTACTTTTTGTGAAGGTACATGCTACTTATTCTAGAGCTAATGAATGCATCAAATCCTAAGTTCTTAATAGGATGCATTTATTATGTAGAAGGTCAAGGTCAAATTTCATCTGACTCAACTTATCAGGATAACTTATCATATCACATAATATCTGTGTATGTGATGCATCCTCCAAGTTTCCACCTTATCAACTTTTGATAGTAATATAGGGGACTATCATGGTGGTAATGGTTGATGGAGAATTAGGGTTTGATTCTAAAGAGGTCGCTTGAGACATGGCTACCACATCTGAGGAAGGCAACAAGTGAGCAAATTTCCCAACCTTGACATGGCCAGGTATTGATAATTGATAATAATATATGCTCCATAAGTCTTGTAATTTGAAAAAGTATAATTTAAATCACTTAATAGGGATCCTTTCGAGGGAAATTCTTGTTTCAGTAGCAACAATAATGTTAGCTCTCCAATAGCCAATGTTTAAGTTGTAGTTAAAAACTCATAGTAATGCCATTGTTTGGGTTGATTGGTCTACCTTTTTGTGTACACTGCCCACCCTAACCATTTTGTCAATGATTTAGTTTTTCATTATCTGGCTTGGTAGTGCCTCCAGCATCATTACTTTGTAGAAATTAAATTACTTAAGTTAATCTTATGCTTTGGATACATTATCATGGGATAATATTGTAGGATTTTCATCCTTTTATGATGGTCTTTGAGATTGAAGTAAAGATTAAGAGGGACAATAATGTGCCCACATATCTTATAGTCAATATTAAATTCTAACATTTATGAAAAAAAAATCATTGTAACAAAATTTGTTAATATTCTTTTAGTTAATAAAGAATGAGAGTTAGGGGTTTGAAGATGATTAGATACTACCCTAGTCTTAACTATGGATGATGCTAACTAGGGATTGGTCGATGTCACTATTTGGACGCCATTAGTACTGTATGTGAAACCAAAGTCATTGCATTCCTTGGTAAATTGATAGTCAAAGTCTACAACATACTATCATTAACAAAGTAAGTATATAAAATCATTTAAAACATAGAATTGAAGTGATTTGAGAGAGGCATTAGCACGTCTCAAATGAAATCATACAAAAAAGCATGGTAAGAAACTGTCTTTAAAATTATTGCCTTCACACTTTTTGGGGGATAAGAACTATTGTAGGAAAAACCATTTGCTATTGTCAAAAGTAATTGATTAACTACAATAATGACCATAATGTAATTTGATTTAATCACTGTTCCTTAGAAATTAAGAAGTAGAGCTTTCAAAATTTCCATTGCTTTTGACAAAGCAAAAATATCCATGGTAGTAGTTGGTTATGAAACCAAAGTTTTTTTTGAGAATTATAATAGATCTATTTATGCAATCCCATCTAATAATAACAAATCTAGCGTTTATGTCATCATGCAAAACTACATCATGTTAAATTTAATCCAACCTAAATATTCTTCATTATACCACTAGTTAATGGTTCAAAAATCATGATCTCGTTAACATACAAAATTTTGCATAATCGTCAAGGATGAAGGGAAATTCCTATACTCAATCAAGACAACATGATCAAATTTATACTAATAAGCCATAAGAGATACTTATACACTGTAGTAAAGCAGTATGGATTGAGAGTACAACCCTGTCTAATACCTTTAGTTACTTTAATCAATGATAGATAGAAAATACTAAACATAATCCTAAATCTTGGCGTGGTGATATAAGCCTTATTCCGACCACAGCAAAGTGTAAGGGACTACTAATGTTTAAGCATATCCAATACAAATTTATATTTTTCCTTATCATAAGCATGATCGTTATCTAATTTCTAATTTTCTTAACAATGCTTAAGCATATCTCTATCTAAAACCCTTAGTTAGTTGCATCAATGATAGATAAAAATCATTAAACAAAATCCCAAATCTTTGTGCGGTGATATGAGCCTTAATCCAACAACAACAAAGTGTAAGGATCTACCAATGCCTTAGCATATACGATACAAATTTCTAATTTCACTTATCATAAGCCAAATCTATATCTTGTTTTACTAAAATCAATTCTTCTTTAAAAGATGATAGGTGCAAATAAGTTCTATTTTTTCATTCAAAATAATATTATCAGATATAGCAAGACATAAGGCAAAAGCAAGTTGCTCTCTAACAAAGGTATCTAGAAGCATTACCATTTGTCTAACCACCAAAATTTTCTCACTACTTTGTTAATCATATTGCAAGGCTAATGAGCATAAAATTTTTTTGTTTTGATGCTTCTTAAACTTCAAGGATGAATATGGCCTTTTTGTCCTTTCAACATTTTGATATAAAACTATCTTTAAAGAACTATTTCACTATTATAATAATTTCCATCTTTGTGATCTTTGAATAACCATGTATAAACTATACTAAGAAGCCATCCAAAAGATGGGATTTATTTCTTTTGCTGGACATCGTTACAAATATGATCTTATCATCACTTATCATAGAAACAAGTGTAGTCTACTCTTCATCATTAGTAATATCAAGGGTTAAAAAGGTGCAGAAGGCTCATATTGGACATCAATACACCACTTCTTAGTAAAAAAAGTACAAAGGAATCTCTTTAATCTTCGTCTAGGAGGCCATCAATTCATTAATATCATTTTTAGGTTATTTGATATAGTTTCTTCTAGAGTTAATTATGGCTATTTCCTAAAAGAAGCATCCTCAAGCCCTAACAGTGGTCTAATTAAGTTTGGTATGCTACCTCCACCATGCTTCTTCTAATGTTATGACAATGAGACATGAAAAAATAAGCTAGCCAAAGGATCTTGTTCCAACCCAGTTAAGCAACTCATACATCCTGTATGTAGAAGCTCCTAGAATTTTGATTCTAATTGCTAAGATTTTTATAGTAACTACCAAGTTCTGCTATGCTCCATTTCCTAAATTTACTAGTCAAACTATCCATTTGGATTCCTTTTGATAATACATTTCCAAGCTATATTAAATACATTAATTTATTAGGCAAAAGATAACTAATTATTTTTAAATTGGATTCTCCATTTAGTTTTGCCTAGTAATGATTGTCTAAACTACAACAGTAATGGGTTTTGGTCTAAGGGATGTAAGGGAGAAGCACAAAAGTGGTGATCAGGATTGCTTGCATACTATTAATATTCATAAAACTTTCTATAATACTTCATAGATATAGGCATTCATCTCGTTGTTATTAATAAAGCTAGAGAATTCAAACTAAGCTTGAACATTGATAAATTTTGTGCTACTTTTTTTATTGCTATGCATGTAAGGCACTGAAGTACCCTACAACAAAAAATGGTCCACCAAACATAGCTTTATTTCTAATTTGGTCCCAAGCTAGTCAACAATTTATATAGTATTTCAATACATACACGGCACAAGACCTCCAAATCTCATTATTATAATGTCTCATCAAGATAGTAACTATCTGTGAAGAGTGACCCACAATCTCAAGCATGCTCAATTCTACCATATCACTATAATGGCCCTAGACAGCCTGGTCGATCATTAAACAATGTAATCCAAGGCTTTTCCAAAAAGTTGATCCTCCTTCCAATAGCTAAAGGTCTCCATATGAGTTTCCAAGACACAAATCCTGAAGGTTGTACTCCCCTTTGCCAAATACTATAGATAGCTATGAGATTTAGCTACTTTAATCTCATAGATATCCACAAAAAATATGATCATAATTATTAACAAAAATACCATTATCACTAGACATAATGGTTTCATTTGTTACATAATATACCTATGAAAACTACTATGGGCACAACAATTCCACAATAACATGTAGTGCAAAGATAATTATTGAAATTGATCATTCAATTTAGATAAAGGAAGCATTCCCAAACTAAGTTCTTGAAATTGTTTGTTACTTGAATTGTACTGTAACACAATATGTGTACCTCCTCTATCGAATAAAAATAGTGAATACCCACTTCACCATAACATTAAAGAAGTAGTACAATGAAAACTAGGTGATGCAAAAACCACCAAATGACATAGCCGATTAACGCTATGTATAGACTTGTTATATAATAGGATTGCATCAAAGGGGCATGCTGGAGTGTCAAATTTACCATTTTTAGGAATGTAGTTATAACCTTTAAGGTTGTATCCCACCATATTTACTTGGTATTTATAGTTGCCCTTATCGATATATCATATTACATAGTAGGTCAAATACTCCCTTGGAGTAAAATTTCAATTCCAAGACTCAACCATGTAATAGCATCAAAGAATGTAATTTAATTCCTATCTTACATAATAATAAGTCCAATTGGAGAAAAAGAGAGTTGCCATCATAATAATTATAACAAAACTTTAACTAACTCTACCTCTAGACACAACTACTAATACATAGATTTCCACAATGCCTATTGGTCACCGTTTACATTTAGTACAAATACAATAATAATTTTATGCAAATAGGGGTTGACATGCTTATGGGTCCCTCATTTCTAGAAACTACTTGATTTGTAGCCCCCACATCTTTGCTAAAATTATTTTTAGTACTCCCATATTGTAATTCAAAGTGGCTAAATAGTAAAATAACTTTCCAAGGCTCCCAACAACTAATGGTGAGAAAATAAGGGTAGTCATGTCTAAAACATTACTACTTGTAGATACCAAACATGTTAAGTGACATCTTCCTAGCAACAATTTCAGCACACTTTGATGAGATCCCTACTAATAAATTGCCTTCTACACCATGCAATTAATATTATAGTAGGCCTTCATTTGAAGCTATCACTTAAAGACAAAAAGCCACAACTTTCAAGTTGCCCTTGTTGTAGAAAACTAATACAAAAGATAGCCTTTCTACACATATGGACCATTAGGTGAACTAGGTCAAGCAAACCTAAAGTTGTCTTAACTTCTAACCACTAATCATATCATTTATGTCATTAGTAGATGTTGTGTTGCACCATGCATAATAATTCATCCAATGACTTTTTTCTATGCTTCTAGGGTATGTTAGTATTATTGCAATACTAGGATTAATTGCAACAACATAAGTGATAACAACGTATGAAGAAAATCAACCTTTTCTTGACAATTATTTTGCCAACCTTGAGATACACATTACTTACAATTTCTCAATCCATTTACTACTAAGTATAACACAAAGAATTGCACTTCCTCTTCATAGAGGTAGCCATAATCAATCTGAGCCTAATCATTATTTAGTAAAATAAGCCAAACATAATATATTCAACATACCAAGAATTTATGACATGTAAACTCGAGGGAGCTATCTCTAATGAAAAAGGGCAAATAACATCTCTATTATTACTAGTCATACTAATAGTAACCATTTTTAAAATTAGTGTAAAACTATTAAGCAATCCCAAATATGCTTTGCAAGTGAGCCAACAAAAACTTGGCCAAATTACCATCAATAATTTTTTTTAAAAATTAAATCCATTGCTCAGTGCTCTGCCCAAACTGATATTAGGATTCCTAGCAACCGCTATTTTTTTTTTATTTTTGAAATGAACCATAAGCTGTCCCTCCTTTTTTCCATTTTTATTTTCATTATCTTAACAAAATTCATTACACATACCTTTGCTCTTTTCTGATGCACTAGACGAAACTAATGCCTTTGCGATCCTTGATAAAGTAATTGCTGAAGCCTACATAAACCTCTCCAAAAAAAGTTTCATACATAAAATTAATAAAAAGACAAAGTTGAAGTGGCTTGGGGTGGGGCATTCCCATGTCCCAAACCAAATCAAATAAATGTGCATGACGAGTTACCTAGTTTGTAGTGCCAATTCATTAGTGCTTTATGTAGAACAATTTGAACAACTTCATACAACATGCAATAATGCTATGATAGGAACCATTATTTATTGTGGACAAAAGTAACTAGTTTAATATAACAATTGTTGTAGTACAATCTAATTCAATCACTACTTCTTGGACATTAGGATGTAGTGTTACAAGAAGTTCCATTGCTTCAATAATAGCAAGTCTCCATGGCTAAAGTTGAACCTAAGCAAAATGTTCTTTGACAATAGTAATATGTACACCCATGTGATCTCATATAATAATAGCAATTCTAACATTAAAGTTATGGTTCTTATTTCCATCATAATTGAATTTAATCCAACCCATTAGCAAGGGGAATCTGATAGGGGGCCAACCCACCAATGCCACCTTAATTCCCACTAGATAATATTAGAGTTGAAGCAAGTATTACAAATAATTAGATGATCATCTAAAAATGCATTAGAATTGAGTACCTTATCTAGAAGTGGTTGTTGATTTTTGTCAAGCCAAAGGTGAATCAACAATAGAGATGCAAATTTAACTGTTTGAGATGTTGTAGCACGAATATTCATTATGATCTAATGAAGAAGATCAAAAACTGAAGTGATGACCCTACATTTAATCCTACAAGGTGTAAAGTAATCTTTTAAAAAGATGTTGGACCAGAATTCATTTATAATATCACACTCTCAAAAAATGTTTTACCTATAATAAAAGTAGGTCTGCCATATCATTGTGACTAACAATTCTAATTTAAACACTATTATCTTCTTGCATAGCTGCATCATAATTGATATTAACCCATCTCATTGGGAGAGGAGTCTTGTAAAAGGAAGTAAGCCAATAAGGCTATTAGAGCTCCCACGTTTAATGAGATAAAATAAACAACATCAATAAATTGAATATTTCTTTTGAGTGCAGTTGAGTTAAGAGCTTTTTTGCATATGCTTGTAGATTTTTTTTAAGTCAAAGATTAGATAATACAAAAGTTTTGAAATCAATTGTATGAGATGTTTTGCCACCCTCATATTGATAAACATCTTGTTGAAATGCTCAAATAATGATGTAAAGTCCAAATAGTTTAGAACATCGAGAAAGAAATTCATTTTTGTGAAGCTGCTTGACCATAATTCTTTCACACTATGGTGCTCCTACAAATGCTCTTGCACACCTTCAATTAGATTAGGACCCCATGGATATAGCTTTACCATCTCAATCCCTCTTGCATGAAGCCAAGAGTGAGATAGAAGAAGATTTAGCACAAATTTCCAAAAGAGTATGCAAACCCAAGGTTGCACCCTCAATTTTCAAAACCCATGCATCCTCCTTTCTAATAACATTCTAGCATATATATATATATGTCATTGTAGATAATATTTGTGACTAGCATTGTATCCTTAATCAATCTGAAGCACATGAAATTATTTTCATTTTATTTGGACCACACGATATACAGAATCTGACCTGCCAGATCATGTGCAAATAGGTTTTGTATCTTATTGTCATGCCACACAACATGTTGCATAGCAAGCTCCATTATAAGTGTTGGATGGTCCACTTCGAAACAAAGTTTAGTTGGTAATGAAGAAATAAGAAATAAGTCAAGGTAATTGTCTAAAGAGAATGAGACAAAATTACCCATAATAATCCTCCAAACCATATTATTTATTGTCCAAGAAGCCACAATACTAAGCAACTTACACATAAGAGAAGCACCATGCATGCATATAGAAAGTATTACTTGTCATAATCTACTTGGACAAATTGGACTAAGCCTATAAATAATCTTCCTGAGCCATCAACCACTTGTAATGTTTTTAATCATTCTTATCTACCAGGTTAAGAAAATATAGAGTCTAAGAGTCCCACCTTTCGTAAGAAGTGTAATTATTTTCTTATAGGCATAATGTATTATGTTCCTAACATTTGAAGAACATCTTATGAATTGGTGCACCAATTTCTTCAATTCCATAATAGTGTCACCCAAAATTAAGAAAAAGGTAAAGTAATACATAAGAATAATAATTAAAATAGAGTTAATCATGATAATATAACCTGACAGAGGTAAGCACCTCATTAGCTATCTTGACACACAATTTTCAACTTGATTAATAATAAAATTGTAGCATTTTTTTATTTTGTTGGTACAATTAGTATGCTGAGATTTTTCAATTGAGTAACTTGAGGTATATGTAGTTTTTTACTAACATCTTCCTTCACTAGTGATCCTTCCCTTTGTCGAACAATATTTTGGAATTGTTATGATTCACCACCTAACCTGAGTGTTTCCCATAGTACTACACAATTTCTCGAATGGTCCTTGATACAACACAAGTTGTATACAGAAAAATCATGATGTTGTTAGTATATAGAAGATATATAGTTATTAGAAAGGAAGAGCTAATCTAAGACCTAATCAAGCTAGAATGCTCAAGGTAGTACTTAATAAGTGATGAGAGATACACTCATGATACTTACACAGTAGTAAAAAGGCAAAATGATAATAGAAATCCTTACCTATGACACCTAGTTACTTCAATCAAATATAGATAGACACCATTAAACAAAATAAAAAGAAATCTAAACTTAGTGATACAAGCCTCAATCAAAAATCTTTGGGTCCTTAGGAGGCTGTGGTCATAAGGATTAAGCTTAAAGGAATTGAAGGAAGAGCCCAAGTAGGAGTGGAGCCCACACCTTAATTTCACTCAACATGGGGAAGTTTACAAGGTCCAAACATTCCAAGGATTAATAGATTAAGAAAATTTTGTTTATTTTATTTATGGTGGTTCATGGCCATTCTTCGTTGGTAAAGCAATTTTTTTGGTTAATCCTATTAATAAGTAAGACCTCTCCTTATACACACCACCAGTCAATCTTATTAATTGAGTAGTCTAAATAAGTGTTAAGATCATTGTGATGTGCATGGTTTCCATGTGTTACTTGACAAGACGTCCATTGGATATTATCATTTAGCGGAATGAGATGTTATACCCTGGTTTTCATAAGTGAATATAAGAAAGGATCAATGAAAAGAGCTATAAATGATCAAGTGATACGTGCAACCTGTTGAGGTGTGATGACTATTTGATGTCACTTTCTTATTCATGCATACTCTTACTTCCATGTCAAACTCATCTCTATAGGGGATAAACAAAAGCCTATAGATTTGGTCGAGTACCAACAGAGAGAAAATGTTAAGCCGGTAATGAGTCTATTGCCCATTGCTAGATCTAGTATGGAATGGCAATCAAATAGAGAAGAACTATCTACAATGCAAATCTAGATTCTTACATCAATGAAAAGCACAACAAAATTGGATACATGTTGTGAATTGTAGAATCCTCTGGACCATAAACTTTTAAATGTAAGTTGCACCCAAGGATGAAAGCCAATGACATGCATGCAAGGTTGTCAAGCGACATGTCACTCCTTATGGAAGCTACGAATCACAATTTTAGATCTTCACCCATATTTGGAGGCAACAAATGGCACTTCATACAATATATTGGCATTTTGGAGCATTTAATGGTTGTTGATAACTAATGTGATAAGAGTTTGAAGCCACTGAGTGTTGTGTCGTTTACTAGTATGAATTGATTTTGCAACGTGTAGGAAGATGCTACTTAGAAATACAACTCAAAGCTCTACATAATAGAATAATAAACTCATGTTAGGTGAAGCTTCCCATTGAATTTAGGCTTATAAATAAGAGATGCAGTAACCTAAGAGGATCGCATTTGTAATGATAAGAATAAGAAGACTAGCCAAGGGTAGAAATAGGGCAACCTGAAGCTCAGATTGTAGTATAGAGTGTTATCCTTACTGATGGATCAGGACCAACTCCCTTTGAAGGGGACACTAGTGAGGGTGGGAGCCTTATTCGACCTTGCTACTATAGAAGATGTTATCAACAAGTTGGGTTGCTTGTTATTGCAACCCAAATTTTGTGGTAAATTCAATTGAAGGCAAGATTGTTGTGAAAATTTGATAGGAAACAAGTACCACAAAGAAAGATAAAAAGGACTTCGAAACTTGAGTGAAAGAGTACTTGAAATTATCTCAAGAGAAGCATATGGTGGCTACAATACAATTCCGCTTGATGTATAATGTCATCAAATGGTCTCTTACATGGCTCGTGGAAAGGAATTTCTCGGTCCATCACAATAATAAGAGATCAGGTGAACATCACCCACGGAGAAATCAATCTCATTGTTTATGAGAGGAAAGGAATGTCTCTGCATATTGAAACACAAACCAAAGAGTAGGACATTCTTACGAGACTAACGATGAGCAAGCCCTGAAGATGCAAGGAAGTTGATTGATGGGATCCTTTGTGTAGGGGATGCTGCTAACTGACCCAACTCTTTTATGAAGATTTGGAGTGAAAGCATGGCTGTTGGGACTCCAAAAAAGGTGAATTATGCCTAAGTGAGATGAAACTAGAGCAAACTATTGTGGATGCTCAGGGAGATTCCCATATACAATTCATTCATCTAACTTGGGTGTAAAGGTGAATGACAAATCAAACCATCTAGTAGCTTATTCCCTTCAATGATTCCCTTGGGATACTTAGAACCACAATCAAAGTTCTTTGGGTAAAGCCAATGATTAGGGGAATTAAGAGCACAATGCCCTAAACCATTTTTGAAACTTTAAATACATAGGAAGTGAGCGAATTTAAGAAGTTGGTGCACAGAATCTCGGCTCTAAGTGGAACATTTTTGGAAAGTAGTACTATCGTTTTTGGATGATGTGGATGGTGGGTTATAATGTCAACCTGTGCACTAACCTAGAGATCACAAAGTGTGTTGGTCAATTAAGATAGTTGAAAGGTGGTCATGGAAATTGAAATCACTTGAGGAATGTGTAACAACTATCCTACTAAACTAACTATTACCTAAAATGGGTGGTACTTATGCATGCAATGCACATGGCCATCAATTTAATGCATTGACTTCAAGTGTAACTGGGTAAAAAATGTCACTATAAAATGTAAGGCATCAGTTGACGTAGAGCATCTACTGATGCAAATATTTGTGGTAGTAGGAAATATTCAAAGGAGAACTTTGAAGGCTGAAGGATGGAATGGTTCTATGTGAACGACACTCATACATGTGTAAGAAAACATTAAGAGATGGTTGAAACACATAAAAGAGTGCAAATTGGCACAAGCTTCAAAAGGAAGTCGAGTTAGAATTCTTGAGCCAAGATGTAGTAATCTATGTCAACATCAAGTGGTCCGAAGACATCGATGGGTAACTCAGAAGTGCTACATTTTCTAGATAAGATTATATTGAGCCTAAAAACAGCTTAATCTTAGGTTGTGCCAAGAGGGTGAAAAGGTACCACATGTTAAAGTGGTGTCTGATTTGCACCTGATGAACCTTGAAAATATTTGTGGCCAAGTGATTTTTAGACCTACTTGTACTCATAGCCATATCAAATCTCCAAGAAAAGCATCCTCTTGTTGGGGTAGTAATGTTGCCAAGGGATGTTGAGAAAACGGATCCATAATTTTTTGAAAAAGATAAGCTCTAAAGGTTTAGGATAGTGGCGCAAGTTTAGCATCCATCCTTTTTAGTACACTACTTAAGTTACTCGTGTGGCAAGAGAGGGTCAATGCATGTTGGCTAAGGAATGAGTTAGGGGAGGCCCCTATAGGGGCATTCCTTAGTAGTTTAACAATCAGCTCAGAATTGGCATGAACTTGGGGAATCTAACGGCTCAATTAAATCAATGGATTGCAATTTTCCTCTAGAATTCTCATTAAGTGTGCTTTCTACCTAGTGCACTGAACATCAAAGTGATGAAATTCAACCAAGCATGGGTAAATAATAAAATTAACTAAAACAATCTGAAAGTAGCCCAATGGATTAATAAGATTCCAACTACCTCTTTCAACTATCTAATGAAGCCATGACCAAGGGATCAGGCTTTGCAAAATAATTATAGAAAGAATACCTTATTGACCTTGTGTTTAGTCTTACTATATGAAATCACTTAAGAGGTGTAAGATATGTGGGGTTCAGTGTATCGATGAAATTGGAATACCACAAATTTTAACATTTTTTTTACTTATTTTATAGGATAAAGCTGGCACCCAAATCCCTTTTGGCTCCATGTGTTGCCTCAATTTGGCAATCTAGGCAGAACACATCATTAGGTGAGGAGTTTTGCTAGGGTAGCACAACTATTAAAAGTTAACAAGGGTGTCTTAAGTTGAGCTTAACAAGAAAAGAAATCTTGTGGGGAATGACAAGACAAAAGCTTATTTGATTCTTATTTTCAATAAAAAATACAATGCATGAAATTGTAGCTTATCGATCATTTAGGCATTCAAAATTTTTGTTAAAGGTGTTAGAAAAGTTACCACAATGATGAGTGGCTTGTACCAGCCAAGTATTCATAGTGACAATTATTTTTGGCCCTTCAATGTCACCTCTTTCTAACATTATGTAGCAGAATTCACTAAGTGTATGATTTCTCACCCAATAATAGAAAAGATAAGATGGGTTGAGAGATGTTCGATTTGCCCCACTTACTAATGTGTCATGATAGTAATTCGAAGAAGTTTGAGATCTAAATTTGATTCACACAATTGGTAATCACGCTTGGTTGAAAAGCTAATGGTACAAAGCCATCATGTGTTTGATTGTGATTGAATACCTCTAAGTTAGAGTCCTTTCTAAGATGTGATGCTTAGGTGCATCATTTGGTTGTTGGATGCATCATTTGGTTGTTGGATGATAATTAGGGATTTTAAGCCCATGGTAACACCAACATGAGCTCACTTATTATTGTAGAAAGTTTGATGGTGTAAGAATTAGAAAAAGTGTCATTAAGCATAAACAATAGGTAAAATCCTTTCCAAGTGACATAAATTTGTTAAGTGACATTATAAGTGATAGAGTCATCTTGTAATCATGATCCATTGAGATCCAACCTAATTACATAAAACATTCATCCCGTCAAAGATATAGAGACCATAAAAGTTTTAATACACCCCTTGGTCACTTTTTTAACTTTATTAGCATGCACTACTTGCCCTACTAATTAAAAATACTTATTGTGATACTTCTGGTGATACTTATTGTGATACTTTTTACAATACCTATATTGATACTTATTCTTTATTTGGTACTTTGTGTGGTACTTAGTAAGGTACTGTATGATTCATGTTGTGCCCCTTGGAGGCTTGTCATGGTGTAAAGTTGAAATGCCTAACATTTATCATGGAAGTTAGATGGTGCAATATGAGAATTATAGTTCTTTTGGATTCTTTAGAAAATGCCATGTTCCACTATGATCCAACCCTAGATGTTGTTGTTTTAACCCCACAAAGAAATAAATGTCATATGCATTTCAAAAATCTCACTAACTTGCTTGCATCCATTATTTTAGTGACACCTATTGTAGTTTTATATGCATGACAAAAAGTGTCACATTTTCTTATCATACATGGCAGTTGTGATGGCTTGGGCATGAATGTAGAGCTACTCTATTAAGAGACTTGACTTCTTCCTTATTGAAATTATCACAATATGCAATTCGTAAGGAAAATGTACCATATTGCAAAGCCTAGGGTGAAGTGGAAGTTGAATGTTGCAATAAGCTATAATGTTTGTACTTGCTGGGATTTGGCTCTAGCAATGAACAGTTTTTGCTACATGAGTGGTAGTTCACTATGCTCTTATGTTGTGGTGCATTATGTGTGCACATGATAGAAAATTTGTGTGCCTCATAGCATCTTGTGTGCAGCTAGTTGGACCCACAAAGTGAAACATTTTTTTGGTAATTTTACGTTGTGATTTATTGCTATAATGTGTGGCATGATGTGGCCAATAGAGAAATAGAAGTTGGACGATGCACTATGAACTAAAGCTTGTACATTTTGTGTTGCAGCCTTAGATGCACGTCGCTACAATTATGAACACAATAGAGTAGTTAGCATACTATAGAACTTTTCTCACACAACAATGGACTATGTATGAGCATGTGGAAACCAATCTGCTTATGCCCTGTGGCATCTTGTGTGATTGATGTGTGTGGCTCGTAAAGTGTAACTTTTTTTGGTACTTTTAGTGCTATGATTTTCTCCCACATGGATAAGGTGATGCATTGTTGAGAGACTTATTGTTGCACTTGTTTGAAGATCCTTTCTTTGCCATTGGAATAGGACATTGTGAGGTGTAGTTTACCTTGTGTTGTAGTGGAAGTTTAGTGGTGTCATGTGTGCTTAGCAATGTCCTTGTGGTCTATGCTCCTACCCATTATTGTGCTATGTGAGATGGCATGGCCGTTGTCGATGTGGTGGCTTTCTTTATGCATAAAATTTTTCTCCCAAAATGTTTAACTCTTTTTGACCATTTTGATCACTTGAGACTACTAATACACGAATGATGTGCCACTCTAATGGGGTCACTTGATGTAATGTGGATTTGTCTCACCTTTCTTGCTAATTTAGGCCTTGTTTCGTATAGTGTTTGCTCATGTTGTAGTGAAACTTTAGTGACACAAATTCCACTTGGCCATATATTCTCTAAGTGTATTGTCATCTCAACATGTTGCAGTGCACACTGTCATGCCTGACCTAGTTTCAAGCAGGCAATTTGCTTTTTTTCCTATCGTGGAACTTGCACAAAATTTTTTGTTGTTACATGAGTAGAGCTCAACATGTTCCATTTTTAAGGTACAATAATGTTTGACCATTTCAATGGCTATTTGGTTGATAAAAAGTACTATGGAAGATTTGTATGCATGTGTCCTTTTTCTAGGGCTTGCCTCTTCTTATTCCATTTGATTGCTAGCTAAGGCCTTCATGCTTTACTAGACCCTTTTTGCTTATTTTTGTATATCTTTGAAGCTTTTTTGGCTATTAGGATTGGAATGGCTTGAGATACCATTCGCATAAGAGATGTTATTTGTGGTGTCGTATCTTTTCACTTGACTACATCTTTACATGTTCAATAATTATGTGTTGGGCTCTTTCATGTAATGAAACCTTCAAAAGTAAGAAGTTTTATATGTTTCATACTATTCTAGTAGATGGCTAGATTTGATTCAATTATTTTGTTAAAACCACACTTCTCTAATGTTGGAATTGCTGGTATTCCATACTACTATTAAACATGTGATGATCCCTACACTTATGTTGGCACAGTCTTGGAAATCACATGTTTAGATCTTGATTCTCTTCCAAGGAGAGTTGTCATTAAAGAATGCATTTGTGAAGAGTCAATGTTTTAAAACATGTTGGATTGTATCCAAACCTATGAGCAATTACTCTTCCTTTGTGGAGTATCAACAGATAAGATGAACATGTTAGTTACAAGACATGGCGCTGCTTAGTGCTATATCTTTGTATTGCTACCTTGTTGATCATTCAAGTAGTCATATGCTTCTCTCAAAGATTAATCAATGCATGTGTAAGTATGAATAATTCCAAACAATGAAATAGTAAATAACTTGTTAAATTAGTTATAGTTTATTTGATGGTACATGCTACTTGGATATCTATAATAATTCTAGAGCTAATATGTGCTTCAAAACCCAACTTTGAGATGGGATGCAATTGTTATGTAAATGAGTGATGTGAGCTTTGTCCTGGCTCCGACAGAATCCAAGATAACTTGTTAGATCACATGGCCTCGATTCTAGTGATGTAACATAAAAATTTTTGCTCAATCAACATTTGGTTGTAGGATAGGGATCAACCATGTTAGAGATGGATGATAGAAAATAGAGTTTGATTCTAGAGAGGGAATCTAAGAGAAGCTTGCCACAATCATAGAAGTTAGTAGGCACTCAAGTTTGACAGTGAGTGGTAGAGACAATACGTAACAATACATGGCTCTACAAGTTTGGTACTTAGAATGTGTACGATTTAAGTATGTTAATGTGAATCAATTAGAGATCAAGTTTTGTGCTAGAAGACATGAAAATTCAGGTTCTAATAACATAGATTTATGCTCTTTTAGGTAAAAAGCTCATGGTAAGTAATTGGTTTGGGTCTATTTTTTCACGTTTTCGTGTCTAATTTTTCTATTGCTTATGTAGTATGGCCTTAACTAGCTAAGTCATGCCCTCAGCATCATTACTTTCAAAAGTAAGAGTGCTCAAAGCAATCCCATGCTAAGGGTACATTAGTATTGAATAACATGAAAGGATTTCAACTCTATTGTGTTGGCCATCGAGGTCAGGGTAATCATTAAGAGGGATGGTTGTGGGCATTCATATGTCATTATCAGAGGTAACATTATTGAATATATGAAAGAGTTGCCACCTAGAAAGCATTTTCCAAAATTATTTTCATTAAAGATGCACAATATTTTGTGGTTCAAAAATGATCAGATACCATCCAATCTAATCCATAAATGATGCTAACTAGAGATTGATGGATCTTGTTTTTTTGACTCTGTCAACATCTTATAAGGAACCAAAGCCTTTAGTTTCCTTGATAAAATAATGGCCAAAGTCAACATCATACTCTCCTTATGCAGGTTCATATATAACATCAATAAAATAGCAAAGTTGAAGTGGTTTGGGAAGGAGCATAACATAGTTCTAAACTAAATCATATATAACTTCTTGATGAGCAACCCAGTCCACAACATTATTGCCTTGGTGCCTTATGTGACATTGCTTGAGAGATTGCATACCCTAAGCATATGTGGGTACTTCTGTTTACTTTAGATAAAAGCAATTTGTTCACTATAGTAATGGTTATAGTAGATTCTAATTCAAACGTCACTATTTGACCATTAAGAATTAGCATTCTAAGGGGCTCCATTGGTTCAAGAATAGAAATAATATCCATGGTGGAAGTTGAACCTAAGACCCATGTTTTTCTTATAGAAGAAATGGACCTACCCGTGTCAACCAAAATAAGAAAAGTAGTTCCAACAATGTTATCTTATTACACAACAATGTCACAATTGATCAAAAGGCTAAACCTTAAACAAATTAAAAAAAGTGGCACCGCAAATAGTGGAGCATATGGCTTAACTGAACTAAACATGAGTTACCATAGTTGGTTTAAAAATAATAAGGATTAACAAATTTGAAGCTCGCTCTTGATTTTATAGGTATTAGGGCATGGCCTAGGTATTAGGGCATGCCTTTTCTTCGTTGCTAAAGCAATTTCTCTAGTCAACTTCATTAACAAATAAGGCCTTAACTTGGTAATTAGTCATGTAGCGTGCAGGCCCTATGGCAAAATTCTTAGAGGTATTATAGCTACTTAGTTCATGAAAGTTTAAGACAATCAAATGATTATGATTCCCTTAAATGTTTTGAGCTACATGTGCATTATGCTATGTATTCCATGAGTCCATTATGTTTGACAAAAGGCATAGGTAATCTTACTAAAATATCAATGTGATGGAGATAGATCGTTGTAGTTTCTAGTCTTCCTTGAAGAATTCCTAACAATGCTATGTCATTGGCTGGCGTTAACTACATCACTACCCTTTGTGCACACCACATATTGCTTTTATTGATTGAAATGTCAAATGAAGTGTTCAAATCACTGTGATGCAAGTGGTTTGCCACATATGACTCGACGAGAAGTCTATTAAGCCTTATCATTTAGAGAAAGAAGTAGTTGTAATCAGGTATCTATCCATGAACCTATGGAAGGGTTATAAACAAGAGGTACAAATGATTGAGCAATCTATACAATTGTTAAAGGCATGACAATGATTTGATATTGCATTTATCTATCAAATGTGCTTCTGATTCATTAGAGCTCCATGCAATGGTGGATAAACAATAGCCTATGAGCTGATCATGCACCAAAGGAGAGCAAATGCTAAGCTGGTAATAAGTTTGATGTGTATTCTATGGGCTTGGCTATGAAACATTAAATGACTCTTAATAGTGGATATCTTGGCTTATCCATAAATGAAGAATGCAGCAAAATGTGTTACATGTTCTAAATTTTAAAATCCCACGAACAATCCATTTTTTAATGCAAGTTGTTCTTAGGGATTTAACCTAAGAGTATGCCAAAATAGGTGTAATGTGAACTATTTCACTTTGTAGAAGATTAGAATTACTGGGTTGGGTTTTGGTCCATATTATGAGAAGATTAATAACACATTATGCTTTAGCACATCATTTTATTGAATAAATATATATATCAAAGTTGTAATGACATAAATTAAAGGAATATAATAAAATAAAATGAAACAAATATGAAGGCCACATGAGATAAGATTTTGTATTACTTAGAACTATAACAACTTAAAACAAAAAATATTGTGCAAATGAGATAAATTTTGTGGTAAACTTTAATTTTGAGGTACAGTGAAGATCGAGTGTAAAAATCCTTGATTGTTAAATCACAAATAAATTAAATGACTTGTAAAGCATGCTAAATACCTTAAAAATTAAAAATTTAAAAAACTAGAAGATTAAAATTTAATTGCATGAAACTTGTAGAGATGAGTTGAAGGAATGTTGTGTTCTCTCAATTGAACGCCATTTTGAGTCATAGTAAACTAACAAAACAAAAAAGCAAAAAAACTTATTAATAATCATTTAAATTTTAAGTAAATATATGCTAATGCTAAAATATGATAAAATGAAGTAACATATCATAAAAAAGTCAAAGTGATTTAAAAGTTATAGTAGATGAGATTTAAAAACATAGTATTTTAACCAAATCAAAGCCAAACAATTGAAGAATTGAGATAAATTATATAAGAAAATTGCATTCAGTAATAGAAAGAAGATTGAGTGTGATAATCTGGATCACTAAATCAGATATGAATCAAAATATCTCGTAAGCTACTCTATAAACATTAAAATTAGAATATTTAAAAATACAATAATGAATATTTAATTATTGGAGATTATTGAGATGAGTTCAAGGACGTTTTCTTCAATATCGAGCATTGAATAGAATCAATGTCATTTACAAAATCTAATAAGCATAAAAATAAATAAATTATTCTTTTTAATACAAACTAAGTTTATATTACAGTTTTAGTAAGATAAATAAAGGAAATATCTTATAATAAAATTAAGACGATGTAAAGGTCCCATAATAGAATATGAAGAGTTCCATATTTATACAACCAAATGAATGAAAAATCATTGAAAATTGAGCTAAATTGTCTGGAAAAGTTACACTCAAGATACTAAGAGTTTGAGTTTGACATCCTTGATTGTTAAATAAGACATCCTTGATTGTTAAATAAGTTACAAATCACAAGATCTAGTAACGTATAAAAAGCCTTTAAAATAATAATATTTAAAAATATAAAGATAAAAATTCAATTTGATAAAGCTATTAGGACTCGTCCAACGATATTATTTTATCTTAATTAGACTTCATTTTTGAATTTTTTGTGCGTTTCCAAAATAAGTAAGCTTAAATAAAAACAAATTATTAATTTAATAGTAATTAACTATATAAATTAAAGTATAAATAAGAAAAGTTTAAGCAATAAAATATAGCAAATCAATTGATATGAAAAGGTCTTACAAAAGGAGAATTATAGTCACATTGTGATATAACGAGATCAAAGTGACAAATTTTGAAAAAAATGGGATAAAATTACATTGGAAAGTCAATTTCCAAGATACTAAGGACATCAAGAATGATATCAACATTTGATAAATCAGTTACTAATGAAAATATCTCATAAAGAGGCAAAAATTATTGAAAATAAAAATATTTAAAAATGCATAAAAAATAATATTTAATTAAATAGAGCTCTTCGAAGTAAGTCCAACTACATTTGTTTACATATGATGAATCTCATTCAGAGTTATTGTGTTTTACAAAAATAAATAATGATGAATATTAGTATAATATTATTTTAATACAAAAAACAAAAAGATTGAATGTGAATAAATAAATTTTTTTGGAAACATGCATTCAAAGATACTAAGTAGATCGAGCATAACATTGTTGAGGTTAAATCAAGTATAAATTGAAAAATCTTGAATAGCCAACCAAAACATTAAAAAATAAAGTACTTAGATATATGAAAAAATATTATTTAATTTGATTGAGCTACTTGTGGTTAGTCCAAGAACTTTTGTTTAATCCCCATCAGTTGTCGTTTTGAATTTTTATGAATTACCAAATGAAATTAGTATAAACTATAATAAATTATTTTATTAATATTAGGGAAATATATGATAAAAATGAAATGAGATAAACTAAAGTATTATAATATATACAAATCAAAGAAAAGTAAATGCCATGCAAGTGGTGATTTAGAGAAACTTAAAAATATAACCAAAAGTAAGTTAAAAAATAAGAAAAAATGAGATAGATTGTATGATAATGTTGTATTCCAAAATATTTAGCAGACCGAGTACAACATTGTTTATCATCAAATCAAGTATAAAATTTAAAGGTCTCACAAAGAATTGAAATTCTTTACAATTTAAAGTATTTTAAAATGTAAAATTGAATATTTAATTTATAGAGATCATAGAGATGTGTTAGGTGATATTTGCTTCTTCTCCATTAGACCTTGTTTGAAATTCACAAATTTCTTTTGATATTAAAGAAAATGTAATATCTTGTAAAGAATTATAGAATTTTATAAAATAAAAAATTGAAAAAATATTGAAATAAATATTTAAATGGATAATACTCTTTAAACAACTCTAATGACCTTTATTTCATCTTGATCGAATGTTATTTGAAATAATGTTGAATTACCAAATTAAAATGATAATAAAATTTTATTTAACTTTTTAATAAATATATGTTAAAGTTGAAATGAGATAAGTTGATGTAGGGTAATATAACAAAATTAAAATAATTTAAAGGCCAAGGAAATTGAGATTTCGTGGAATAAATAACATAACCAAATCAAAGCAAAAAATTTCAAGAAATGAGATAAACTTTTTGATAAAGTTGCATTGTATGATGCTAAGCAGATTATGTGTGATATCCTGAATTACTAAATCAAGTGTGAATAAAAATGTCACATAAAGGGTGTCATCAACCTACAAAATAAAATATTTAAGAGAAATAAAAATAAATATTTAGAAGGATATAACTCAATGATGTTGTCCAATGACATTTCTTTCATCTCCAATAAATCTCATGTAGAATTACAATGAATTAAAAAATAAATAAAAATAAACTGTAATAAATTATTATGTTAAAAAAAGTAAATATATATTAATGATGAAATTATATGAATTAAATTAATTTAATATATCTGAATCATAGTGATGTAAAGGTCATAGCAACTAAGCAATAGAGTTTCATAGTAATATAACAAAATCAAAACAAAACAATTTAAAAAAGAATATAAATTGTATAAGAATTTTGTATTCCATTATTGCATACTAAAAAGACCAAGTGTAACATCATTAATGATTGAATAAGGTATGATTCAAAATGTTTTGTAAATCAAGCAAGCAATTATAGAAAAGAAAGTTGTAAAAAGATATAAAAGTAAATCTTTATTTGCATAGAGCTCATCAAGATTAATCCAATTAGTTTTGCTACACTTTGGTGAGACCTCCATTGAAATAATTTCAAATTATAAAATTAAAGAAATGTGATACAACAAACTCCAAGTGATTCAAATGTCACATAAGAGGAGAATTTGAGTTTAATGGTAATTTAACTAAATTAAAAGAAAAAAATTAAAGATGTGTGGTAAACTATAAGAGAATGTTGAATTCCAAGATACTTAGAAGATCAAATACATTGTCCTAGATCATCATATTAGGCACAAATTAAACTTTTTAATGTATTCCTAAAAAATAAAAAAATATTAAATTTTAGATATAAAAATAAATTTTTAGTTAGATGAAGACACCCCACAAAAAGGTTAATGACGCTTCTTTTATCACGAATGCATCTCCATTAGAATTTCATTAAATTTCCAAGAAAAATATGTATAAATAAAAAAGTTTTCTTTTAAAATTATGAAATATATAATAAAGCTGAAAATAAGTTCAATCAAACCATTATAACTTATCCTAATAAAAATAATGTAAAAAGCTTAGAAAATAAAATATTTTAAAAATATATTATTTATTTTTATGGACCTTATTGAAGCAGGTGCAATCACATTTGTTTTGTGTTGATTTTATCTTTTTTTGAAATTGCTATGAGTTACTAATTATAAAAAAATTTAATGTATGGACATTAAGTGATGTAAAGATCACATGAGGTTAGAATATGTGGTTGATACTATTGTAGCTAAATCAAAGTGAAGCATTTCAAGAAATAAAATAAAATTTGTGGGAAAACTACATTCCAAGCTATTGTCAAGATAGAGTGTAACATTCATGATTCTCATATTAGGTCAAAATCAAAACATCTTATATAATATTCAAATTATCAAGAAAATGAATTTTTTAAAAATTTTAAAAAATGAATATTTAATTTGATAAAGCTTCTTACAAAATTGATTTCATCTCAATCAAACCATGTTTGGATTTATGTCAAATTAGCAAACTAAAAAAAAACTTAAATAATAACTTATTATTTTTTATCATTTAAATATATTTTAATAATAAAATGAGATAAATTTATCAAATGTAATACAACAAAATTAACGTAACATAATGATCACACAAAAGAGTCTGTTTAGAGAGACATAAAAATATAACCAAGTCTCATTAAAAAGTTTAAATTAATGAGATAATTATTATGAGAAAATAATATTATTGAATACTAAAGAGATCGAATGTAACATTTTTAATAATCAAATTAGGTAGCAATTGAAACATCTTATGAAGAATGTTGAAAACATAGAAAATTAAAGATTTTAAAATAATAAAAAAGAAAATTTACTTGATATAGCTTTTTAAGTTGAGTCCAATAGCATTTGTTTCTTCTTAATTGGTACCCATTTTTTAAATATAAAAAATTATCAAAGAAAAGAAGCATAAATAAAAATGAAGTATTATATTTAAATAAGGAAAATATATGGTGAAGCTAAATGTAGAAAATTGAAGTGATGTAACATAATTAAATGTAAGGGATGAAAACGTCACACAAGAAGAGATTTATACATACATAGTAACAAAAATTTAAAAATGAATAATTTTAGGATTTATGTCAATTTTGCATCAAATCTTCTTTCCAATATGTTAAGGAGATAGACATAACAACTTTGATTACTAAATCAGGTATGAAACAAAAAATCTTATTAAAAATTTTAAAACACTAAAAATATTAAAAATTTATAAACATTCAAATGATATCTAACTGGATATTGTTTATCAAGGCAATTCCAAGGACATTTTTTTGTCCATATTAGATCTCATTTAGAATTACTGCATGTTATGAAATTAAATAAGCATAAATAGTAACAAAGTATTATTTAATATTAGGAAATATATATGAAAATTGAAATGAGATAAATTAAAATAATATGATATAACCAAAGCATAGTGACATAGATGTCACAGAGAGAAAAATTGGAGTTTCATAGCAATATAATGAAATCATAGTCAAATAGTTGAAGAAATGGCACAAATTATACAAGATAGATGCATTCCAACATAGTGAGGTGTTCAACTATAAAATCCTGATCGTCAAGTGGGTTCTTAATTGAAATATGTTGTAAAGAATTCTAAAGCTCAATAAAAAAAATAAAAAAATAATAAAAAAAAATATTTAGATATATTGAGCAAGTTTAGAAAAGTTAAGCAACTTTTGTCTCATCCTAATCAAACCTTGATTAGAATATTTTCAAATTGAAAATTTAAATAAATATAAATAATTAAAATTAATTAATTTAGTTTTGAGTATATATAAATTATAGCTAAAAATGATAAACTAAAGTACTAAAATATAAATAAATCAAAGTAACTTGAAAGTCACATTAGATGAGATTTAGAATTGGTAAATAATATAGCCAAATGAAAGGAAAAAGTTTGAAGAAATAATATAAATTGTACATGAAAGTTACATTTCAAGATATTTGGGAGATCAAGTATAATATCCTTAATCATCAAATCTAGTATAAATGAAAATCTTTGAAAAAGCACTCAACAACCTAGTGGATAATATATTTCAAAAAAATATGAAAATAAATATTTAATTGGATAAAAAGTTATCAAGATGTGTTTCATACATTTTTTCTTCCCCATCTAACCATATTTGAAATTACTATAAATTATCAAAAAAAATAAATATAATATTAAAAAATTATTATTTAAATATTAAATAAATAGATACTAAAGCTGAAAAGAGATCAATTAAAGAGATATAATATAACCAAATAAAACAAATGAAATGGTCACATGAGTAAAAGATTTAGATTAAAAAAGTATAATAAAATCAAATTGAAACTTCTACAAAAATAGGATAAGTTGTTTAAGAAATTTGTATTGCATTATATTAAAAAGTTAGAGTGTAACATCTACGATCATAAAATCATCAACAAATCAAGATGTTTTGTAAAGTGTGCCAACACCTTAGAAAGTAAGACATATTAAATTGAAAAAAGTGTTATTAATAAGATAGAGCCTACCGAGATGACTCCAATGG
The DNA here is from genome assembly GCA_023846275.1 of Vanilla planifolia. NCBI lineage: Eukaryota > Viridiplantae > Streptophyta > Magnoliopsida > Asparagales > Orchidaceae > Vanilla > Vanilla planifolia. The sequence goes on along the minus strand of JAIUJO010000201.1, from coordinate 580,458 downwards.
GCTTTATTAATCTCCATTTGACCTATTTTTGAATTATTACAAATTAGCAAAAAAAATAAACAAAAATAATTTAAATTATCATTATTATAATATTAAATATATGTATATTAAAGGTGAAGTGAGAATAATTGAAGCAATGTAATATAACAAAATAAAAGTAATTTAAGGGTCTGGTAAATGATTATTTAATTTGATGGAGCTCCTTAAGAGTAGTCCAATAGTGTTTTTTACAAATCTATAAGACCTTGTATAGAATTATTATGAATTCAAAAATTTTATAAGCCTAAATAATAATAAATTGATATTTTAAAATTATTTAAAAAAAAATAAAATAAAAATATGATAAATTGAAAACTTAATATAACGAATTTAAAGTAATATATTTTTAGAAGAATTAGAGTTTCAACATATTGAAATGAGGTAAAAGTGAAAACTTTGAAGACAAGATAAATTATATATGAAACCTACATTGAAAGATACCAACGAGATAAATTATAATTTTCTCACCAATCAAATTAGAAATAAATGAAAATATCTCATAAAGCATGCCAAAAATCTAAGAAATAAAAAATATTTAAATATTTAAAAACTAAATATTTAATTGTGTAGAGATAGTCTAGATGAGATCAATCACTTTTGTTTCATCTCGAACAAACCTAGTTTTGAATTATTGTGAACTACCATATTAAATATCCATAAAAAATAGACTGTAATTTTAATATTATGTAAATTAGTATTAGAGCTAAAGTAAAAAAAATTGAAGCAAAGTAATATAACAAAATCAATAGCATGTATTTGTTGCACAATCGAAGATTGGATCTCAAATTAAAAAAACTAAGTTAAGTGGACCTTATCAAGAAAAATGAAATGACATTTATTTAATTTAGGTAAATCCAAAATTAGAATTATGGAAAATTGATAAATTAGATAACTAAAAATAATATAAAATTATTATTTTAATATTAAGAAAATATATATAAAAGTCAAAAGTGTAATAATTTAAAGAAACATAATAAAAGAAAATGAAGGAAATGAAAACATTGTAAGATAAAAGATCCAGAGTTCATTGTAATATACCCAAACCAAATAGTAAAAATTCAATAAATGACATAAATTGTGTGAAAAATTTGCATTCGAAGGTAGTACAAATATCAATGATAACATATTCAATTGTAAAATCAAGTATATATGAAAATATTTCATAAACATTGCAACATACCACAAAAATAAATTATTTAAAAATATTGAAAATAATTATTTCATTGGATAAAGCTCATTATAACGACTCAAATGATTGTTGTTTCATCTTGAATAGACATCAATTATAATAAGTGTGAATTAAAAATTTAGATTAGTGTAAATAGTAAGAAATTAATATTTTAATGTCATATAAGCAAAATTTAAAGCTAAAATGGGATAAAGTGAATTAATATGTTATAGCTAAATAAAAGTTATATAAACATCTCAAGAGAATAGATTTAGCATTATATATTCATACAGCCAAATCAAAATAATGCATTGAAGACCAAATATAAATTATATAAAAAAGTTATATTTCAAGATTCCTAAAAGATAAAGTGTAACATCTAGTAAACAAATTTTGTGTGAATCAAGATGACTCTTAAAGTAAGCCATTACTAAAAAAAATTTCGAAATATATAATTTGATATTTATTTGATATAGCTTAATTAGACGAAATAGAAGATGTTTGTTTGGCCTGCAACAAATCTCAATTGTAATTACCATAAATTACCAACAAAAAAATGAATAAATATTTGCAAATACTATTTTAAAATAAAATAAAAATAAATCAATGATAAAATGTGATAAATTTAAGTACTGTACTATAACAAAATATAACAAATATGAAGGTCACACAAGAAGAGAAGTAGAGTTTTATTGTAATATAAAAAGTCTAAACAAAATATTTGAAGAAATAAGATAAATTGTCTATGAAACGTGCATGCAAGATACCAAACAGATTGATTATAACATCCTAGATCATTAAATTAGGTGCAAATTGACATGCATCGTAAAGCACACAAAAATTTTAGATAATAAAATATTTTAAAAAAAGGAAAAAAAGAATTATTAACTTAATAGAAATTATTGAAGTTAGTCCAATGATATTTGTTTCATTAGATCGAACCTCACTAGGAATTATAACAAATTATCAAGAAAAAAAAACATAAATAATTAAATAATTTTATTTTAATTTTAAGTAAATATATACTAAAGTTGAAATGAGATAAGGTGAAAAGTTGCAATAAAGCAAATTCAAGGAAGTGTAAAGATCACATGAGAAGATTTCAATGATGTTTGTTTTATTTCATTAAACCACATTTGGAATTACTATATATTACAAAAGTAAATATGAATAAATAAAAAAATAATTACCTTTTTAATATGAAGTGATAATATATCAAAGATAAAATGAGATAAAAAGGAAGCACTGTAAAATAACGAAATCAAAGTAATATAAAGGTCACATATGAAGAGAATTACAATTTCATTATAATTTAACATAATGTAAATGAAATTTTTGAAGAAATGAAATAAATTTTATAGTAAACTTCCATTTCGAGATACTATGGAGATTAGTCGTAACAACTTCAGTCATCAGATCATGTACAAATCCAAATATTTGATAAAGCATGAAAAATATTTGAAAATAAAATATTTAAAAATAAAAAATAAATAAATATTTTATTGGATAGAGCTCATTTAAAAGAGGGTAATGATAGTTGTTTTGGTAGTTTGAACCTCATTAAGAATTACCTAATTTAACAAAAAAAAATGCACAAATAATAAGAAATATTATTTTAAAAGTTAAGTAAATAAATGCTAAGTCGAAATGAGGTTATTGACGAATTGTATTAAAAGTAAGTCAAGGTAATGTAAAATAACATGAGGAGTGATTTAGAGTTATATAGTAGTATAACTACATTAAAGTGAGGCATTTGAAGAGAAGTGATATAAGTAATGTTCCAGTCCATGCTATTTAGAAGAATGTGTGTTATGTCTTTGACCATAAAATCATGAAGGCATGAAATTTTTTTTAAAAGATGTCAACACTCTAGAAAATAAAATACATTGAAAATGTAGAAAATTTTTTTAATAGGATAGAGCTTGTTGAGATGAGTCTAAAGACATTTATTTTTTTTTATTGAACCTCATCTAGAATAAAATGAATTAACAAGTTAAATGAGCATAAATAGCTTAAATTATCATTTTAATATTGAGCAAATATATATGAAAATTGAAAGAAGGTAAATAGATGTAATATAATATAACCAAATAAAAGTAATGTAAGGGTCTAATAAATGGAGAATTATAGTTTTGTTATATTTAACAATATCTACTTGATGTATTTCATGAAAGTGTAAATTATATAGGATTGTTGTTTTCCAAGTTACTAAGTGAATCAAATATAACATCCTTAAATGTCAAATAAAGTATAAATAAAAATATTTAATAAAGGATGCCAACATCTTAAAAAATAAGGTTTTGAAAACATAAAAATTAATTTTTAATTAAAATCATCTTTCAGGATGAGTGCCTGATGTATATCTCATCCAATCTTTCCCAACAAGGAATTAATGGAAATTACCAAAGCAAATATTCAAAAATAAAAATAAATTATTATTTAAAAAGGTAAATTAAAAAATATTATTAAAAAATTAAAGTAATTTAAATATCATAAGAGGAAAAATTTAGTTTCATACAAATATAGCCAAATTTAAAGAAAAGGCTTCAAGAAAAGGCTTTAAGAAAAGGAATAAATTGTGTAAGCAAGTTGCATTATAGAGTGCCAAGGTGATCGAGTGTAGCGTTCTAAACTATTAAATAAGGTATGAGATGAAATATCTGAAAAAATACCAAAAATATATAAAATAAATTATATATATATAGGTAAATATATAATTGGATAATCCATATTGAGAGATGTCCAATGACATTTGCTTTGTCTCAATCGAACCTCATTTGGAAAATTTGGAATTACAATGGTAAACGAGCTAACATAAACATAAATTACTATTTCCAAAATTTCAAATATATATTCATATAAAGATCACAAAAAAGGCAATTTAGAGTAACATAGAAATATACAAGAAAAAAATAAAACCTTTTTAGAAATAAGAAAATTGTGCGGAAAAAAAATACTTTCTAAGATATTAAAGATAACAAATGTTGCAACCCTAATCATCTAATAAGGTACAAGTAAAGATGTGTCACAAAACACGTCGTAACACTAGTAAAATAAAATTGTTAAAAAAGTAAAAAAATATCTAAATTTGATAGAGCTTAACAAGACAAGTTGAGTGATATTTTTTTTCTACATTACACTTCATTTAGAATTATAGTAAATTGCTAAAATTTTTTTCCATAAATAAATATTATTAAATTATAATTTAATATTAAATCAATTTTTGTTAAAATTAAAATAAGATATATTGAGGTAATGTAATATAGCAAAATCATAATGATGTAAGGTCACACGATTGGAGACCGATATTTTCATAATATTACAATCAAATTAGAGGGATAAGTTTGGAGAAACCACATAAATGTTATAGGAATAATACATCCTAATTTACTAAGGCAGCCAAGTGCAACATCATTCAATGTTAAATAAGGTACAAAGTGTAATATCTCATAAAAAATTTAAAACTATTGAAATTTAAATTTTTAAAAATATAAAAAATAAACATTTAAATGGATAGAACATATTGAGACAAGTCTAATGAAATTTGTATCACCTTAATTAGACATTGTTTGGAATAATTGAGAATTATAAATAGAAATAATTATAAATAATAATAATAAATAGTTTATTTAATTAAAAAAATATATATTAAAGTGATGTAAAGTTCACACAAGTGAAAATTAGAGTTAATAAGAAATATTACAAAATCAAAGAAAAGTTTTAACAAATTAAGATAAAATTTTTGACAAAGGTGCATTACAACACTCAGTAAAGATTTAGGTTAATATCCTTGATCGTTAAATCGAGTATATATCAAAATACCTTGTAAAACATGTCAACACCTTGGAAAAGAAAATATTTAGTCATATGGAAAAGAATATCTATTTGATTGGACTCATCGAAATGAGCCCAATGATAGTTCTTTGAAATCCATTGGACCTCACATTGAAATATTAAGAATTACGAAGTTATTTAAACATAAAAATATAATAAGTAGTAATTTAATATTAATTAAATATATATTAAAGCTATGTAATGAATCAAAATCAAGAAAATGCAAAGTTTACATGAGAGGAGAATTAAACTTTTGTGGTAATACAACGAAATAAAAATTAAAAGTTTGATGAAATGATATAAATGTCATAAGAATATTGACTTGCAAATTACTAAGAAGATCTAGTGTAACATCATCGATCAATAAATCAAGTACAAATCAAAATATCTCATAAAATATGTCACAACTATGACAAATAAAATATTTTAAAATATCAAAACAAATAGATAATTGGTTGGAGTTCATCTAGAGAAGTTGACAATGTTTATTTTACCTCAATAGGGCCGTATTGGAATTAGTTTGAACTAAAAATTTAATATCCATACATAAAAAAATCTTTTTTAATATTAAATAAATATATAATAAGATTGACATAAGGTAACTTAAATGAATTATACTAAATTCAGAGGGATATCGTCAGATTAGAGTAAGTTATAGTTTCTTTCCAATTTAACTAAAAGAAACAAAACAATTGTAGAAATGAGATAAGTTGTATCGTAAAGCTACATTGCATGATCCTATAGAGATCATTTGTAAAATCCTCAATGATCAAATTACGTATGGATAGAAATACTCATAAAACATAGAAAAATCTTGATAAGTAAAATATTAAAAAATATAAATTATATATTTAATTGGATAGACCTAATTGAGATGAGTCAAAAAAATATTTTTCCTATCGATGAGGCCATATATTAAATATTTTGAAATTACCAACTAAATAGAGATAAATAATTAAAAAATTACTATTTGAATATTAAGAAAACATATATTAAAGCAATATAACTTAACCAATCAAAATGATTTCAACATCACATAAAAAGAGATTTAGTGTGAATAGGTAGTATTACAAAATTGAAGAAAAACATTTGAAGAAATGGTAAAAATTATAAAAGGAAGTTGCATTCTGTGATTGTGAGAAGATGATGCATGCCATCCTCAAAGGTTAAATTTGGTACAAATGGAGAAGACTCATAAATTATACTAAAAGCTTATAAAATAAAATATTTAAAAATATAAAAATAAACATTAAATTACATAGAGCTTGATCGGTCGACCTCAAAAACATTTGTTTTATTTTTAGGGAACATCTTTTGGAATTGTTACGAATTAGAAAATTATTTAAACATAAATTAAAAAAATTATTATTTTCACATTAAGTAAATATATATTAATGCTTAAATGAGTTAAAAAGAAGTTTAGTAATATTACCAAGAAAAAGTAATTAAAAGGTTACAAGAGAGGAGAATTATTGTATCATTATGATATAAGAAAATCAAAAAAAATTTTTAGATATGAGATAAACTATTCAAGAAATTTCAACTCTATGATACTAAAATGATCGAGTGTAACAACTTCGATAGTTAAATGAGGAAGCAATTGAAATGTCACATAAATAATGCAAAAATCCTTGAAAATAAAATATTTATAAAGAGTAAAGAATATTTTGTTTGATGAAGTTCGTTTAAATGAGCCCAACAATTTTCTTTCATCTTGATCAATCCTATTTTCTCATTACTATGAATTACAATATTAAATAAGTGAACATAGTAGTAAATTATTATTTTAAAACTAAGTAGATCAATAACATGACTAAAACAAGATGAATTATAGATATTTAATTTACCCAAATGAAAGAAATATGAAGGCCATATTGGAGAATAATTATGGTTTCATAGCAATATAATCGAAATCAAAGAAAAAAGTTATAGAAATAAGATAAGTTGTATTAGAAAGCTATGTTCCAAGATACTATAGAGATAGAATGTAAAAGGATCGTCAAATTTGTCACAAATTAAAATATGTCATAAAAAGGAAAATTTTGATGAAAATAAAGTTTTTTAAAAAGAAAGATTGCACATCTAATTGAATATAGCTTATCGAAATGAAACATACAATAGTTGTTTCATCTTAATAAGACCTCATTCAGATTTACTATAAATTATGAAAGTAAATAAGCATAAATAATAAAAAATCATTTTTTATTAATTAAATAAAAATTAAAATTTAAATAAGATAAATTAAAACAATGTAATATAATAAAATAAAACACATGTAAAGGTCACATGGGATGAGATTTAGAGCTACATAGTGATACAACCAATTAAAAGCAACAAAATTCAAAAAAATGAGATAAATTATAACATAATGTTGATTTCTAAGTTAATAAGGAGATCAAATGTAATATTTTTGACCATTAACTCATAAACAAAAGAAAATATCTTGTAATAAAAATAAAAAAGTTAACAAAAAATAATAAAATGAATATTGTTTGAAGCAGTTCGAGATTAGTCCTACTACTTTTTTTCTCTAGGTTGAAGGTTGTTTTGAGTATCTACAAATTACTTAATTAAATAACATAAATAATAATGTATCATTACCTTAATACATGAAATATATATTTTAAATTTGAAATGAGATAAATTTAGGTAACGTAGTATAATAAATTGAAATGTTGTAAAGTTCAATTGAGAGGAGATTTAGAGAAAAAAATAATATAATAAAATCAAACCATCATTTTTGTAAAAGGAGATAAAGTACATGGGAAAGTTGCATCGCTTGATTATTATAAGATCGTGGACAACCATAAAGCCTATAAAATTAGGTAAGATTAAAATATTTTTTAAAGTGTGCTAACTTAAAAATAGAATATTAAAAAGTGTAAAAAGAAGTTTTTAATTGGGGAAAGTTCATCGAGATGACTGCAATGACTTTGCTTGGTCTCCATTAGTCCTAACATGAAATCAATAACAATTTTAGAATTAACTAAACATAAATAAAAATAAAAAATTTATTTAATATGAAGTAAATTAATATTATAGAAAAAATAAAATAAAATAAAATATGTAATATAATTAACTCCAAGTATTATTAGAGTCACTAGAGGGGACAATTAGAGTTTCATAGCTATATAACTAAATGAAAGCAAAAAGTGTTTTGAAATGAGATAAATTATGTGAGAATATTTAATTTTAGGATAATGAGGTGATTAAGTGTAACATCCTTGATCATCAAATCATGTATAAATCAAATTACCTCATAAAGATTGCAAACTACAAAAAGAATATAAAATAATTAAAACTAAAAAATGTAATATTTAATTTGATGATGCTCTTCATTTCAATCAGATGATGTTTGGAATTATTATGAATTACCAAGTTAAATAATTAAAAATAATAATAAATATTTTTGGTATTAATGAAGTATATAATAAGACTTATATGAGTTGAATTTAAGCAAATTTATATGCCTAAATCAAACGATATATTGGTTACATGAGAGAAGAATTACTATTTCATAGTATTATAACCATGTCAAAGTAAAAGCTTTGGAGAAATGTGGCAAATTATATAAGAATGCCATAACGCAAAAGGCTAAGGAGATTAAGTATGACTTCCTCAATTACCAAATGTTGTATGAATGAAATTTTCTCTTAAATCATGCAAAAAAAAATGGAAAAAATTATCTAAAATATAAAGTTAAATATAATTAAATAGAGCTTGTTAAGCTGAGTTCAATGATGCTAATTTCATCTTAATTAGACCTCATTTCAAATTACTAAGAATTATCAAGTTAAATTTCTATAAATAAAAATAAATGACTATTTTAATATTAATTAAACAAGTATTAAAGAAAAACATTAGACAAATTGATTTTAATATAACAAAATAAATAACATGTAGATGTCACATGAGAGTACATTTAGAGTTACATAATAATATAACAAAATCAAAATAGAAATTTGAGGATTTGAGATAAATTATACTAGAAAGTTAAATTGCAAGTTATAAAAGGAGATCAAGAATGGCATACTTGATCATCAAAGAATATATAAATTAAGAAATCTTGTATAGAATCCCAAGACCATATAAAATTAAATAATTAAAAAATTTATAAAAATTAATATTTATTACATATACCTCATTGAAATGAGTACAATGATATTATTCTATTTTGGATCATAGTATTTTTGGAATAATTACAAATTACCAAGGTAAATAAGAAAAATAAATAAAAAATATTTATTTTAATAATAAGCAAGTAAAAAAATTAACTAGAAATTAGATAAATTTAAGCAAGTAAGACAACTTATTTAAAGAATGATAAAGGTCACATGCAAGAAGATTTATAGTTACAAAGTAATATAATATAATAATAGCAAAAAAGTGAAGAGATGAGCTAGATTGTAAGGAATGTTGGGCAATAAGATTCCAAGGAAATTGAGTGTAACATCCTCGTTCATCAAATCATGTAGAAAACAAAATGACTTGTAAAACTTGTTAAAATCTTAGAAAATTAATACTTATTTGGATAGAGACCTTCAAGATGAGTCTAATGAGTTTATTTCATCTTGAACAACTCTCATTTGGAATTTTTTAAAATTACCAACATTTACAAAGCATAAATAATTGGAAAATTACAATTTTAATATTAAGTAATCATATGTAATAATTTAGATGAGATGAATTGAAGTAATATATTATAACAAAAACAAAGCAATGTAAAGGTCTAACGAGCAATGAATTAATGTTTGTTAGTAATATAACTTGATCAAAGAGAAACATTTGATTAAATGATAACATCCACAGCCATCAAATTAGGTGCACATAGAATGTAATGTCATTCATGTCAAACTATAAAAAACTATTTTGAAAATGAAAAACTAAATATTTAACTGGACAACACTTTTTAAGATGAGTATAACGATATTTTTTTATCTTGATTTGATCTCATTTGTAATTACTATAAATTTACAAAATAAATAAACTATAACAATAACTAACAATTACATTAACATTAAGTAAATAATGTTAACTCTAAAATTAGAAAAATTGAAGCAATATAACATAATTATATTAATGCAATGTAAAGATCATTCTTGCTGAGATTTATAGTTTCAAAGTAATGCAATAAAATTAAAGGAAAAAACCTAATAAAAATTAGATAAAAAGTATAGGATAATTAAACTCCATGATACAAAGTAGAACGAGAATAACTTAGTAAATAATCAATTCTTGTACAAATCAAAATATCTTTAAATGTGTAGCAAAACATTTTTATGTAAAATATTTAAAAAATTTGAAAAAACTTTTAAATGGATAGAGTTCATTGAAACAAGTTGTAAGATATTTGTTTCATCTCGATCATTCCGCTTTTGGAAAAATTATGAATTATTAACATAAATAAACACAAATAAAACAAAATTATTTTTAGAAACGTTAAGAAAAAGATATATTAAAGTTTAAATAAGGCAAATTTAGATGTTGTAATATGACCAAATCCAAGAGATTTAAAGTTTAAATGATAAAACATTTATTGTTACAAAATAATACAAGAAAGGCAAAGCAAAAAATTTAAAAAGATGAGATAAATTGTACAAGAATGTTACATTCCAAGTCTCTAAGCATATTTGATAAAACATTCTCAAATTAGCATTAGTTAAAGTGTGCAACAAAAAATTCCAAGTTATTTGAAAATAAAATATTTTTAAAATTTAAAAAAAAAACTAAATAGATTAGGTTCATTTACACCACTCTAAAAACATTTGTTTCATCTCAACTAGATATCATACTGGATTATTACACATTACAAAAATAAATATTCAAAAATAGTTAAAAATTATTTTTTTAATATTAAGTAAATATTTAAAAAAAGTTAAAATGAGAGAAAAATTAAGAAATGTTATATAATGAATAAAAAACATTGTAAAGGCTACACAAGTTTGAGTTACATGTTAATATATCAAAATAAATGCAAAAAAGTTGGAAAAAATTAGATAAATTTTGCAAAAAGCTTAAATTCTATATAATAAGTAGATCGAGTGTAACATCATGGAAAGTAAATTCGGGTGAATTTTTAAATTTCTAGAAAAACATGCAAAAAAGTTGAGGAAAGAATTTTTAAAATAATAGAAATTAAAATTTCATAGGATAGAAATTGTTAAGACCAATCCAATGGCATCTATTTCACTTTGATCAAACTTGATTTAGAATTACTATTAATTATGGAAGTAAGAAAAATAAATAATAAAAAATATTCTTTTTGCAATAAATTAATATATAATATAACTATAATAATTTAAATTAAAGAAATGTAATGTAAATAAATAAAAGTTGTTTAAAAGTCACTTTAGAGGAGAATTAGAGTTTTATAGGAATATAATTAAATCAAAGAACTTTCAATAAAATAAGTCAAAATATATGAAAAATCATTATTTCCAGATACTATAGAGATCAAGTGCAACGTTCTCGATCATAAAATTATGTACGATTCAAAATGTCTCATGAAACATGCCATCACCTAAGAAAATATTGAATTTAAAAAATAAATGTCAAAGAAAAAAATTCAAGAGATGAGATAAATTTTGTTAAAAAGTTGCATTTCTAGATACTATGGAGATCTAGTATAGAATCCTTGAACATTAAATCTAATAAAATTCAAAATGCCTGGTAAGACTTACTAAAGTTTGAAAGAATATTTAAAAATAAAAAAATTAATATTTCATTATATAAAGCACATGTAGATAAGTCTGCAGGCATTATTTCTATCTGAATTGAACCTCATTTATAATTACTACTAATTATGAAAGTAACAAAAAATAAATCATAGTAAATTTTAATTTTCATAATAAAAAAATATATAACATAGTTGTAAGCAGATTAATTAAACAAAGGTAATATAATAACATGTAAGTATGAAAATTTGAAGAAATAAAATAAACTATATAGGAAAGTAATATTCCAAGAAGATTTAAAGAAAGTGTGTAACTTTCTCAATCATCAAATTATGGACAAACTAACATGTCTTGTAAAGAACCCAAAACCTTAAAAATAACATATTTAAAAATATAAAAAGTGAATAAAATTTTTTTAAGAACTAAAGTAAAGTATATGAAAAAAAATGCATTCTTAATACCATGGACATCTAGTTGGACATCCTTGAATATTAAATAAAAAAATATTGAAATATTTGGTTAAAAAAATTTGAAAAAATATTAAACTTATTAGGCTAATGGAGACAGGTACAACGATGTCTATTTTTACTCAATCTGACATTGTTTTTAATAGCTATGAATTACAAATGTAAGTAAAGATAAATAATAATAAATTAATCTTTAAATATTAAGTAAATATATAATAATACTAAATGAGAAAAATCAGGGCAATTTCATATCAAAAAATTAATAAGATATAAGAAAGGAACCATAAATGAATTTCAATTACATAGTAATATGATAGTTAAAGAAAAAAAATTGAAAAATTGAGATAAGTTATCCTCTAAAGCTACATTCCAACATATTAAAGGAACCAAGAATAACACTCTTAATCATCAAATATGATATAACATAAATATCTCATAAAATATCGCAAAATCATATAAAATAAATTTTTAATAATAAAACAATATATATATTAGATATAGCTGGTCAAGATGACTTCAACTATGTTCATTTTTAGTCTCGATATTTTCTAACTTGGAATTTCTACAAATTTCCAAAATAAAAAAGCATAAATAACCATAAATTATTATTTTAATATAAAAATAAGTATATTAAAGCTAAAATAAGAAACATGTAAATAATTTAATGTAACCAAATAAAAAAATCTAATCAAAATAAAACTTGCCAAAATTCATTCGTTAATATTAGGTAAATAATTGGGTAGATCTTGATGAGAGAAGTCTAATGACATTTGTTTCATCTTGATTAGACCTCAATTTCAATTACTAAAAATGAAACAATTTTCAAAATGTATAAAAATAAGAAAATTAAAAATTTTAATTTTAAATAAATATATATTAAAGTAAAAATGATGTAAATTGAAACTTTGTGATATATCTAAAGTGAAGTGATTTAAATGCCGAAAGTTAGAAGATTTAGACTTTCATAGAAATATAATGAAATGAAAAAAAAATTAAATAAAAGTGATAAAATAAGAAGAAAGTGGTATTCAAAGATCATAAGAAGATTGAGTGTGTCATTCCTAATTGTAAAATTAGGTATCAATCAAAATATCTCATAAAATTTGCAAAGATGTTAAGAAATATATTTAAAAAATGAATGTTTAATCAAATATAGTATGTCAAGATATGTTCAATGATATTTGTTTATTTATGATTAGATCTCATTTTGACTTACTAAGAATTATGAAATTAAACAAGGATAAAAAATAGTAATTATTACAATAATGTTAAATAAATAAATAATTAAATTTAAATGTAATGAATTAATGAAATATAATATACCAAAATCAAATAAATTTATTATCAGTCACGCAATAAAAGATTTAGAGTTTCATTGTGATATAATAAAATCAAACTAAAACATTTTGAGAAATTGCATGAAAAAGGTTCTTTCTGACATACTTAAGGGATTGAATGTAATATCTTTGATCATTAAATGAGGTAAAAATAAAATTTTTATGTTAATCCTACAAAAAACCTAGAAAAAATATTTGAACATATAAAATTAAATATTTAATTGGATAATGATTATGAAAATGAGTCAAACAACATTTGTTTCTTCTCAAGTTGTTTTAATTTGGGATTAGTACAAGTAACTAAAGTAATAGAACTAAATAATCATAAAATATTTTTAAATATTAAATATATACATATTAAATTTGAAATTAAATAAATTGATTAATATAATATATCAAAAACAAATTCATGTACTGGTCATGCAAGAATAGTTCTTGAGTTAAATTGTAATAAATCGATATCATATGGAATATTTTGAAAATTTTGGTTAAATTGTTTTGAAATGTTGGACAACCCCAAGGCACTAAATAGATTGAGTGCAACCTTATTGATAAAAAAATTAAGAATGAATCAAAATGTGTCATAAAGGGAACCAAAATAATGAAAAAATAATTTAAAAACATATAAATGAATATTTCATTTGATAGAGTATGTCAAGGAGTGACTAAAGACATATATTTTGTGTAGATTAAACTTCGTTTGTACTTATTCTGAATTACAAAATGAAACAAGAATAAATAATAAGAAATTATTTTTTTAATATTAAGAAAATATGTATCAATCTAAAATGAGATAAATTAAAGAAATATCATATAACCTAATCAAAGAGAATCATTTCAAAAAAATAGATAAATTATATAAGAAAGTTGAAGTTCTTGTTAGTATGGAGATCAAATTTAAAATTGTAAATCATCAAATCTAATAAAAATAGAAATGTCTAGTAGAACATGCAAAAATACTTGAAAGTAAAATATATAAAAATATGAAAATCATTACTTCATTTTACAGTGCTAAGCAAGATGAGTGTGATAATATTTATTTCATCTCAATCTAACTTATTTAGAATTATAGTAAATTACCAAATTAAATAAAAGCAAATAATAACACATTATTATTTTAATATTTAGTAACTTATTATGGAAGCTACAATGTAACAAACTAAAAAATGTAATATAAGTAAATTAAATTGACGCAAAGTTCATCGGAGGGTATAGTTAAAGTTTTATAGGAATATATCAAAGTCTAACAAAAAACATTTGAAGAAATAAGATGAATCGTGTAGGAAAGTTGTATTCCAAGATACTACTATAATAATGTGTAACATTTTCTATTATCAAATCTCTTAAAAATCGTAATGCCTCATAAATATTGCATAAACCTTAGAAAATTAGATATTTAAAATATAAAGTGATTATTTAATTATTTATTGCTCTTGCACATGAGTACAACAAAGTTCATTTAAACTCGATTTGACCTCATTCAAAATTTGTATGAATTAACAAGATAGATAAGCATAAATAATAAAAACATATGATCTATGAATTAAGTAAATATCTAACAAACAAAAAATAGGATAAATCATTTAATAAAAAATAGTTAAATTAAAGCATTAGAAAAGTCACACCATAAGAGAATTAGTGATACAAAGTTCAAAAAGAAAGAAAAACATTTTGAAAAATGACATATGTTCAATTAGAAGACTAGATTCCAAAATACTATTGGATTCAAGTTTAACATCTTTAATCATTAAATATGATATGACTAGAAGCATCTCATAGTGCATGCCAAAATCCATTAAAGTAGTATTTAAAATATGTATTAATTTGACAAAACTCATTGAGTCAAGTGTAATATTGGTGGTTTTATCTCCATCTGACCTCATTTAGATCTGCTAAGAATTACAAAAATAAATAACCTTAATGGGCAATAAGATAAATTGAAGTAATGTAATTTAATTCTTAACTAAGATAAATTGAAGCACTATAATAGAACCACATCAAAGTGATGCAAAGGTCACGTGTGAGGAGAATAGATTTACACTGTAATATAATAAAACAAAAGCAAAAATGTTTAAGAAACAAGGTACATTTTGTCATAAAGCCAAATTTGAAGATGCGAAGGGGATTGAGCATAACATCCTTGATTATCAAATAAGGAATGAATTAAAGTAAATCATAAACCATGCAAAACCATAGAAAATAAAAATATAAAAATAAATTTTTAATTGGATAGAGCTAATCGAGACAATTTTGACGACATTTATTTTCATCTTGATCACACGATAATTAGAATTATTATGAATTAAAAAGTTAAATAAACATAAATAATAATAAATATTTATTTAAATATTGAAGTTAAAGCATATTAAAGTTTAAATATAAAAAATTGAACCAACGTATTATAACTACAACAAAATCCTACAGTAGTTAAAAGAGATGAGATCTTGAGTTACATTATAGTACAACCATTTCAAGAAAAAAATTTATAGAAGATAAATTATACATGAAATTACTAAGAAGATCATGTATAGCATCCTCGATCAGAATTTTATGAATCAAAATGCCTCTTAAAATGTGCCAAAATAATAAATAATAAAAAATTTATTAAATAATTATTTAATAGGATAGTTCTCATCTAGGCAGTAGAATAATGTTTATTTCATTTTTATTGGTCCTCATGTAGAATTACTATGAATTTGTAAATTATTAAACATAAATAAAAATAAATTATTATTTTATATAAAGTAAATATTTATATAAGATAAATTACAATAAATTCAAGTAATACACTATAACAAAATGAAGGCAAAGTAGAGGTCACATGAGAGAAAAAAGAGGGTTTTAGTAATATATACAATTAAAAGTAAAAATTTGAGAAATTAGATAAATTATATAATAATGTTTCATTCATAGACACTAAGAAGATTAACTATAACATCCTCAATCCTAAAATAAAATGTGTTTCAAAATGTTTTCATAAAATATGCAAAAATACTAGAAAACATAATATTTTAAAAATTTAAAAATTTTCTTTAATTTGATAAATCTCAATTAGATAAGTCCAACGATGATTGTTTCAGCTCGATCAGACGACATTTTGAGTTACTGGAAATTATAAAATTAAATAACGTTTAAGAATAAAAAAATATTATTTTAATACTAATTTAATATATGATAAATTTGAAATGCGTTAAATTTGAGTAAAGTAATGCAACCAAATTGAAGCGATTTAAATGTCAAATGATTGTAGATCTAGAGTTTCATAATAATATAATAAAATTAAAGAAAAAAATTCAAACTGAGATAAAATTTATGGAGAAGTACAATTCCATGGTACGAAAAAGTGAAAGCATCGCACTTTCAATCATGAGATTTGATGTTAACTTAATTATCTCATAAAATATGTTAAGATATTAAAAATTAAAACGCTTAAAAAAATACTAAATGAATAATTGGTTCGACGTACCATCTCAAGAAGAGTCCAATACACTTACTTTTGCTTCAATCAACCTCATTTTTGAATACTATTAATTATAAACAAAATAGTTTAAATAATAATAAAGTATCATTTTAGTGTTTAAGTAAATAATTAACAAAGTAGAAATGAGATAAATTGAAGAAATATAATGTAACAAAATGAAAGCGATGTATAATACAAAAAAATCAAAGTAAAACACTTCAAGAAATAAGATATATTACACAAAAAATAAATTCTTAAAAACCATGATGATTGACTATAAAAAACCTATCTTCAAATCTGGTTAAAATTATAGTCTTACAAGACTTACCGAAACAATTAAAAATAATACATTTTTTTGTGTAAAAATAAATACTTAGTTGGACATAGCCCATCAAGATAATTCTAGTGATGCTTCTTTCAACATGACTAATCCTCAGAAGGAATTATTACAAGTAACAAAAATAAATGAAAATAAATAAAAAATAAATAGTACTAAATAAATAAATATATATAAAAATAAAAATAATTTAACTTGAAGTAATATAATAAAAAAATTAAAGTAATTTAATGATCACATAAAAGGAGAATTATAGTTTTACTAGAATATAACAAAATCATATAAAAAAAGTTGAATAAATAAGAGAAATTTTTTAGGAATGTTGTCTCATATGAAACTACAAAAATTGAGTGTAACAACCATGATAACCATATTAGGTGTTAATAAAAATTACCTACAAAGTGTACAAAAACTTCAAAAAATAATTTATACAAATATATAAAAAAAAATAGTTAATTATAGATAACTCATTTAGATGAAAACAACAAAGTTCATTTCGACTTTATCTAATCTTATTTAGAGTTACTATGAATTACAAATAGGAAATTTGAATAAATAATCATAATTTATTATTTAAATATTATGTAAAATTATAATAAAGCATGAATGAGATAAATTAAAGTAATCTTGATGAAAATGAAGAGTGATATTTGGCTCATGGTTGGGAGGGAGATTTGGCAAAAGGGTTAAATGAATAGGAATAGAGTTAAAACCATTGCAGAAAGATAAAAGGATACACTCAACAAAGTTAGTCCCTTAGAAGGCTACCACGACAACTCTAGAACTCAAATAACAAACCATTACATATTTACTTGCCACAATTAACTCAACATTCAACCATTCATGAGAGCACTTTTAAATGAGAGATCACAGGTAATTACTTATTATGATAAAGGAAGCTTCCTACTTACTTCTTAGAGACTTTCACACCAATATAATTATTTTAATACATCATCATGCTTCTTACCTAACTTGCGAAGACTTTTATGACCATATCATTCTTTAATACCAAAGCATGCTTCTTACTTACAACTTGATGACTTTTATGAGAAATTAAAAAAGCATACTTCTTAAAGACTTTCATCTAAAATTTGGAAACCTTCATAATCTTAGCACGGACCATGCACTTATGACGATCCATGCATGAACCATGACTTCTTAATGCTATCATTTACATTGCCTCTAAATTTCTATACATGTATTAAATTTTATAGAGCTTTAGCTTTATTGATTCTAATTTAAGACCTTATAGTGGGTCTATCTCATTGTTTTGCCAAAATTTCTTTTTAATGTGTTGTATCATTTTCTATTAACTACATAGTTTGTGATCCATAGTGTTAAAGTCAAGGAAATCCTCCACATGTTGCGGAGAAAGCTTTCCTAATTCATCATGTTTTATTGAACTATCTCTAAATGGTGGCTAATTTTTCAAATGAATAAGGAACCTATTAGGTATATCAATACTCAAAGGGGACTTAATGAATAGTAAAGTACCAGCAATCAAGCCTTGATTTTATAAACTAATAGGATCTCCTCTTTCTCTTCAAGGTGCATTATTATCCTAAGAAATTGGTGAGGATCTTTACTCTGATAAAAAATTATGTAGTCAAAGAGGGGGTTGGGTCATGGAATGGAAAGTGTGACAAAAGTGTCTATATAAAAAGAATAGAGTTATATAAGATGGAGAAGAAAGCATGGATTCCTTAAAAAAGTGAATCAAAGAGAATTAAACCATGCTAACTAAAGCACTGCAACGACAAAGCAATGCAATTTCATTTACCACAACTAACTCACCATTCAATCATTCATGAAAGCTCCTCTAAATAGGAGATGACAAGTAATTCATTATTATAAAAAGAAATCTTTTTTTTGACATCTTAAAGGTTTTTGTTGTCATATAATGTTTTTCAATACAGAATCATGCTTTCTACCTAACTTTTGAAGACAATCATATCTATGTAATTCTTCAATACATAAGCATAACTATTATTTTTCTTTTAAAGACTCTTATGCCTAAATAACAATAGCATACTTCCTAAAGACTTCTTAAAGGCTTTCATCAAAAATTTTGATACCTTCATTAAACTAGAACCAACTATGCACATATGATGATGCAAGAATGAACCATGAGTTCTTAAGGTTATCATTTACATGTTCACTAAATTATCATGCATGTGTTAAATTTTAGAGAGCTTTCGCTTGATAGATTCGAGTTTTAGGCATTTTCATGGCTCCATGTTGTCATTTTTCCATAATATCTTTCTTTTGTGTGGCACCAAATGTGATGAACAAAAGTGATGTCAATGTGACACTAGAGGTGAATTATGGTTTCATAATTACATAACTAAATCAAAGAAATACATTTGAAAAAGTGGATTAAACTATTCAAAAAAATATCATTCCTTGATACTATGGGGGCAAAGTTTAACATCCTTAATCATCAAATATGATATGTTTGGAAATGTCTCAAAAAGTATGTCAAAACCCTTTAAAAACTAGTTAAGAAATAATACAAATATTTATATTTAATTTGATAGAACTCATTGAGTCGAGTCCAACAACGTTGGTTTCATCTCGATCAAAACTAATTTGCAAATACTACAAATTACCAAAGTTAACAAGCACAATTAATTTTAAATCATACTATTACGAAACTTTATATCAAAATTGAAAAATGATAAATTAAAGTATTGTAATAAACAAAATCAAAATGATGTAAAGGTTGCACATGAAAGGACTTAGAGTTACATAATAAAATAATAAAATGAAAGTAAAAAAGTTCAATTATTGGGATAAATGTTATGATAAAGCTAAACCCCAAGATATTAAGGACATGGACTGTGGCAAGCTCATATCCCTTGTAGATTGAGTGAATCATTCTAAAATTTCAAATTTACTGTAATCAAAATGTCACAAAATAATGCCAAAAACCTTGAAAATAAAATATCTAAAAATTAAAAAATATTTAATAATATAGATCGCAATGAGACGAGTTCATTGACTTTTGTTTCTACTTAATTAGACCTATTTAATTAATATAATTTTAAAAATTAAATAAGTATAAAAAATTAAAATTATTTTTTTCCATAATAAGAAAAAATATATGAATGATACAACAAGATTAGTTTAAGTAATGTAATATACCCAAATTAAACTAAAATGAAAAATTTAATGACATAAGATAAAATTTATAAGAAAGATGAATTCCAAGATAATAAGAAGTTTTTCTAACATTTTTTAACATCAAATAATGTATGACTCGATGTATGCCATAAAATGTTCAAAAATATTTGAAAATAAAATATTTAAAAAAAAGAAAATGAATTCTAGTTACATTATACTCATTGGGATGTGCCTAATTATGTTTGTTTTATGTTGATCTGACCTCATTTGGAATTACTGTGAATTTAAAAAATAAATAAGCATAAATATTAATACATTATTATTTTAGCTTTAAAGATACAAATAATAAATTTGAAATCGGATAAATTGAATAAATATAACATAACCAAATAAAAGCAATGTATAGGGGGCACGAGAGAAGACATAGACTTTCATGATAATATAGCCAAATAAAAGTGAAACATTTCAAGAAATGGGGTGAATTATATGAAAAAGTTGTATTTGTAATTAAAAAGACAATCGAGTGTAACGTACTCGCTCAGCAAGTCAAGTAAAACTCAAAATGTGCAATTAAACCTAACAAAATCCTAAAAACTTCATATTTAAAAATATAAAAAAATATTAATAAGTTGGATAGAGAATGTGGTGATGAGTCATACAATGTTTGTTGCATCTGAATAGATGGTCATTTAGGATTTTTATAAGTAATTTAAGCAAAACAAAATAAACAATAATAAATTATTTTTTAATACGAAGTAAATATATACTAAATCTAAAATTAGATAAATTTGAAAAACATAATATAACCAAATCAAATATATCTAATGGTCACACAATAGAAGATTTAGAGTTACATAATAATATTGCAAAAAGATATGAGACATTTGAAGAAATTTGATAACTTGTTTAAGAAAGTTGGAATCCAATGCACTAAGATGAAATAGTGTAACATCTTTCATCATAAAATCAAGTGGAAATAAAAAAATCTCATAAAACATGCAAAAAAAACTTTGAAAATAAAATATTTAAATGGATAGATCTCACAGAGAAGAGTCCAATAGCCATTCTTTTATCTCGATTGGACCTTGTTTTTGAATACTAAGAATTATAAAACTAAGCAAAAATCATTAAAAATTATTATTTTTATATTATGTCAATATATAATAAATTTAAATAAGATAAACTAAAGAAATATAATATAACCAAATGAAAAAGTTGTAAAGATCAATTAAGATAAGATTTAGTGTTACATAGTAATATAACCTAATCAAAGTGAAACATTTCAAAAAATGTGATAAATTTTATGAAAATGTTGCATTATTTGATACTATGTAGATCGAGTGTAGCTTATTGAATGATCAAGTAAAATTGATAAAATCTTAGAAAATAAAACATTTAAAAAAAAAATACATCATAGGATAGAGCTTATGAAGACAAGTCTAATGGCATTTGCCTCATCTTAGTTGAACCTCTTTTGGAATATCAAAGAATTAATAAAGTAAATAAAAATAAAAAATTTAAAAAATATTTTTTGCAAAATTATATAAACATGTATTTAACTTTAAATGAGATAAATTGAGGAAATATAATATAATCAAATCAAACACATATAATGGTTACACGAGATGAGATTTGGAGCTGTATAGTAATAAAATCATATTAAGTAAAACTTTTGAAGAAATAAGATAAATTGTTGAGAAAAGTTAGACTCCATGATAGTGGGTAGACTGAGCATAATATTCATAATGATTAAATTAGATATAAATCAAAATATATCATAAAGTGCACAAAAATCTTAAAAATTAAAATATCTAAAAATCTAAAAATGAATTTTTAAATTGATAGAATGCATCAAGAACAACTCAATGACATTTGTTTCATCTTGATGAAACCTTATTCAGAATTACTAAAAATTACAAAATTAAATATGCACAAATAATAAGACTTATTATTGTAATTTAACTAAAAATATGATAAATCTAAAATATGATAATTTCAAGTAATATAGCATAAATAAGTCAAAGTGATGTAAAGGTTGTGGTTGCAAAAAATTAAAGCTTGGTAATAATATATGTACAAAAAAACAATTTGAATAAACAAGATAAATTATATAATAATTCAAGGTTCAATGATGTAAAGTAGATCTAATAAAGCAACATTAATTGTCAAAAATGGTATGAATAGAAGAGTGATGTCATTTTTGCCAAACTACAAACAAATAATTAAAAATATAAAATTAATGCTTAATTCGATAATGTTATTTTAGATTACTACAATGACATTTGTGTCATCATCATATATTCATGTTTAAAATTATTGTATCTTCATCATAGGGGGATGTCCTTCACCTTGCCTAACTCCCAACCTCACAAAAGCCTGAAATGATCTATTCTTTCTCTATTTCAACTAAAAAGGATAATTTCATCATATAGGATTGATAATATCTATTTATCTATTTGACCTATTTAGTATTTAGAATAATAAAAGATATAACATTTCCTCAATGGGAATTTAATAGAATTGGATGAAATGAAATAGTATCAACAAGCAAAGTTTCATTTAGTTGTCAAACCTAGTGAACAAGCTAAAAATAATAACTCCAATACACTAAATAAAATAATTTAATTCTATATCCTATCATTGATTAACATATTAATGTTGTGAGACATAGACAAAAAAGTGGTGTTAAGTGGTTGCTATCATCTTTCTTTTCATAATTCCTTAGAGGTCCCTTTTCATTGACTAGTGGGGCTATGAAAGCTTGTTGCTCCACTCAAAGATCAAGATTTCCTACATAGTCATTAATTCCATGAATAAATTAGTCTTTTGTATTGTTTTCTAGCAAAATAGAATCATTCGCAAGCTTGTCTAATGAAACAGACAGTAGTTTTATTACTTGAACGAATCAATATGAAGCTAAAGTGTTTATTTGAAGCTTGCATAACGTGATCTATTGTTCATATAGATAAATATAGGATCTATGGGAAAATAACTTGTTCATAAGACAACAAATTTATAGCCACAACCCCTCATTCTTTTTTTTTGTTTCTTATAAATCAATAGTTATTGAATTTAAAAAGTATAAGAAGGATTGGTTTACAAAATTTTTTTAATAATAAAAGCAATAAAAAATAAACATAAGAAAATCAAATAAATTCATTCCAATAGAACATTTTTAAAATCTAGGTGTTTATAAATTATGGAAAGAACTAGTGAAGAAAAGCAATCAAAGCAAAAGATTCGTTAGAAGCAGGACGAGGAAGCAGAGTTGTTGATTGGAAATGATAATTTTGTTGAACTACATTAATCTTTAATATCTTGAATTTTTTTTAGAAGAAAAAGAGTTATTGTGACCTCAAAATACATTTTTATCCAAATCAATAACCAAAGAACACCTAGAATTTTGTGGAAACCTTTGAGTCTTTTTGTTTGTTTCAAGAAAGATCGAGTAAAGAGGATGATACAAATACTCGACACTACACAATCAAATGCTCCCTGAAGATGGCTCCACCAAACCCATGAAAATAAATTTTTGAAATCTTGTTGAACCCTTTGTGGTCTGTTGGATGAATATGATTAGATTTTAAATAATTTTTTAAATAGAAAGATTTTTAATGTTTTCCAGTCTCATTATGTATAGACAACTAATTGTCATTCCCTCAAAATGGATGAATTCAGATGGTCACCCCTGAGAAGTCGAGAATATCCTTAAACTCTCTACCATGAAGCTTGTCTTCTGTGAGTGAATGATATTTGGCATAAGTTCCACCAGTAGAAACTTTTACCCTCATCTACATAAATTCTAAGAAAAGTCAGTTAGGTATCCTCCTTTTGATTTTGACTTTCCCACTCTTGTTTTTTGGGTATCATATTTTCACATAATTCATGGGGGCACGAAAGTCATCCTTGGGACATGCTTTGTTGAAGTCCTAAAAGTCAATGTAGACAAGTCCTTTGTATCACTTCCAACAAGAAGACTAATGGCAATCGATAGGACCCCAGGTTCCTCTCACCAAGGCCAATCAGTATTCCTTAAAGGCAACATTCAGGAAAGCTTTGGAGTGAGAGCATAGTTACAAGCTTGAACCCAAGTATGAATGTCATATGTCAGACTTGGAGGTAGATTTTCCATATCTTTTAGGATCTAACTTAAATTATTGTGTAAAAAATCATCTATACCAACAAGATCAAGTAAGAAGCTTCTTTTAGAAAGGAGGTAATGTGCCAACCTCCCATTAAGCAAAGGTCAGTTGTGGTTGTATAGTAGTATCTAAAAATATATCTTGGGGGTGAAGGAAGAATTTGTTTCGTAGCATGAAAGGAGAAGAATCAAAAGAAGATTGTTTCAATTTTTTCTTTCATAGAAGTAGGCTTGCAATTGTCATCATTCGCTTATAGCTTGCCTCCCTCTTCTAATTTTGATCGTCCTAAGAAACTTACAAACTAAGTTTGAGAGGTTATATAGAAAGAATGTACATTTAGAGGTGAACTAATCAATGATAAAATACCCTACTCACTACAAACAAATGCACTCTCATCTCAGTGGTTACTTTGTTTGCCTTACAAATACAAGTTAACATAAATAGTGATAATTTTTAATACTAAATAAGTTTATATTGCTAAAATTAGATGTAGTAAACCAATGTAATATAACTAAATGAAAGCATACTGAAGGTCAACGATAAGAGAATTAGAGTTTCATAATAATGTTACTAAACAAAAGTAAACAATTTCAAAAAACATGTTTAATTATATGGAAAAGATACACTTCAAGATAGAAAGGAGATTGAGTATAGCATACTAGATCGTCAAATCCTGTATGCCAGTAAATGACTTGTACAGCATACCAAAGCCCTCAACGATAAAATATAAAAAAATATATTAAAAACCTTGTTTGATTCCATAGAGCTCATAATATAATCATAATAATCAACTATGTGAGAATGTTTCATTGCAAGGTACAAAAGAGATGAACTATATCATCCTCAATGAGCAACTTGGGAATAAATCAAAATGTCTAATTAAATATTCCAAAATGCTTCAATAAAATTATTTAAAATAATAGAGATGTATATTTACTTAGAATTAGCTTGTCGAGACAAGTCCAACATCATTTATTTCTTCTAAATTAGGCTTAGGTTAGAAATTCTATGAGTTAAAGAAATAAATAAAAAAAAATTTATTGAGATATTAAGTAAACATTAAATAAAGTTAAAATAAGATAAAATTTAGAAATGTAGTTAAAACAAATCAAAGCAATGAGAATATCACATAAGAGGAGAATTAGTGTTTAATAGGATTATAACAAAAGCAAAGCAAAAAAATTTAAAGAAATGAGATGGATTATATAGAAAACTATATTATATGATGCTAAGAAGATAATGTGTAATAGAAAAGATCATTAAATAATATATGAATATAAATGTCTCAAAAAAACATGACAAAGCATAATAAAATAAAAGAAAATTAAGTTGTAAAAATGTACCTTTAATTACATAAAACTCATCAAGATAAGTGCAATGTTGTTTGCCTTACCTCGATTTGAGCTCGTTTGAAATTATTACAAACAATAAAGTTAAGGTAGCATATATAAAAAAAATTATTATTTAAGATTTAGTAAATATATACTAAAACAAAAATAAAATAAATTTTTAAAATATAATAAAAAACTCAAAGCATAATAAAGGTCAAACCAATGAAAATTTAGAGTTATATAATAATATAACCATATCAATATAAAAGATTTGGAGAAATGAGATCCAATATACCAAAATGTATAATTCTAAGATAATAAAGACTGCATGCAAAATTGTTAATAGCCAAATCAGGTTGAAATAAAACATGTCATAAAACCACATAAAATAATCTATAATAAAAATAAAATAAAAAAAAAATAGTTGTTAATTTGATAATGCTCATTAAGATGAGTGCAAAGACATTGTTTCTCCTCAACAAACCTTCATTAAAAATTATTGGGAATTATTGAAGCAAAAAAAAGTAAATATTTATAAATTATTTATTAAATATGTAAAATTTCTAAAGAAAATAAAATAGTTAAAAAATATAAAAAAATGTATTATGCATAGTTGAAGCCCACAAGATTACTCCAAAGATATTCGCTTCATCTTGATAGGATTAGAAATTATTATGAATTATTGATTTGAATAAGTATAAAAATGTTAAATTATTGTTTTTATAATAAGTAAATTTATAATTATTTAAAAAAGGATAGTTAAGGTGACATGACATAACCAAGTAAAAGATATTTAAATATCACATGGTAAGAGAATTAGAGTCTCACAGTAACATAACTAACTAAAAAGAAACACTTGAATAAATGACATAATTCTTAAACAAAAATTGCATTACAACACGCTAAGAAGATCAATTATGATATCATCTATCATTAAATAATGTATGAGGCGTAAATTTCTCATCATTCATAGAAGATAAAAAGTAAATACATAAACATAAAAAATTCAATATTTAATTAAATTGTGCCAATCGAGTTTTGTCCATTGGCATTTACTTTGTACTTAGATGAACGTGGGACCTATTACAAGTTATGAAAATCAATTAAAATAAAAAAAAATAAATTTATTATTTAAATGATAAATAAACATTTATTAAAGATAAATTAAAGCAATGAAATTTATAAAAATCAAAGTAATGTGAAAGTCACATTAACAGAGAACTAAAATTTCAAAGTGATGAAAGAAAATAGAAGAAAAATATTTTATGAAATGTGATAAATTATACAAGAAAGTTTCAATCTAAGATACAAAGATGATCAAGTGTAACAAACTTAATCGTTAAAATAGGCATTAAGAAAATATATCATTAAATGTGCAAAAATAGTAAAAGCATTATTTAAGAAATGTAAAGAGCAATATTTTTTTGGATAGAGATCATCTAGATGAAACAAACAATATTTAATTTATGACCATTGGACCTTGTTTTAAATAATAATTAATTACCAAAGAAAATAATCATAAAAATAAATAAATTATTATTTCAAAATTAAGTAAATATATCTTCAAATTGAAATGAGATAAATTGAAGCATTGACATACATATAAATCAAAGTGATGTAAATGTGATAAGAGAGAAGAATTAGAGTTTCATAATAGTATAATCAAATGAAAGCAAATCTTTTCAAGAAATTAGATAAATGTTTAAACAAAGTTATATTCGAAGGTATTAAGGACATTATGTGCAACTTCCTCATTTGTAATATACTAAAGATTCAACATCTCTTGCAAAATATGGAAAAAACCAACAAAATAAATTATTTAAAACTATTAAAATGCATTTTAAATTGGACTAAGATCAACGAGATGAGTTTATATTAATGTCGCCATTGAAAGCAAAAAATTAATAAACATGATAAATTGTATATTTTAAACCTTTGTTTGCATGATTGTAAAATATTGTATGGATAACAATAACTCATAAAACAAACCTAAATCATAGAAAATAAAATATTAAATTAAATATCCAATTGGATAGACATTGTTGAGATGAGGTAATAACTTTTATTATCTCTATTTGAACTCATTTGGAATTATTATGAATTTTCAAATAAAATAAGTCTAAATATAAATAAATTATTACTTTTTAATTAAGTAAATATATATTAAACTTGAAATGAGATGAATTGAAGTAATAAAATATGACCAATTTAATTCAAAAGACAAAGAGAGGAGAATTACAATTTTATTATAATATGACCAATTGAAATAAAAACATTAAGAAAAGGAGAAAAATTCTAGAGGAAATATTTATCCCATGGAACTATGGAAATAAAATGTACCTTACTCTATCATTAAATTATGAACAATTGAAAATCTCATAGGAAGTGTAATGGAACCTTAAGAAATAAAGTATTTGGATATATATATACATATATATATATATATATATAATGAATATTTTATGATATTGAGCTCATTGAGAAATAAACCATGACATTTGTTTTATCTTAATCAAACATAATTTTCAATTATATGAATTATGAAAGAAAAACATTAAAATAATAATAAATTATTATTTTTATTATTGCATAAAAGAACTAAAGTAGAGATGAATAAATTAAAGGAATAGAATCCAACCAAATAAAAACGACGTAAATTGCACAAGAAGTGAATAAGTCTTTGAAAAGAATGGTACAATATAAATGCAAAAAAGTTTGTGATAAGAGATAAATTATCTAGAAAAGTTGTATTCCACGATATTAAGGATTTCAAGAGCAACATCATCGATTGTTAAGTTAGATATGAATTAAAATATATCATAAATATACCAAAACATGAAAAAGAAATTTAAAATATTAAAATTATTTAATTAGGTAGAGCTCATCAAAATAGGTCCAAGGAAAGTTTTTGTCACTAGTGGAACATGTTTAAAGTTAATATAAGTTATAAAGTAAAATAAGTGTATATAATAGAAAATTATTATTACAATATTAAATAATTTTATTAAAAAGCAATAAAATTTAAATTAAAGAAATTTAATATAATTAAATTAAAGTGGCTTAAATATAACACGAAAAAAATTAGGGCTATATTACGTGATAAAAATATAAAAAATAAAAATTTGAAGAAATAAAATAAGTCGGATTAGAAATTTGCATTCAAAAATGGAAATGAGATCAACTATAACATCCTTTATTATGAAATATTTTATAAATATAAATATCACCTCATCCTTGGCCAAAAACTAACATATTTAAAAATACTAAATTGAATAATAAATAAAATGGAGGCCATCAAGGTGAGCCTAACGACATTAGTTTCGTTTCGAACAAACTATGTTGGAAATAATATGAATTAACAAAACATATAAGCATAAATAATAATAAATTATTGGTTTTATAATAAGTTAACAAATACAAAAGTTGAAAAGGCATAGAGTGATTTTAAATTAATATGACCAAATGAAAATGGTTTAAAGGACAAAAGCATAGAATTAGAATTTCATAGTAGTATATCACTATCAAAGCAAAATATTGAAGAAATTAGATAAATTGAGAAGGAATGTTGCTTCTCAAAATATTAATGAGTTTCGTTGTAAGTTTCTTAATTTTTAAATTAGGTACAAAATTAAAATGTCTCATAAAAAGATCAAAACCATTAAAAGTAAAATATTTTAAAATATAAAATAAATATTTATTTTGAAAAAGGTTGTTTAAACTAATCTAATGATTTTTGTTTCATTTTGATGGAGTGTAACATTTCAAAACATAAAATTAGGTACAAATCAATATGTCTCGTGCAACATACAAAAACTATGGAAAATAAAAAAATTATAAAAAAAAAATATTTAATTAGATAGAGCTTTTCAAGATGTGTCTAACAACAATTGTTTTTTTTTAAATGGTTGTCATTTGGAATTACTATGAATTACCAATGTAAATAAGCCTAAGTAATAATAAATATTATTTTAATATTAACTTAAACTATTTCCTAATGATAAAATGATAATATATGCAATATAACATAACAAATAAAAACAATATAATGGTCATAAGAGAGGAGATTCAGAGTTACATTATAATTTAAAATAAATAAAGAAAATATTTGAAGGAAAATGAGCTTAATTTCATATAAAAGTTATAATCTAAGATACTAAAGAAGTTGAATGTATCATCATGAAACATCAAATTAGGAATGAGTCAAAATATCTAATAAGTCATGCCAAAAGCAAAGAAAAAAAAAATTCAAGAAATATAAAAATGAATATTTAAATTGATAGAGCTCATTGAGAAGACTCCAACGACATTTATTTCATATCCAATCAAAAAGCATTACATGCTATAGTGTTGGGATCAATAAGAATATGAAGATTATATAATGTTTTTTAGGTTAATGGTTCTCAGGTCTATGGAATATTATGTTTTGCTCAGTTTATAATTTTTGAAATTTTATGCTAATCTCTTATTTTAGTTGAAAGAATCAAGTTGTATGCAATCTTAAAGATCTTTTATCAAAATTTATATATCTTGCCATGACAAAAAGAATGTTTAGGATAAGGATAAGGTTTGTTGTCATATTTTTGTTGATTTAAGCTAATTAGCATAATGTTAGACGCGTGTATGATGTGTGACAAAAAGCTAGCCATGAATGTTATTGTACAACTTTGCGGAGATTTCCTTATTTAATATAAGATTTTTGTTTAACACATATTTTGCAATGACTATTACTATGAATAAGTAACAAATATATATTAGAAATATTCAAATTTATTACACATTGTGGTAAAGAATTTAGCAGTAAATAATTTCAATTAAATAAGAAAACCAAGTAAGAAATCATAAAAAATCCTTGTACGAAGACCTAGGCAATGTTCTCCTCAAGCATAAGTTATTATTATAAATTGAGCAAGATTTCCTCCAATCAAAGCAAAACAATGGAATGAATTTTGCAAAAAAATATGGGAATGAATGACTCAAGTTTTTAACATAAGTTGATTATAAGTCTCCACCATGGACATGGAATCCAAGAAAATGCATAAAATGTCATCACAGATGGTTACAAAGGTAAGAAAGCTCATAGTATTTCCTATTGGAGGATTTATGGTGCTTCAATTGACCACAAGAGAAGGATAAGGAAGGATTAGTTCTTGATTTTGAGAAACAAAATCTTTTTGTTTTATTCAAGAATAATAAGAAACAAGAATGGAACTTAACCTCACTAAAATCCTTAGTTGGCCTATATTACACTCGTGAAATTATAGGATTGAACATAATATAGAAATTAGAAGTTATAACATTTATATTTAAAGTTCAAAAGTTTTAAAATACAAATTTGATTATCCTATATTTGAAATTTTAATACCAAGGATTTAAAGTTTAAATTCCTTAGATGTATGAAACTCAAACCTAATTTAAGTTTGAGAACATAAAAATTCTTGGTATGGATAAAATTAAATTTAAACTAAAAAGAATAGTAGATAATGTCTAAAATAATGTTTGGATTTTTTGGGTAAAATTTCTAAGGATTAAGGTTTTATTTGAATAAAGCTTTTTTTTAGCCTGTAGCACACACTAAATGAGGCCATCAATTGATGATCCAGTCAGTTAAGCCTACATAAGAGTCATTAAGATGAGTATTTTAGCAATAGGAGTTCTGCTAGCCTAGGCCAAGGGACCGATGATGGCATAGATTTTTTGCTAAAACTTTATCAAGATTTGTGCATAGTTGGGTGTTATGTCATGGATTAACACCCCAAATGTTTGTTTTTGAGGTGTAGAGTACTCAAGATATGCCATTGAGAAAGATGGGTAACTTTAGTTGTTTTATGAGGAAAGAGAGGGTTAGTAGTGAGATTAATGTAAATCATGGTTAAAGAGCAAGAATTATTATTGAAATGGTTTGATCTATGAATTAATAAATTATGGGTAAGGATTTAACACAAATACAATAAATTTGCATTGGAAAGATACCCAATGGGGTATATTAGTCCTTAATATAAACCCTAAGTGAAGTAATCGATAAAGTAGATTTATAAGAGGCATGGATAGTAAACTAATGATTAAGGATTTGAAGAAATCATCGATGATATATTAAGGTTAGGTAGCCTAAGTGAAATGGAAGAAAACAATCTTCATGCTAATTATGGTTTTCTTTTTGAGGATTACATACTATGATGTTGTAGGCCCATAATGATGTCCTCCTAAGCTAGTGTGAGACAAGTCATATATGTACCAAATGGTTGGACTCCCAGAAATGATTTTTGATTCCTTATTGGTAATGTTCCATAAAAGGATGTGACTAGAGATTTTTGGTTTTCTAGAGTACATGTTATAGTGACACGTAGTCGAAAAAAATTCTTATAGCCCTACAAGGTGGTCCATGTAATTTGTAGTGCATAGACTATGAAATGTTCTATCATGTGAAGAGATAAGAGTGCAAAAGTTGTGTTGAGTTTCTCACAATCCAATAGGGAGTACCAATTTATTTGTGGACAACTGGACATCCTGTTGTATTGATTATGACATTTTTGGGGTTTTCCAGTTGTGTTCAAGGATATTGTTATGAACTACATAAGGAAATATTATAGAATATAAAAAGCTTCACTATTAAGTTATAATATCATTATCATTATCATTCTCATTTTTAAATAAATAATTTTAGTCATTCAATTTTTGTAATAAGTGATCATTAGTACTTTTAAAAAATTAAGGATGCTTATTGTTGATGAAAAATTATGAAATTTTTGTTGATATAAAGAACTTGAGGCATAACTTTGTAACAACATTTTTTTAATCATCTTTGCGAACAACCAGAATAATGCACCGATCAATATATTTTGCAAGCAGCCTTTCACTTCTTGGTAATGACATTAAAGTTTATAATCAAAATCTCCCAATCTAATCATTGTTCTTGTGTCTGTCGCCAAGTTAAAACTTATTGCGAGACCAACTTGTCATGCAAAATTAACTGAAGAACTGGTTCACACCATCTTAAGTAACTTGCCAATATGTACAAGCTTGTTTAATGAATGATAAGAATGTTGTAACCAATGATAAAGCATATCTATACAAATCCATGTTATCAAATGGATCATTGCATGATCTATAGGCTATTGAAAAGTGTAAGTTTATCATATTAGATTTAAAATAAAGACTTCAGAGACTATTGTAATTGTCCCATATATTCTAAAGTTCAACAAATACAAATGATAATGCTATGTTAACATTTAAAAATTATAGCATCATAAAATACTAACTAATGAATAATATTTTAAAGTATTGATCCAAATTCCCCCTTTTAACTCACATGTTAGCTTTTTTTATTTGCACCTACAAATGCTATTAGGGGGAAGAGTGAGCCATTCCTAATAAGTAATCCTTAAGTTTTATTCTTAAAATAATATTTTGATAATTTAATAAAATATCTAATAGAATAAAGTTATTAGTATAGCCATTTATATCATAAAAGATATCTCAATTGACCATGCTAATCAAAAGCATGAAGGATGCTTAATTATCTACCAATTTTTTGGCATTCCCTCCATAACCATGATATCCTTAGTAGATGTTTTAGGCTCCAATCTTTTTGCAAATTTCCCCACTTCATTATGGAGAGTCCAATAAATTGGGGTTGCCCCAAGGGTCTTTAGGAGTCCTTAATAATCACATAGAACTTTGCTAAGTGACTTGCACTATGCTCTCTTGTGATGTCCTATAGTTTAGAGGGACTTAGCCATTGTAAAATCCTTTGCAAATGATCTACAAGCCCATCATGAAGGCCTTACAACTTGTGACTAGTAGTGTATGACTCTAAAAATCATATAAAGTTTGAGGCACTTCTAATTCTGTGACACCCAAGTTTGCAAATTAGTAAAAATTTTATCATCTTGTATATCTAACTAAATTTTTATTGGTAGGCTATCATCAAGGTTTTATTTCATGATAACCTCTGCCACAGAAAATGTAAACTTTCTTATGAGGTAACATAATTCCATATTGTTTCATCATCCATTATCAGAAGGTTCATTAGATATCTTTTGTAACTCTAATCTATGATTTAAGAAATCCTTAGAGGTTTCTTTAAAATCTTAATCATCTATCAAGATCATCTTACAACTTTACAAAACCCTAATAGCTTCCTAGCTTAACTTAGAGTTTCCATTAAATCTTGTAAAATATATAGAAAATAAATTGAGCAATTACTCAATCTAGAAGTTCTTTATTAAACTACTTAATGTTAATGCCTTTACTTTTTATCCTTCATTAATATAAGTTGCAACAATCATTGTCATGCATAATAAGAAAATGTTAGCCACCACACATATCATAAAGCCTTTCATAAGCCATATGCCATCCAAATACCCTCTATGGCTTTGATCAATGGTTCAAGGACCTAATTATGTGCTACTCAAGATCTTACCAAACAATCCAAACAACATTGGATTTAACCAAAATAAAATAAAACCATCAACCTCCTTGGGCTCTCATAACACCACTTTTAAGGAAAACACTAATCTCTCTATTTCAACTAGCACTAGTTTGTCACCAAATCAAGAGCTTCATGAAATAAAAGCCTTAAACTAGGTGGTCTCATTGTCTCACCAACTACTTCATATCCATAGTCTTATCGAAAGTTTTATCCTTTATGTTTCATTATGCAAATGTTGTTGCCATTAAGAGGTATTTTATCTTAATTTTTGCTTATTGCATAATCTTTAGCCTTATCTAAGGTATTTTTAAGTGAAAACTTGCTTTAATGCCTTATTAGCAATATTTAGGTGCTTAACATTAGGAAAGATTCAAATTTCAAACCTTAGAAATCTTAATTCAAAATTCTAGATAGGTATGTTTTTAGTAAACAACATTGAGATTTAAAACCTAATGCAATTAAATTTTAAATCCCCAACAATTTAACACCAATCCTTCAGATTAGTTAGGTAATCACAATGAGTCTTTGGACTTAATTTTAGTAGATGAAATGTACTAATTAGACTTTTAAATTTTTAATACATTATCATCTTCATTGAACCTAAAAAGGTCAAAATTAAGACTTCTTTTATGGCCCCCAAAAGCCCCTTCAATTTTTTAGTTCACACCATTTCATAGAAATCGCCAATTTTTGAAATAACTAGCATAACCACAAGGCTTTAAAAAGAAACATTCAAAATAAAAACTCAAATCATATCTTCATGTTGATGGTTATTGTTAATGTAACAAAAACAACAATATTTCATTGTATTATAGATTTTTCAGTATTTGAAATTGAAACAATTACCATAAATTTAAAATTTTGAACATGAGAATACATGTGTGTAATAAGGATTTGCTTATAGTAGGGCTTAATTGAAAAATTTTAGCACTAACGTTCGAGAAATATTTCCAGCAAAAAGTTCATATTGATTTCAAAATCAGAATATCAATTTACTTTACTCAATTATCAAAAGTACTTATAGTTGTAAAAAATAAATATGAATAACATGATAGCATTTCATTGTAAACCTAATTTGTTTATGGAAGTTGTCATCCCATAAAAAGTTTGGCTTTCATGGGTAGTCAAGGTCCCCTTTCATGTTCATAAGAATTCAATTCTTTTGGGAACGTCACATGAGAAAAAGCTTAATTTATCCTTAAAAATAGTTACATCATGAATGACTAAGAAATTTAATATTTTTATTTCATTAAGCAATGCAAAGAAATAACATATTTACATAGCAAGATTTAACCATATAATTTCTTCGCATTCCAACATAAAATAATACCAACTATTAAATGTCTTTACTTATGCAGGTATTGAAAAAATTATCATTATTTATATTATGACAAGAACTTCAACATTGCAAAATAATTTGATGTTAGCATCAAAGAGTTTTAGTCAAGCATGTTACAAAATTTCTAATTAGCTAAATTTATAAAATTCATGCTTCATTCAAGAAGGAAATTTTAATTAGAAGTGGACATGAATTTTAACTAACAAATGGAAATATCATGACCTAGTTACCATAATGATAGGCAATGTTTAACATGTAAAACCTTAGCTTCAAGGTGAATGAGCAATAGATCTCAGTCCAAATTCTATTTACATGCCTCATAGATATTTACCTAGTTGTCATTATCCTAATATGCTTCTTGGTTTTTATACTAAACCAAGGGTTTCCTACCCTAGAAATAAAGTAAGAGCCTACTCAAAATTGGAGTATTATCTTCTTCTTGAAGCAAGTTCCAAGCCCCACTTTACCTTCCATGTTGTTAACTTCTTTTCTTTGGCATTTTTTTGAAGTATGTGATGTTAGAAGACCTCAATGCTAGAACATGATAACGTCTCTGGCCCTACTACTTCTTAAAACCTTATATAGCTAAAAAATAACTCTTAAATTATTGGATATATTATTATAATTGTTATGATATATCACTTTATCTTTTTTAAGGAAACATGCATTCTAGTGTTTGTATTTCTCTTTAATTTATTTTCCCATTACCATCTCTATCCAAGGTATTACCATTTTTTAGATCTTGTACACTTCAATTCCAATGGCTAAGATCTACTATAAGTCATAAAAGACTTGATTTAGTCCATTTTAAATGTTATCCTAGTATTATAGCTATTGTCATGTTATATAATGCACTAAATATGTTTTAGAAAATTGCTAACCACATTTGTCATAATTGTATGTCCTTCAAATTGGTTCTAGAATAATGAAATGGAATACTAATTCTCATGTCGAAACCCAAAGATTCATTATATTTAAAGCTTCTCATAGATTTATTATGGAAATATGATTGTGCTAATCATAGTATACAACCTTCAACTCATTTCATGTTACTTGTTAAACTTATAATATCTTTTTCTTATTATCATACTTGTATGATCATACCTTGCTTACCTACACTTTTAAGAGCTAGCACTTTTGCAAAACTTATCTTCAATGTGGCAAAATTTTCTTAATTATGGATTCATCATTTAAAATATCATAAAAAAAGGGATTTTACATGTTGTTTTTAAATGTTTTTTATGCATTAATAATTTGTACTTTGTTAAAAAAATTAAGAACTTACAAATTTTTAAATAACATTGAGTTTCAAATTTATATAAAAACTTTTAATTATTGTGATTGAGAGAAAAATAAAATTAAAATTTCAAAAGTAAAAAAATTTTTTTTTGTGATTCAATTCAAACTAGAACCTTTGTCGACCTTAACCAAGTTCAAGAAAAAAGTACTATCACTAAAAATTATAACTTATTGTTTTTACTTACATTGTACCTCAAACTTGTTAGCTTTTAAGGGTTCAATAAATGTAGGCACTTATGAGATCAACCCAAGCTAAACCTGCTAATTAGATCAAACCAAACTAAGTCTTCCATAAATATTGAACCAAAAAATCCAAAAAAAAAGAAAAAAAAACAACAATAAAAAATTGTAATAAAATATAAAACTGTTGATGCTTATTGATGAATAATGTACATCACAAAAAACTGAAAATTATGAAGTGACATGAGAAAATCAAAGCTTAGAAACATTACACATAGCTAGAAGAGCTTAAAAATTTTAGTAGCACTAAATTTTTGTGTGTTGTACAATGATTTTACACTAATAGATGATTAAGTAATAAGTTTTCCAAATCTCAAATTTTCTTAACGTTCATTAGAAACTTCGTTCATAATTTTTGGGTTTTTATAGAAAAAGAATTATAATAGCTATTATAAAGCCATGGAAAGACATTTTTACAAGATGCTACCAAAAAACAAAAAAAAGTTCTTCCAAATAGCTCTTAAATTGACACAAGTAATAGCATTGAAATTAGTAATTAGGTGGGATTGATTGGAGGCCATGAATATATTTAGAATAATTTAGCCTATTATATCAATTATTAAAATAATGAAAGAATTATGAATGGTTGAATAATGTAGCATTACATTTGGGCCATTCAATCACATCGCATGAGATATAAACCATTTAATTCATTAGTAGTAAATACCTGCATGATATCAATCATAAGATTAAAAATAGAGAGATTTGAATTATTGGATTCAAGAATAGGTTAACTGATATGGAGAAGAGAATGCTAGTTGTCTGTTAAAATTATATGTGCTTCATGTCATCTAATCCGAGTCATCGAACATCGCTTACCCTCTAGTGAACTTTAATCCATGTAATCAATGATGATGGGAATTCATGCTTGCATAGACATTGAGGTTCTAAACATATAAAAACATAGTACTCCAACAAGGTAGGACATGAAATGTGTTTCATTTTCATAAAATGTTACACAAATGTGTAGTGTGACCTGAATCATTGTTGGCTTCTACTAGTGTGCTTAAGATTTCAACACCCATGCCACTCGTATCTTACGATTTTAATATATGTTTGTTCATCTCATCCCATTTACTCTTGTTCAAGTTTTCTCAACTCAGTCCTTCTTTTAACTTACCCAATTAACGTTCATGACTGCACTCTAACAAACATAGGGCTAAACCCTGCTTTGTTACAATTGTCTCATGACCCAAAGTTTTTCTGGCCCACTTCACAAAAATAATTCAAGTTAGCCCTTTCATTTGTAAGAAAGATCTATTTATACCCAAAAGATATGAAAGTAGCTAACATCTAATTTGTTATTTTAAAATAAGCCATTAGGTGTTTTCTTAAGTTTAACTCTTAAATTAATTCTATTTATTATGTAAAAAGTTATGTTAATTATCTTAGCCCAAAAGTACTTTGGTAAATTATATTTGACTAACATTGATCTACCAATCTCCACCATGGACTTATTCATTTTTTTTGCAACATATTACTTTGTGGTGTATAAGCACACTTAAATTGATAGCTTACATCATTGCTATCACAATAGTCATAAAAATCATCATTCCTAAACTCTGTACTTTTGTCATTCTAAGTGCAAATTAGGTTGAGATTTGTTTACCTTTCTATCATTCTTATAAAAATAACAAAATTTTCAATTGTTTCACTACAAATCCTAAGAAATACATCCCAAGTATGTCTAAAAAGAGTCTCCAATAATCATAAATTTTGATTTCTATCCACCAAAACTCAAAGAGTTGTATGGGTCCAAACAAATGTCTAAAAAAAATTATCTTTATTGGTCGACTACTGTTTAGGTCATTTTATGTTTTAGATGAAGATTTAACTTGTTTTTCTTTTTGGTTTGATTGATGCATTTTCTAACTGGCCTTAATTCCTATGGAAGGCCTCTAACAATATTTATCAAGTTCAATTTTTTTAAGGTGGAATAACCTACATGATCTAATCTTCTATACCGCAAAGTCTTCTCAGTTGAAAGTGAAACAAGATATTCTAATCCACTAGTTTCTAATTGATCAAATTTAAAAAGAGCCACATTTTCTTCTACCAATGAGTAACATTTGATCATCTTTTAATATTTTGTAATATTGAGTATCAAAAGTAGCATAATATCCATCTTCATATAATTAGTTGGTACTAATTATATTAGATTCTAATCCATGAGCAATAAATTCATTCAAAAGTGTAAAATTAAACATACCTACATCAGTAATTCTAATTATGTCCATTATAGAGTTTCCTCCTAGCATTGCCATCTATTTTGACAACATCTTATTATATAAATTTTTATTAGTCTCTAAACATATGGCCTGAGCAACTGTTATCTAATACACAAGAGCAAGATCTTAATTTCTCATTATGTATGTTTGTATAAAGTATAAATTTTAATTTAGTAATCAAACAATATGATTACGATTTTGATTATTTGTGTCCTTACTTCTACACAAAATTCTAAAGTAAATTCCTTGAATCCTATGAATGCACCAAATTCTATATTATCTATGCATAGGAGTGCAAGCAAGATTGGGTTGACCACTAAAATTCACTACAATAGTATTTATGTTCGCATTCATAATCACCAATTTTGAACAATATTTTGAACCAAAAATAAAAACATGTTACATTTGAAACATTGTACATATGTTCAATAGAAGGCACCTATTTATGCTCATGAAAATAAATATGTTAAGCATTAGAAATTTTTGTATATTTAAAGGATTAAATGTTTGATTCTAAATTAGTGATTTCTATTTTCAAAGAGAAATTCTCAATAACAGTGGAAGCTTTTTCTAACACATTTAAACTACTACTATTTTCATTTTTCTGAATTTCTTTCACGAAAAAAACTTAAAAGTTCCTTTTTTTCATAGCGTTCTTAATAATCATGGAAGTATTTTTATCACAAACTTTGACTATTAATATTTTCATTTTTTCAATTTCTTTCAGGAAAAATTCTACAAGTTCATTTTTTTCATAACATTTTAACTTTTTATATGTATATTTTAAAGAATTTAAAGCACTGATAATTTGTAAGTAATCATTCTTAAGAATTTAACGAGAACATCTTATCTTGTTCACTTCTTCATTAGATGTACTTGGTTCATCATCCTTTGTCATGAAACATATCATACGTTCCTCCTTATTGATATGCACTCAAAGTAGCTTGTAAATCTTTCTTTTAGTGTCATTGACTTACAGACATTCCAGTCTAATATGTCTAGTTTTACCGCAATTATAGAATCATGGTGCTTCATTAATCTTCACCCTTTTCTTCTATTTTTAGTATCTATTTACAATAAAGTTTTCCAAACTTTTAGATAAAATTTTAACATGAAAATTCAGCTATTCTTCTAAATCCATGGAAGAGATGGATAGTGTGTCTTAATCATTTTTTCTTACCTTAAATATCAATGATTATTTTCTATGTTCCACGTATTGGCCTACTTATGAAAGCCCACAATATAACCCTTCTATTCAACTTATTCTCTATCTTGAAAAATTCTCTACATAACAAATCTAATGTGGGCTTGTTTATGCCCTTAGTTGCCTCAATTATTGTTTGAAGACCATCATGCTACATGGGTAGAATTCTTATCAGTTTTCTTTAGAGATCTAATGCAAAAAACACTTTTCCAAAATTTTCTAATCTATTATTTTATTTTTAAATTGAATAAACATGATGTTTCTTATTATAAAGAACTTATAATCATGTGTGAATATTTATTTTCTTTCTTTAACTTATGAAATGCCTTCATAAGTTACTCTTAACTTTTTCCGAACATCATCTATGATATGCAACATCATAACTAGATTAAATTCCTTAGGATATTTGCTACAATGATGGTATTTGAGTTCTTTATCATTTAATTATATCATTCTCCTTTGGTCATAGCTAAGTTTGACAATTGCTTTGATCTCATTAATGCATGAGTCTCTTGGTAAATCACAAGGATTAGTTGTCATATCCCATTATTTTAAGTTAATTGATTCGATAAACATTCTAGCTATTTTATTAATATAAATAAAATTTACCCTTAAACATTGATGTAAGGCACGAATATTTTACCTTCACCTAATGTTAAACATAATGAAGTCATAGGAA
This sequence comes from Vanilla planifolia, assembly GCA_023846275.1. Taxonomy (NCBI): domain Eukaryota; kingdom Viridiplantae; phylum Streptophyta; class Magnoliopsida; order Asparagales; family Orchidaceae; genus Vanilla; species Vanilla planifolia. The sequence continues at coordinate 539,129 of JAIUJO010000201.1, read as the reverse complement.
AAATAGAATTGGACAAACAAATAAACAAACATAAGTACATTTTATGCATGAAGAAAGATATGAAAAAAATTGAAATTAATGTGTCACAAAATTATAAATTAAGTAAACTTAACAAAATAAGAAAAACATATATGATAGATAACCCAAGTGATTTGACTTACTATTTGCAGTGAACCTACTCAAAGACAATTGAAATGAAATGAGTGTGCAAGAATCCCTCAAGAAGAAAAAGAAGTTTGGGTTTTAAAAGCTTCTACAATTTTTTTATCATATTTATTTTCAAAAAACACTTTATAGAAATCCTTTTACTTTAAAGAAAACTTTATTATTCAAATTTATATATATAATTTTTAATTTTTATGATTAATAAAAACCTTAAAAAAAAAGAAATGTGAATCAAAATATTTAGGTGCTTGGTTCAAACTAGAACCTAAGTCCATGCAAACCAAAGTTCAAAAAAACATGATTATTACAAAACTTATAACATGAGTTTTTTTCTTGTTGTTCACCTCTAACATACTAGCTTTTGTTAATTAAACATAACAAAAGATTTTGTGATCTCAAGCCCAACTCAATTCGTTTACAAGATCAAACTAAACACAAGCATTTACAAATGTTTGGTTCACAACTTAAAAGAAAAAGAAAATTATAGTAAGGAGAAGAACTTGTAAGAAAACTATTCAATTTCTTACATTATTTTATGAATAAAGGAAGATATAATGAGCTCAAAATTATGAAGAGAAGAAAGCAAACTACTATGTGTTAGGATTAGTTGGAAGAGCTTGGAATTTCATCTAACACTAAGATGTAGTAAGCTATCAAGGGACTCTATAGAAGTTGAGTATTATTTAATTCTCCTTTTTTATATGAAAATTTTGTTCCTATTCATTAGTCATTTCATTCATAATAGCTTGAATTTTGTAGAAAATGTTTGATTGTAGTTGTTAAAAAGTCAAGCAAAAGCTATTTAGTGTCCCTTTTTGACAACATTAACTACGAGTGAATTAGCCACTAGATAAGATCAACTAGAGCTATTGGATCGAGTTGGAGATGATCTCATTCGTTAGATCAACAAATTTGAAAAATGAAAAAATCATGTATGGTTGGATCATGGAGAATTAGATTTGGGCTATCTAATCATATTAGATCCTAATTATATTATTCACTAATATAAAATGAGGGAATCATCTAAACCATAGAATTCAAATTGAAAAGCTATGAACTACTTAATCTAAGGAAAGGTTAATTGACAAGGTAGAAAGAAAGCTAGTTGTCCATAAACTTGGAAGTGGTTTTGGTCATCCAATATGTGCATTGAACCAACAATTACAAGAATGTCAACTCTTGCTCGTTTGATCAATGAGTAGATTGCGAGACTTAATGCATGCTTCAACATTGAGCTATTTGACTTGGAAAAATAATTTATTCCCACTTGACAAGATAATAAAGTTTTTTTACATTTGCATTGGTTGAATGTGAGCTGAAATGGGGTTTTACCACATCATTTGGGCTTGGGATTTTATCTCCTTGGCCACTTGATTCAAACATGTTTAACATATGTTTGCCTTGCACATCTTTTCAAGTTTTCCTGGCTCAATCCATCCATTCCCTTATGTTGTATGGGTTCATGACTACACCTTGACCATGATGGGGCTTGTACTTACATAGTTCCTGTTGTCTCTTGACTTGATGCTTCCCCAGCCAACTGGAGCTTAATAAACTTTATTGCTTTGCACTAGGGTCACACTTTGGCATTAGCTTAACATATAAATATATATATGAAATAAAATTATTCTTACTCACATTCATTTGTCAAATTTAACTAAAATTAAATTAAAAAAATTCACAAGTCAGATTTAATAGTGGAAATGATTGAGTGAAAAATTGAATCTTAAATTCTTCAAAAATCAAGGTAATGATGCAATAATTATTATTCTTAAGTTTGATTTGTGGTTTGTAAAGGTAAAAATATGTTACATATGATTAATAATCAATAAACTAGTATCCTATTTCATAAAAAAGAAAGTATTTTAAAATTTGATGTGTAGTTCTTCAATCTTTGAAGCTTACTAAATTCTCCAAGTTTCTTTGAAGGCAAATAATTTTCCATCTTCAATATTGCATGTTGCATTCTTCAAAACTAAACCTGATTCACTATACACAAACATATTTGAATGAAATGTTAAACAATTATGGCTTGACAAATCCAACACAAAGGTTATTTGGTGGACTTAATAGAGAGATATTATTTTTAAACATATGCTTTCTAAGTTAAGAGCTGCTAATGTCGTATGAATTGAATTCAAAAAATTTAATTTTTAATTTGGATCTATACCCGAGACATAAAAGTGTGGCTTTGTTATTAGAGGCATGCTAGAATTGAGATTATTAATGATCTCATGATTTCACAAGTAATTTGAGAATTCTTGTGTAATTTTTCTACCATGGTCCTTTAACCATAAATAATAGAAATTTTGTCAAAAGTTTAAGAATGCAAGCTTGATGATTCAGATATTTTGAAATGAAGATGCCAAAAGAACAATACATGTATAAGTGAATCCCATCTTCCTATGAAACTTATGTTATGGAAATATTTAAACCAAAAGTTTTAAAGAATATGAGTGCTTTATGTTTTTTGCTAAGAGTTAATGCTACATGGCTTGCATTCTTACAAGTTCCTTTAGTACAATATTGCTCCATAAATACTAAATGATGTCATGATTAAGAATGATGCGCTTTAAATCTGAACCATAAGAATTATGGGATCATAAAGACATTAATTCATAATCATGATTTCAAAATTAAAAAATTACTAGAAGATTTTTTGTTCTCAATTGATGTTGGTAATGCTATCAACATTGCATTAATACTTGAAAATAATAGCTGAACCCTATGTATTCTTGTAGCCAAATTTTTTGTTTACCAAGGTATTCATGGTAAACTTTTGACATGTCTCTATTAAGTGATATGAGAAACATTTATGCCCCTTTCTAAATCTAAATTGCTTCTAAGGTGAACATACTCCCTCTTGGTTTGTGAGATACTCAACATAGGTTTAGGTCTTCTGTCTCATCCAATGATCCATACTCCAAGCTCTAATAAGTACATGACCACTTTGTAGAGCTACACGAACAATCATAAACCACAAGTCATTATAACAAGTGGTTTAGCAAATCAAAAATCTCTAGTGGCATCCTTTTATGGCACACAACCAAAAAAAAATAAAAAATCTCTACTGGGAGCCAAATCATTTGGTATATATTTGATTTTTTTCACTCTATCTTAGAATGACATCATCAGGGTCTATAAGATCATAATGTATGTAATTTTCAAAAAAAAATTCTTAATTAACATCATGATTACTTTTCTTACATTTCACTAAGGCTGTCTGACCTAATTTATCGTTTATGACTTCCTAAAATCCCTAAACATTTGTTAACAATCCATGTCTCTTATAAAACTACTCTATTATATAGTTAATCTAGGGTTTCTACAAAGGAGTAATCTACCTCTTTGGGTATCTTCCCCATTCACATTTCATGTATTTGTGTTAAATCCTTACCCATAATTTCTAAATCAATTTCTTCAATAATTTAAGTCATAATTCCTACTCTTTAATCGTGCTTCACATGAATTTCACTGCTAACCCTCTCTTTGCTCATAAAACAACAAGAATTACATATCTTTCCAAATGGCCTCTCTTCGGTTTCTTGCACCTCATAAAACATTTTTTTGGGATGTTAATCCATGGCTTAACAGCTTAATTAATTGCTACTCATGATCTCACCTATCAACAATACAAGATCAAGTTTTATTAAAAATCTAAGTCATCATAAGTCCCTTGGCCAAGGCTACTACAACTCAAAATGCTAAAATAGTCATCTTAATCACTCTAATTTTGGTGTAAAATAGCCATATTTAGAGTTTGTTAAAGGGCTACCAAAAACATTATATTCTTAATTCAACACTAATTCATATCTTAAGGTTTGATTTAGATAAAACCTTAATCCAAAGAAACTTTTTCTACTAATTTCTGAAGTTATTTTAAACATTATAGAAAATTATTTAGTCCCAATTAAACTTCATCCATGCCATGGACTTTGGATTCTAAAGCTTAAGTTTAACTTTCAAAACCCCTAAGAAATTTAAAATTTAAATTGTAGATATTAAAATTTTAAATTTAGGATATACAAATTTGAAATTTAAGACTTTGAAATTTTAAAGGTAAAATAATATAGCATTTAATATTATTTAATCTTATTTCATCATAAATAATGATAATTCCATACGAGGTCTAATCTACAGAAAAAAAAATATCATTAATGTTATCTCGATAACTTATATTCGAGTAAATATTCATTTTTTTAATCTTTTCTAATAATTGGTATCTAAGGTTTTCATTTTTTTATGAGACATTTCTCATAAGATGTATTGATTGAGGGTGTTGCACATGATATCCTTAAGATCTTAGATTGCAGTTTTCTTATAGAATGTCCCTCATTTTTTAAAAATTTTCAATCCTATTTAGGCATATTACAATTTTCTCTAGAACTCATCCCATGTAACCTTTGCAATGATTTGATTTCGTTATTGTAAATTAGTTTTATTTATGTTTTTTCAACTTTCCCATATATTTACTTAATATTAAAAAAACTAAATTATTATTATTTCTATTTATTTAATTTGATAATTTCAAGCAAGTCTAATTGAGCTCTGATCAGGATTAAAAAAATCACATTGGATTAACTCAACCAGCACTTTCAAAGTAAATATTTATTTTTACAATTTTAAATATTTTATTTTCTTAGGTTTTGTTATGTTCCATGAAACTTTTTTATTTATACCTCATCTAACGATTAAAAATGTTACACTTGATCTCTTTAGCATCTTAGAATGCAACTTTCCTATAAATATTTTCTTATTTTTAAAAAATGTTTTACTATGGTTCAGTTATATTATAAGGTAAGTCAAAATCCAATCTCATGTGACCTTTATGAGCCTTTAATTTTGTTATATTATATTTCTTCAATTTCTCTCATTTTAGCTTTAATGTTATTCATTTAATAATACAACTATAATTTATTTTTTAATCTTATTTATTTTTATAATTCTTCAAAATTCCAAGAGAGGTTTGATGGAGATGGAACAAATCTCCATCAATTTTTGCATTCCTTTTTTATTTTTTTAAATACTTTTTCCAGGTTTTAACATGTATTTAAGGACATTTTGATTTTTATTTGATTTTAATGTTTAAGGTCTCATATTCTATCTCCCTAATATCATGAATTCTAGTTTTTTAGTAAAATTTAACTTATTTCATCAAATATTTTGAGAAGATTTGGGTATATTAGTACATAAGTCAAAATCCCCTCTAATGTGATATTTACATCTCTTGATTTGGTTATAGCATTTTATCAATTTATCTCATTTTAAGCAATACAATATATTTTTGTAATACTAAAATTATGATTAAAAATTAGAACAAATCAATATTAAAATATAGAAATTATGCAAAGTCTCAATGAGCATTGACTTAAGAAATAAAGAATTTAATTTTTTTTAAATAATTTATGTTTTTCGGTGTTGACATGCTTAATAAGATGTTTCATTTGGCAAATGAACCTCTCATTAAGGAAGTTACAGTTCATCTCCTTAGCACCTATTATTGTGGTTTTTCCATTAAATTTATCTTATTTTTTGACGATTTTGCATTGGTTAAATTATATTACTCAGCTTAATTATGTATTTACTTTACAATAAAAAAGAAGTTGTCATTATATATTTTGGTAAATAATAATAGTCTCAACTGAGATCTAATCTAAAAGAAATAAACATTGTTGGACTAGTCTCAATGTGCTCAATACAATTTATTCATTATAATTTTTTAAATATTTTATTAACATTTTGACTCTCTTCTCAAGATATTTTTATTCACACTTAATATGAGCCTAAGGATGACTCACTCAATCTCATTAGTATCTTCAAAAGCGTGATTCTTATACAATTTGCTTTGTTTCTTCAATTTGCTTGCTTTTCTTTTGTTATATTACCAAGTTAATTAAATTTACTTTTTGTGTAACCATTAAATAGCTTTAAAATTAATATATTACAATACTTCAGATTGTTTTATTTTAGCATTATTTTATTTTATAATATTTTTTTTTGCCCTTAGAGACATTTCAATTTGTATTGAATTTTTAGATTGAGTATGATATTGTCAATAACGTTAGTAACTTTGAATGCAACTTTACCATAAAATTTATCTCATTTCTGTAAATATTTGGTTGTAATTTTATCATGTTATTATGTAAAATCAAATCGTAGCTCTTGTGACTATAAAAGTCTTTGAATTATTTACCTACATTGCTTCAATTTATCATATTTTTAGGTTCAATAAACATTTTCTTAACATAAAAATAATAATTTATTATTTTTCATCTAGTTTATTTTTATAATTTGTAGTAATTCTAATAGAGGTCTAATTGAGATGAAATAAATATGATTGGACTCTTGTTTATGATGTTCATTTAATTAAATATTCTTTTAAAAAGTTATAAATATTTTTTCTATGATTTTGTCATGATATACAAGAGATTTTTTTATTCTTATCTTATTTGATGATTGAGGATGTTACACTCGATCTCCATATATACTGGAAAGAAAATTTTCATACAATGTTTTTTTTTCTCAAATGTTTCACTTATATTTGGCTTTATTACCATATAACTGTAACTCAACTCTTGTGTGACCTTTACATTACTTGGCTAAGTTATGTTATATTTCTTCATTTACCTAATTTTGATTTATATTAGATATTTACATAATAACATAATAATTATCTATTATTCTTTATATTTATTTGATTTGGTAATTCACAATAATTCCAAATAAGATTGAGATAAAACAACCACCATGGGATGTGTCTCGATGAGTTATATATGGTCAAATCATCATCTTCACACTTTAAAATATTTTATTTTTAGAAAGTTTTCATTTTTAAGAGCATTTAGATTTGTACTTGATTTGAAGATCAAGGTTACTACACTAAATTTCTTTGAAGTTTGGAATGCAACTTACATGCATAATTTATCTCTTTTTTCAAATTTTATTATAGCTTTGTGATTTTACTATGTGACCCAAAATCAAGGACCTTAAGACTGATAAATTGCTTTCATTACATTGCTTCTATCAATATCCTTTTGGTTTTAATATATATGTAACTAGTAATAAAAGAAATCATTATTTTTTATGATAATTTATTTTGGCAAATCATAGTAATTATAAACAAGGTCTAATTGAAATGAAGCAAATGTCATTGGACTAAGTTGATAAGATATATGTAATTATATATTGATTTTTATATTTTTAAATATAGTTTAGCATGGATTTAACAACCTTTTGAGGCATCTCAATTTGTACCCTATTTAAGAACTTGGGATGTAACACTCAATCTCCTCAATATATTTGAATGTAGCTTTTTTGTATAATATTTCTTATTTGGTCAAATTTTAGTTTTCAATTGTTTGTTTTACCATGTAAGTCAAAATGTTTTCTCATATGAACTTTACAAGGATTACTATTTTTATAATGCTTCAATTTTTTTCATTATAAGTATCACTATATTATTTACCAAATAATAAAAGAATGTTAACTATTGCTTTTTTACTTTGGCAATTCAAAGTAACTCAAACAAAGCTTGATTGAGATAAAATAAACATCATAGGACTCATCTCTATGAGCTTAAACCAACTGAATATTCACCTTTACATATTTAAAAATTCCGTTTTCCATCATTTTGGCATGCACTAAAATATATTTTAATTTGTGCCTGATTTAATCATTAAGGATGTTACATATGATCTCCTCAGTAACATTAAATGCAATTATCCCATATAGTTTATCTCATTCTTTAAATTTTTCTTTTTAATTTGGCTATATTATTTTGTAACTTTAATTTTATTCTGATTTGCCCTAAAATGCCTTTGATTTAGTTATATTATATTGCATCAATTAATTTTATCTTAGTTATGTTATATATTTATTTTGCATTTAAATAATAATTTATTATTATTTATGCTTATTTATTTTTGTACTTCAAAGCAATTCCAAATAAGGTTTGATAAAGGCATAAACCAACTATCTCACTCGTGTCAATAAGAATTACGAAAAATTATATTTATTTGTATTAACTTTTAATATTATATTTTCAAGATTTCTTGCATGTTGTTCTACACATTGTGAGTGATACCAGAGTTGACGATCGAGGATGTAAAACTTAATCATATTAGAAACTTGGAATGCAATCATCCCAAGTAATTTTTCTCATTTCTTGAAATGTTTCACATTGATTTTGTTATATTTCTATGTAACCCAAAATCTCCTCTTATGTTTTTACCTTACTTTTGTTTAGTGATATCATATTGCTTTGAATTATCAAATTCAACTTTTTAAAAAAATTACTTAATATTTAAACAATTTTTTAAATAAGTAAGTTTATTAACTCTGGTACATTTTATAACAAAAGAATGTTCGATTGAGTTGGAACAAATGTGGTTCGATTTGTTTCCACAACCACTATCAAATAATATATTAATATTTATATTTTTTAAGTATTTTATTTTTAAGTTATTAGCCACATCGTATGAGATATTTTGATTCTTAATGATTTTGATGATCTAGACGCTACACTTCAACTCCTTAGTTCCTTGGAATATGGCATTCATGTATAATTTTTCTCAATTCTTCAAAATTTTACTATATTTTTATTATATTACTATATAAATTTAAATCACCTCTTGTGTGCCCTTTATATGTATTTGAATTTGTTGTATTATATTTCTTAAATTTATCCCACTTTTAGCATTAATAAATATCTACTTAGAATTAAGATAAAAATCTATAATCATTTCACTTGTTTATTTTTTTAATTTAGGGTAAATCAAAATGTGGTCCAATCAAAGAACAAACAAATATTGTTGCACATGTCTCGTTGATCTCTATAAAATTAAACATACATTTTTCTATTTATAATATTATTTTCAAGTATTTTAGCATGTTTTACAAGTTTTTTTTATTTAAGCATAATTTGATGATTAAAGATTTTTACCTTGACATCATTCGTATATTGGAATGCAACCTTCCCATATAATGCATCTCTTTTTTAAAATGTTTTACATTGATTTTGATATATTGAAAGGTAACTATAAGTCTATTATCATGCGGCCTTTGCATTGCTTTGAATTTGTTATAATACATTGCTTTAATTTACCTCATTATTATTTTACTATATATTTATTTAATATTAAATAATAATTTATTATTATTTACTTTGTAATTCATATTAACTCTAAATGATGTATAATCAAGATAAAAACAAACATTATTAATACATCTAAATTTGCTCTATCTCATTAAATATTCATTTTAAGTATTTTTAAAAATTTATTTTTCCTTGATTTGGCTATTTTATAAGAAAATAGATTCGTACCTGATTCGACGAAAGAGGATGTTATACTTTTTCTTTTAATATCATGGAACATAGCTTTCTTATGTAATTTATCTTATTTAATTCAAATGTTATGCTTACACTTAGTTATATTGCTAAGTAACTCCAAATCTCTCTTCATATGTCATGTACATCACATCGATTTGGAAATATTGCATTTCTTATTTCATTTCAACTTTATTACATATTTAATTCATATAGATAAAATGTATTATTAATTTTTTATTTACTTTTCCAATTCATAGAATTTCAATCTTAATATATATTTAATTGATAATAAAAAAACCATTAATTGCTCATTATTCTTATTTACTTTTGTAATTTGCAGTAATTTCAAATGAGGTATGACGGACAAAAAATGAATACTGTTAGACTTGTGCTGATGAGCTTTATCTAATTTAATATTCAATTTTATCATTTAAAATATTATTTTTAAGGGTTTGACCTACTTTATGAGTCCTTTTAATACGCACATTATTTTATGATTAGGGTTGTTGTTCCATCTTCTATGTCTCCTGAAAATAATAATTTATTGTTATTTTTGCTTAATTTCTTTAGTAATTTTTAGTTATTTCAAATGAAGTCTCATAATGACAAAATGAAAGTCATTGAACTTGAATTGGTGAGCTCTGTGTAGTTAAATGTTTAATTTATATTTCTTTTGAAACTTTTTATAAGTAATATTAATTCAAATATAATCTAATAATTAAGAATGTTGCAATAAATTTCTCAATGTCGTGGGATATAGCTTTCTTATACAATTTATCTTATTTTTTTTTTCAAATTTTGTGCTTTTATTTAATTATATGACTATGTCACTATAAATCTCCTCTCATGTGACATTTATATGAATTTGATTTAGTATAATTATATTGCTTTGATTTACCTAGTTTGTATTACAATATATATTTATTAAATATTAAGAAGATAATTTATTATTATTTTTGCTAATTTAGTTTAATAATTTTTAGTAAATCCAAATGATGTTTGATTGAGATGAAACAAAAACTCATACATTATTTTGATTTTTCTAACTTTAGCCACGATATTTAATTACGTAATATCAAATAATTTTTTTTTATTATTTATACTAATTTATGATATTTCCAAACATTGTCTAAGTTAAATCAAATAAAAGTCACTAAACAAATCTTGACAAACTTCATTAGATTCATTATTCATTTTTTAAAATATTTGTTTCTATGGTTTCGGCATACTTTTTGACAAATTTGATTTGTACCTGAATTGATGATCAAAGATGCTACTCTTGACCACCAACTTATATCTTGGAATGTTTATTTTCTATGCAATTTATCTCTTTTTTAAAATATTAATTTTGTTTTCATTACACTACGATGTAACCATAAATAATCTCTCATTTAATCTTTACATGTCCCTTATTTGATTATTTTATGTTATTTGAAATATCTCATTTTAGTTTTAATATAAATCTACTTATCATTAATATAATAATTTACTATATTTTATTATTATTTATTTTTAAAATTCTGAGTAATTACAAATGAGATTTGATAGACATAAAAGGAATGATATTAGTATTGTCTTAAGAAGCTCGATCTAACTATATATTCAATTATGTTCCCTTAAATATCTCATTTTTCATGATTTTGTCATCCTTTGTGAGACATTTTGATTCGCTCCTCATATACGATAGTTAATGATAAGCTTATTCTTATTAACATCTCGGAATGCACCTGTATCACATAATTTATCTCATTTTCATTAATGTTTTTTTATTATTTTTAGTTTTTTTGTATTGCTATAAATTTTCTAACTTAGAATTTAATATATAATTATTTAATATTAAAATAATAATTTATTACTATTTATGTATCATAAATTTGATTGCTCAAAATAATTCTAACTGAGATCCAATCAAGATGAAAGAAATATCATTGAACTTTACTTGATAAATTTTAACAAATTAAATATATAATTTTATATTTCTAATTATTTTTTATATTTTTGAAATGTTTTATAAAACATTACAAATTTGCACTTGAATTAATAATTGAAGATATCACTCTCTAACTCATCAGTTTTTTCGAATGTAATTATTTAAGACAAGATATCTCGTTTCTACATTGATTTTGCTTTTATTTTTATATATATATTACTATGAAACTTTAGTTCTTCTCTCATGTGACCTCTACACTTTATATTTTTATTATCTTACTTTGGTTTACTTAATTTTTAGCTTTATTATATTATAAATTTATATTAAAATAATAATTAATTTTTTATTATTACTCATTTAATTTTGAAATGTATAATAATTACAATCAAGGTCTTATCTAGATGAAAGAAACACCATCAAAATCATCACGATTAGATGTATAAAATTAAATATTCATTAATGTATTTTAAACTATTAGAGAATTAAGGTTTCCTAGTGACATAATTAAACAAAAAATTTAAGAAAAAGAGTTAAATTGTTGGGTAAATTTTAATTTAAAGGAGCAAAGGAAATCAAGTGTAGCATCCTTGATTATTAACAAAAGATATAGGTTAAGATACCATTTAAAGCACACAAAAAACATAGAAAATAAAATAATTAATGATATAAAAAGGAACATTTAAATTGGTAGAGCCTAGTCCATGGACATTTATTTTATCTTCATTTTATAACATTTGGAATTACTTTGAAATGCATAAATAAATAAATATAAGAACTAATAAAATATTATTTAATATTGTGTATGTACATGTTAAAACGAAAATAAAATAAATTTAAATAATATAACATAATGAAATTAAACAAAAATATAAGCCACTCAAAGAGAGATTTAGAGTTATACTCTAATTTAACTAGTGCAAACAAAAAATTTAAGGATTAAATAAACTATATAAGAAGGTTGCATAACAAGATATTAACAAGATCGAGTATAAAATTCTTGACTATAAATTCAGGTATAACTTCAAATTTCTCATGTAGCACAACAAAAACATGGAAAAAATATTTTAAAAAAGTTTATTTTGTTAGGGCTTGATGACAAGAGTCCAACGAATTGTTTTTTCATTTCTATTAGGAATTTGTTTGGAATATTAAGATATAAAAATTTGAAAAAGCATAAATAAAAATTATGATTATTTTAACATTACACATAATATATATGTATGTATAAAAATTTTAATTTTATAATTTTAGGTAATGTAATAAAACTAAATAAAAGAAAAATATTTGAAAAATGGATTTAAGCTAAATAGAAAAGTTGAATTCCAAGATTCTATAGAGATCAAGAATAACATCCTTTTTGTCAAATATAGAGCAAATGTAAATTTCATGTATAGTGTACGAAAATCATAAAATAGATATTTCAAAACATAATATCAAATATTTAATTTTGTTGAGCTCATTTATATGAGGTCTAATGATATTTACTTTATCTCTATTTGACTTCGTTTGTAATTTCTATGACTTACAAACTTTAACAGGAATAACTAGTAAAAAATTAAAAAAATTATATATTTTAAAACATTAAAAATAATATTAAATTGGTTAAAGGTGGTTGAGATGAGTTAAAGATGTTTGTTTCATCTCAATTGGGCTATGTTTGGAATTACTATAATTATTGATGTTAATAAAAATAAAAATAATAACTTGTTATTTTAATATCAAGAATATATATATATCAAATCTAAAATGAGATAAATTTGTGTAATGAAATATAGCCAAATTAGATTAACCTAATGGTTGCATGAGAAAGGATTAATAGTTATGTACTAATAAAACCAAACAAAAGAAAGATATTTGAAGAAATGAAGTGAATTCTACAAGAAAGTTATGCTCTAAGATACCAAAGAGATTTAGTATAGTGGCCTTGATCATCACATTTCTTAAGAAATTAATGTCTCAATTAGTGTGCTAAAACCCTAGAAGATAAATTGCATAAAAATATAAAAATTGATGTTTTATTTGATAAAACAACAAATTTTAAATAAAAAAAATTAAAGAAATTTGACAAAATATTTTTGAAATTGCAACTCGAAGATACTAAGGAGATTAAACAAAAAACCCTCAATTATCATAATAGGTATCAATGAAATGTTTTGAAAGGGCACCAAATCCCTTAAAATAACATATTTTAAAATATAAAACGAATTTTTAATTGGATAAAGTTTATCAAGTATTCCTATTAACATTTATTTCATGTTGATGTGGCATCGTTTGTAGTTACTATGAATTCCTATGATAAAAAAACATAAATAGAAGGAGATTATTATTTTATTATTAAGTAAATATATAATAAGTCCAAAATCAAATAAATTATAGAAATGAAGTGCAATAAACTAAAAGTGTTGGACATGTCACATGAAGGAGAAATGGAATTTCATAATAATATAACTTAGTCAAAGCAAAAAATTTGAAAAAAAAGAAAATGATATAGGAAAGTTGAAGCGCTAGACAATATCGAGATTTATTAGGGTGACACCGTTCATAAAATTTTGTACGAATCAAAATTTCACGTAAATAAGGCAAAAAATCTTTGGAAAATATAAAAATGCATATTTAATTAGATAATGCTTGACAAGATGGGCTCCTTATTGTTTTTACATTATGGTCAAACTTTTCTTTGAGTTACCCCAAATTACAAGTTTAATTAAAAAATAATAATTTTTATTTTATTATTAAGTAAATATACATTAAAGTTGAAATTAAAAAAATTAACGTAATATTTCTGGCTTTAAATAATGTAAAGGTCACACGATTGGTGAATAACAGTTTAATAATAATATAACTTTCTGAAAGAAAAAGTTTTATTGATTGTCATAAGTTGAATATAAAAATTGTATTCTAACTGAATATGGAGTTTGTGCATAATAATCATGATCATGAAGTATTTATAAATTTAAAGGTCTCATAAAACGTTAAAAAATATCGTTAAATAAGGTATCTAATAATATAAAATTAATATTTAATTTTAGAGTTCATTAATAGGAGTCCAACTATGTTTATTTCATTTCCATCAGACCTAATTTGCAAAACTTAATATCTATAAATAAGGTTAAAATATTACTTTAACTATATATATATATATATATATATATATATATATATAAAGTTAACTTTAAATGATATAAGTTGAAAAATCTATAATATAACTAAGTCAAGGCAACGTAAGTGTCATAAAAGTTGTCATTTATAATTACATAACAATATAACAGAATCAAACTAAAAAATTTGAAAGCATCACATAAATTGTGAAAAAAATGAATCCCAAGATAACAAGGACACCAAATGTAACATTGTTTATCATCAAATCCTCTAGAAATGGAAACATCTCAAAAATGTGACAAAAGATTAGAAAATATAATATTTTAAAAAAACATATAAAAATGAATGTTTAAAAAAATTATATCATAAAGCATAACAACTTCATTTGAAAAATTTGGTGTTAATTGAAATATATAATAAAACATTCCAAAAAAATCAAAACTTAAGAAAATATAAATATGAAATTAATATTTTATTTGATAGACCTGGTTACAAAGACCAAAATGACATTTCTTTTGATTTCATGAGAACTTGTTTGGAGATGCCAAAAATTACTAAATTAATTGAACTTAAATAATAATAAATTTTTATTTTAATATTAGTTAAATTTTTATTAAAATAAAAATGAGATAAATTGAAGAATATAATATAATAAAATTAAAGGAAATTAAAGATCACACATGAGAACTAGACTTTCACAATAATAGACCAAAATCATGCCCGAACATTTCAAAATAGATTATAAACTATAAAGAAAGGTTACATTACAGGTTAGTAGTGATATCCAATGTCATAAAGTACGACAAAAATAAAAATATTTCATCAATTATGCAAAAATAATAAAAAAATTAATTACGTATAAATGTGTAAATAATAATAAATTATTCTTTTTTTTTCAATATGCTAAAATAGGATAAATTGAAGTAAGGCAATTTGACCATTTCAAGGCAATGAAAATGTTAAATGAGAGGAGATTTTGAATATATATTATTTTAACCAAATTAAAGTGAATCATTTCACTTAATGAATTTAATTGAACTATAAAATTAAATACCTTGATAACAAGAAGATTAAATATAACATTCTTGAATATCAAATATGGTACAACTAAAAATTTCTACTCAAGAAAACTAAAACCCAAGGAAATAAAATATTTTAAAAATATAAAATAAAATATTTATTTCATAGAGCTCATTTAGATGAGTCCCACAATATTTGTTTCTTCTAAATCTATGTTTGTTTAGAATGACTATGAAGTACCAATGTAAATAGATAAAAATAGTAATAAATGATTATTTAAATATTAAGTATATATATATAGAGAGAATTTTAAATAAGATAACTTGAAGCAATGTAATATAACGAAATCAAAGTAATGTAGAAGTCATATGAGAGAAGGTTTTTTATTGCAATATTGAAAAATCTAAGAAAAAAGCTTAAAGTGAAGTGATAAATTTTTAGAAACAAGTATTTCAGTTTGCAAATAAGATTCAGTGTAACATCATCAATTATCAAATTAGGTACAAATGAAAATATGGTAAAGCCTTCCAAAAACCTAAAAAAGAAAATTATTTAAATACTAGAAAATAATTTAACCTCATGGAGCTCATCAAGTGGAGTAAAATAATGTTTGTTTCATGCCCATCAAATTCTTTTTGGACTTACAATGAGTTATTAAATTAATTATACAAAAGAAATATTTATTACTTTCATATTTAATAAATATATGTTAAAACTAAAATTAGATAAACTGAACCAATGTAATATAACCAAATCTATGTAATTTAAGGGCCATATGATTTGATAGTTAGAGTTTCATCGTAATATAAAAAAAATTAAAATAAAAAATAATGAAAAAATTTGATAAATTTTATGTAAAAGTTCTTTTCAAAGCTACTAAGAAGATGGAGTCTGAAATTCTCAATTATCAAATTTTTTTTAATTAAACTATCATGTAAATTATGAAAAAATCATAGAAAATAAAATATTTAAAAATATAAAAGTCATTTTCGAGTTCGATAGAGTCCTTCAATCTGAGTCAAATGATGTTTGTTTTGTTCGGGTTACTCCTTACTTGATAATACTACAAATTACATTTATAAATCATCATAAAAAATAAAACATTATTGTAATATAAATAAACATACCTTAATATTGAAAAGAATCATATTGAAGCAATGTAACATATCTAAATCAAAGCATTTAATTAGATAGAGCTTGTTAAGCAAAGCCTCACATATATTTCGTCTCCTTTAGACATCATTTATATTTTTGATTTAATTTTATGTACTTCAATTTTACTTCAATTAGAATATTAATCTTGATTGAAATATTTACTATGAAGCACAGATAATTAATTAAAATTAATCATAGAATTTTAGAATTCTAATATTTTTGATACATTTTTTTCTATTATCTTCTCCATCATTTATGTTAATAATATCTTTGAAATCCTTATTTAATATGTTTCAAAAAGATAAATCATAACAAATTCAATAAAGCAAAATTATGCCTAAACTAGTTGCTATAATAAATGGGTTGCTGTTATAAACAACTACAGTTCGGGGTTCAATATGACATTGCTTGAGTCACCTAATTGAATCCCAAATTAGATATCAAGTTTTTCATTTGTTCATCAATCCTGCATCCATAAATCAAGAAGGATGCAGCATTAAAATGCATAGGTGAGTATCTCTTGAGCAAACCAAGTGGCAGCCTTCCCCGAATAGCCTAACTATTATTATAACATAAAGCTAAAATAACATATTATCCTAACTAAGTTCTGCAATATCATGCTAAAACTCCCACAAATTCACATGGTCTATTTCTCAATTGTGCGAGTAACCAAAACCATCTAATTGCACATTTCAAGATGGAATAATTCTGATATGCTCTATCTTGCCATAACACCTATTTATATCCTCCATTCGTTTATGCATTTCGCTACCATTGGTTCAATGTCTTTTCTAAGCATAAGATCTCACATCAATCATCTAATCATCAGTAAGATCTAACAACCCAAATCAATTTGATATTTCTAAAAAGTGTTAGCTTATTATCATCCATCCAATCACATTTAATTCATAATCGAATAGTCCTAGAGCATTCTGATAGAATGGCTCCTACGCATAGCTATTTTACCCCTAATTAAAATAATGTATGATTGGCAGATCAATAAAAGCTTTTTCAACCTTTTTGGCAGCCACTTTTAGCCATTAGAAATTGTTTATAAAGAGGAGAATTTTTTTATAGAATTACAAGATGGATTTTTAATTAATAAAAAAACTTCAAAAAAATAATAAAGCCCTTAGTAGTCCATTCGTGTCATATCTTCCATCAACTGCACAACCCAATTAGTGATTAAACAACTAAATTTTTTTCTCTCTCAAATGAGCTATGTTATTAGTTTCCTTAATCCATAATTCATTTAATTAAGATACTTTTGTCTTTCAAAGTATTTCATTAAGCAAAAGATCTTGGTTTTATTGATTTTGGTTTTTTGTAGCTAAATAGTTTACTTCTATTACATTTTATTTCATTATAAATCTATCATAGCCTATGTTGCTTATTCTATGTTAAAGTCATAATAGAATTCTTATTTGTTTCCTTCTTGTGAGGGTTTAGCGTACCACTTTTTCATAGAAGGCTTATATTGAGTGTTGGTTTTCCTTGGTATTTGTCGAGGGTGGATGTAGCCTTGTTTATGTTAAATGCATGTCGATAAGATTTACTAATATTATTAATACCCTTGCTAGTTTAGGAAAAAAATTTCTGTGATTAAATAGATGAAGAAAATACTTATAACCTTACTCAAAGAATATGATCTATTGGCCACCATCATAAAGAAAGATAAAACTATTTTCATGACGATATTAGATGACTTGATTGGTGAGCTTATTAGAAAAGAGTTAGGAATAGAGGGGAGAAAAGAAGAAAAAGAATTAGTTGGCAAGGGCAAGACAAAAAAAAATGAACAAACAATAGAAATGAGGATGGAGCAAGGCATTTCAGAAGAGGCATCCACTCATGATGATAATGGTATTACTTTAATTTAAAAATGTGTTACTAATGTTCTTAATATTGCAAGAAAGTTTCAAAATAAAAAGTCAAAGAAGAAGAAAGCAAAAAAAGTTTTATCGCAAGACTCAGAGGAAACCAGCTCTAGTTAAGAGAAAGAATATAATCAAAATTAATTTTGCATGATGGTTAGAGAAGAAGAGGAGGAAGAAAATAGTGCATCCTCAAATGAGGAAGAGATAAATTTTTCAAAAGGAAAATTTGCTAAACAATTACTTTATGACTGCAAAGGTTATAAAAATTTTAATAAAAATTATAAGGAAAGGAACATAATGAATATCTAGGTCATTTTCAATAAATTAGAGAAATGGTTGACATTATTTAAAGAATATAAAAAATGCCAATTGTGATTTAAAACAAAAATTGAATCAACATGCATATTCTTTTAAGGGGAGCATTATAATAATAGAAATTATGTGGAAGGATTTTATCTTTAATTATCTTGCATATTCTTTTATAAATAGTTTATGTTTCAATAAATTTCAATACAGGTTTTGTTGTCATAAAAATTGATAGATTGTTGTATAACTGACCCCTAGAAATTGTTCATTTTTTATGATAAAAAATTATGAGCATTTTTTCATTAATTTATTTATTTGAAACTCTTTATGTTAGATGGCTAATATCCATATTCATGGGAGATTTAAAATGAAAAGGAGAAAATGTCAAATGACATCGTGGTTACTTTTTTTGGAATAGAAAAAAACCAAGAGATGTATTTTTAATTTTATTTTAGCTATTTTATTTTTGCTTCGATTAAAATGTTAACATTGATTTTAATATTTATTATAAGACATAAATTAGATTAAAATTAATCTTAAAACATTATTTAGGTTTCTAAAATTTCTAATCTATCCTCTTCGATCACCTTGACCATCATTTTACAATAATAGTATCTTTGTAATCCATAAGTATTATGCAACACTAAAAAGGATAACGCATTTACTAGAGGCAAAGTATGCTTGAACTAGTTGCTACATTAAGTACATTGTTACAGTAAACCACTACAATTTGGCATAATAAAGCTTGAACCTATTTGGTATAACTATGCATAGGTCACATAATAAAAACACGAAGGATAACACTTTTGGACCATGACATCACCCTTGCATATATAAATCATGAGCATGGTAGCACTGGCATGCACAAGTGATGATCTGTTGAGCAAACAAGGGGCAACCAACCCTAAAAATGCTAACTATTTCTATCATATAAGGCTTAATAACATAATAGCCTAACTAAAGTTTCCAATGTGGGCCCAAAACTCAACTTATTTCATGTGGTATGTTTTTAAATTTTGGGAGTAACCATAGCTATCTTATCACTTATTTTTGCATTCAAATGATCATAATCTCCTTCGTCATTTTATAATTTCCATTTATGTCCTCTATTTGATCACTCCAATCCATGATCACACGTCCTTATTGATTCAATGCTTTGGATGTCAATGCAATCATCTTGTTATGATTCACATCTAATGCCCAAGATAAATCTCATATTCATAATCTGCACTATTTTACTATCATTCATCTAATCGCATAGTTTTCAGGATCATTTTGTCACGGAGAATTTCAATTGAATGGCTTTGGTGTAATGATTATATTAGTCATTATTTTGACTCATTCAAGCTTTTAATTAAAAAAAAAATTTTAATAAAATAACATATGAATAAAAGAATCATAATAGCTATTTTTTCTAGTATGGTCAGTTCTTTTAATCGTTAAAAATTATCAACAAATAAGAGAAGTGAAGTATGATATTGAGAGATGATTTTCATACAATAAAAAAAACTTCTTGTAAAAATATTGAAGCTCTCAACAACCCATTTTTGTTATCTCTTCCAAACACTGTT
Organism: Vanilla planifolia; assembly: GCA_023846275.1. NCBI lineage: Eukaryota > Viridiplantae > Streptophyta > Magnoliopsida > Asparagales > Orchidaceae > Vanilla > Vanilla planifolia. The sequence continues at coordinate 518,678 of JAIUJO010000201.1, read as the reverse complement.
TTTTTATTTGTTCATTAAAATTCAAAAACTTTGATCCTTGGCAAATAAATAAAGTTATTACTTTTTTAATTCCTTACTTGATTTAGTTAAGATATTTGTGCCTTTTTAATGATTTCATCAAGCATAGGATTTTGGATGTTGATATTTTTTTTGTTTGCCTTTTTATTTCATTGTAAGTCTGTAATAACCTATCTCATTTGTCTCGTTATTATGAGAGTTTAGCCCTTCCATATTTTGGTAAAAGACTTATACTAAGTATTGTTTTTGTCCTAGCTTTTGCCAACATTTGTTGTAACTTGTTTTATAAGTCAAACCACCTAAAAGTCATTTATGTATATTTTTAATTGTTATTAATTTTTATATTACACACTTTTATAAAGCTTAAAAAGTTTTAAAGAAAAATTATTTTTTAATAAAATTAATAATATATGTTTTTTAAGAGTTACTAAAAATTATTTGAATTACTTTAAATAATTGTATGAAAAAAATTTATACTTAATATTTTCCCTCCTCTTACAAAACCACAATTTGGATTATTCATCATTTGAAGTTAGAACGAATTACAGAATTAAAAATTCCGAAATAATAATAAATTGTAATATTAATATTAAATATATATATATATATATATATATATATATATATATATATATAAACTTAAATAAGATAAATTGAAACATTTTAAAATCACCAAATCAAAATGATCTCATGATCACATAACAAAGGAATTCCAATTTCAAATTAATATAACCAATTCTGAATTCAAAATTTTAAGGAAACAAATGGTGCAAGAAACCTATACTATAAGATCCTAAGAAGATTGAGTGTAACATACTTGATCAAAAAAGATTGTACAAATCAAAATATTTTGTAAAAAACCAAAGCCATAGATAATATAATAATTTAAAAAAAATTTAAATAAAATTTTAATTAGATTGATCTAATCAAGATGACTCTAGCTATACCTATTTCATTTCCATTAAATCTGATTTAGAATTAATCAAAATTATAAAAGTAAAAAATTTAAAATAATAATAAAATTATTTTTTAACCTTAAGCAAGTCAAGAGAAAAAGAGATAAATTGAAGCAATGTTATATGACAAAATTGAAGTGATATGAAGATCATACAAGAAGAGAAATAGAGATTCGTTGTAATTTTACCAAATCAAAGCAAAATGATTAGAGAAATGTGATAAATTATTCAGGAAAGCTCCATTTCATGACATTTTACAAATTGAGTGTAACATCCTTCATCGTAAAATTAGGCACAAATCAAAATGTCTTGTAAAACATAAAATATCTATACAACATAAAATATTTATTAAAAGCATATTTAGATTGACATAACTCCTCAAGATAGGTACAACAATATTTGTATCCTCTCAATTGAATTGTGTTTTGAATCACTAGAAATTACAAAATTGAATAGGACTAAATAAATATTTAATAATGATTTTAAAATCAAGTACATATTAAAGCTAAAATGATTAAAATTGAAGAAATGGAAAATATTAAAATCAAAGAAAATTAAATGCCACATTAGACAGGATTTAGTATAACATAATTTCTATTATAAAGTTGCATAAATGAGTAGTCACCAAGATGAGTACAACATTCTCAATGGTTAAATTAGGTACGAAAATAAGTATTGCAAAAATTGTACCAAAAATATAGAAAATGAAGTATTTTACGATATAAAAAATTAATATTTCATTTAACAAAACAAGTCCAAATGAGTTCTACATTGTTTGTAATGCCTCAATGAGACCTAGCTTGCCACTATTGAAAATTGATAAATTAAATAGATAGAAATAAAAATAAATTATTATTTCAATATTAATTAAAAATATTACATCATTGAAATGAAGAAAATGAATACATTGTAATATAACCAATTCAATCAATATAATGGCCACAAAAGTGTAGAATTAGAGTGTGATAGTGATATAACAAAATCTAAGTAAAATATTTGAATAATTGAGATAAATTGTATGAAATGGCAACCTCCCAAAATACTAAAAAGATCAAGTGCACAATTTTTAATCATCAAAAGGTTATCAATCAAAATATTTCCTAAAGCATGGAATATAAAATATATTCAAAGATAAAAAATAATGCTTATTTTGATATAGCTCAATGGGACAAGTAAAAATTTTTTTTATAAGATCTCATTTGAAATTACTATGAATTAGAAAATTAAATGAGTACAAATATTATTACAATCTTATTTTATACCTTAAATGAGTAAATAAAAGTAATGTAAAACATAAAAATCATGGTGATGGAAAGATCACATCAGAAGAGATTGAGCATGCCATAGTACTATAAAAAAATCAAAGAGAAAATTTTAAGCAAATAAGCTAAATTATACTAGAACGTTGCATCCGAAGTTTTTAAGGATACTAAATATAACATCTATATTGATCAAATCAGTTGTGAATAAAATTTTTTAGACCTTTCAAAATTCTTAAAAAAATATAATTTTAATTTTTTTAAGAATGGTGGTTTACTCAAAAAACTGATCAAGATGATTTAATTACATTTGATTTGTCTCTATTAGACTTATTTCACTTTTTTAAAAATATTCATAAATAATAAAAAGTATTAATTTAATATTATGTCAACATATGATAAATTTTAAATCGGATAAAAAAAGATTTTTAATTACATAATAGCATAATTAAAATCAAAGAAAAAAATTTTAAAGATGTTAGTAATATTGTACTTTAAAATTACACTCTATGGTATAAAGGAAATTAGTTGTAACAACTTTTGTTATCAAAATGATATAAATCAACACTTCTTGTAAAATGTGCATAACATATAGAAAAATATTATTTAAATATTTTAAAATGAATATTTAATTCATAGAAACGATCAAGATGAGTTCAACAACATTTGTTTAATGTCCATCAAATGTTCTTTTCAACTATTAGGATTCAACAAATTAAATATGCATAAAATATAAAAAATAAAAAATTTAATATTAATTATATATATTTATTAAGCAAAAAAAATTCAAATTACTACAATTTAACATAAGAAAAATAAAGAAATGTAACATTCAACAGAGTGGAAATTAAATTTCTTTAGTAACATAACAAAATCAAAGCAAAACGTTTGGATAAAATTACAAAAATTATATGTGAAACTTGTTTTTAAAGATAATCAAGTGTAGAATCCTCCATCAATAAGATAGGTATGAATCATATTATCTCTTAAAACATGCTAAAAGCCTAAAATCCAAAATACTATCAAATATAAAATAAATTTCTCGTTAGATAGAGACTAATGAGATGAGTCTAACTATATTTGTTTAGTCTTGACCAAATATAATATGAAATAGTTATATATTACGTAAGTAAACCAACATAAAAAATAAGAAAATATTTTTTAATACTATGCGAATAATATTAAAAGTAAAATAAGATAAAGCAAAGTGATGCATTACAGAAAAATCAAAGAAATATAAAGATAACATAAAATGAGAATTTGAATTTCACTATAATATAGCTAAATTAAATAAAATTTTTTTAACAAATGTGATAATTTGCTTGGAAAGTTAAATTCCAAGATTCTAAGGTGATAGAGAATAACACCTTTAATAATCAAATCAAGTACAAATAAAAATTCTTGTAAAAAATAAAAAAAAATAGAAGAAAATATCCAATATTATAAAAATAAATACTTAATTAGGTAAAGCGCATCAAAACTAGTGCAAAGACATTGACTTTGTCTCAATCAGACCTAGTCTCAAACAATTACAAATTAACAAATTAAATAAAAAAATATTTTAATAAATTATTCATTTAAAAAAATTAAATATATATAATAAAAGTAAATTAAATCTCAGTAAGGGGAATGTAAGAGTATCGTAGTAATATAACAAGATTAAAATAAACAATCTAAAGAAATGAGATACATTATATACAAAGATTACATTCCAACGTACTAAGGTTATCAAGTCTAAAGTTGTAGAGTTAAAATAAGACACAAGTTGAAATATCTCGTAACATGTCACAATAAGCTAATAAATATATTGCAAACATATAAAAATGAATTGGTAAACTAAATAAATAAAATGATAACAAATTACATTTTTTAATACAAAGAAAATAAATATTAAAGTTAAAATAAGATGAATTTAAATCACGTCATATAAAAAAATCAAACACATGTAACGATCACATGGGAGAATATTTGGAGTTATAATGTAAGTGAATTAATGATATATATTTTATGAGAATATTGTGTTCCAACATACTAAGAAAATCTAGCATTACATGCTCAGATTCTCAAAGGTTTGTATCATAATTTGTGTTAAAGAGTACCAAAATCACTAAAAATAAAATATTTAAATAATCATAAAAATATATTTATTTAATTTATTAATTTAATATTATAATAATAATTTATGATTCTTCATATTTTTTTATTTAATAATTTATAATAATTTTAAATTAGGCTCTATCATGATGAAATTGGTATTGTTGGACTTGTCCCATGAACACTATTCAACTAATATTAGTTTTTTAAAATTTTAAGGTATTTGTTATAATGAAGTTGCTGGCCTAACTAGACATTTTGATTCATAATATACTCGATCTTCTTAGTATCTTAGAACTAGTCTTTTTTGTATAATTTATATTATTTCTTAAAAAAGTTTTTCTTGATTTAGTTGTCTTACTATGTAACTCAAACTACTATCTCGTGTGACCTCTGCATCACTTAGATTTTATTATATTATATTAACATTATTTTAGCTCGATTAACTTTTAAAATAGACTTTCTAGTGTTAAAAATAATACTTTATTAATATTTAAGCTTATTTTTTTTGGGGAGTAAGGGTAATTTGAAATGACATCTGATCAAGATAAGGCCAAAGTCAATAAAGTCGTCTCAATGAGCTTTATCAAATTAAATGATCTTCTTAACTTTTTAAACAATTTGTTTAAAGTTTTTTGTATATTTTATAAGACATTGCAATGCACACTGTCTTAATGATCATGGTTGTATTACTATCATATCTTATCTTCTTAACAATTTCACTTTGATTTGGTTATGTTACTATTTAACTCTAGAGCTCATATCACGTCTCCTTTTACATCGCTCTAATTTGCTTGCTTTACATTGCTTAAAGTTATTTTATTTAAACTTTAATTCATATTTTCTTAATGTAAAAAAAATTATTTCTTGTTATTTATTCTTATTAGTTTTGCTAATTCATAGTAACTCAAAATAAGGTTAGTTCAACAAAATAAAAATTTTGTAACACTCTATGAGTTGTATCTAATTAAATATATTTTTATATTTTAAAATGTAACTTCTCGATTATATTTATCTGGTTTCTTCAACTTTTTCCCTTTGAATTGGTTATACTATTATGAAGCGCTAGTTCTCCTCCTTTGTCACTCCTAAATTGTTTTTGTTTGTTAGGCGATGATGTTACACATGATCTCTATAGCATCTTCTAATGCAAATTCTTGGTAAACTCTATCTCATTCCTTGAATTATTTTACATCCATTTGATTATATGAATGTGCAACTTTAAGACTTTGGCTCGTAAGACCTTTAAATCACCTTGATTAAAAAAGAATATTTTGTTTTAGCTTATTTTATTTTAGGTTAAATATGTATTTGCCAAATATTAAAATAATTTCATCGTAACTATTCTTATTTATTTTTGCATTTAGTAGTAATTCAAATTAAGATTTTAACTGAGCAAAATAATCATTATTTGATTCATCTAAAAGAGTTATATAAAAACATTGCCACATTTATATTTTTTTAAAATATTTTTTTAGGGGTTTGGAACAATAAACAAGATAATTTGATTTTTACCTCATTTGGGTACAAGATTTTATTATAATTTGTCTCTTCTCTTCAAATGTTTCTCTTTTTTAGTTATATAATTATAACACTCTATTTCTCCTCTTTAGTGACCATTATATCACTTTGATTTAATTGAATCATACTTTATTATTTATCTCAATTTATCCTTACCATATATTTATTTCAAATAAAAAAATAATATTTTTTTAATTATTTGACCTTATTGTGTTTAGTAATTCATAGTAATTTCGATGGAGGTCTGTTTGAGGTGAAGGAATAGTCATCTGACTAGTCTTGATGAGCTCTAGCAAATTAAATGATAATTTTTTATATTTTAAATAAATTTTAAAGGTTTTTGAAGGTTTAATAGGACATTTTGATTCATTCTTGATTTGATGATCATGTAGTTATGTTTAATCTCCTTAATATCTTAGAATGAAACTTTCCTTTAGAATTTCTCTCATCTATTAAAAGTCTTTATTTTAATGTTTTTTTATTACTATACAACTCTAAATATCCTCACATATAACCTTTACATTCTTTTATTTTTTTATCTTAAAACTAAATAAATAAAGTTTTATTTCGTAAGGGTATTAACTTTGGTGGTCTACATTATTCTGAACAAGGTCTTGTCAAGATGAAGACGATGCATTAGACACATCTTGATGGGCTCTGTCTGATTAAACATTCATTTTTAAGCGTTGAAATATTTTATTTTCTAAGGTTTTGACATGTTTTATGTGGCATTCTCATTTGAACTTGAATTGAAGATCAAGAATGTTGTGGTCAATCCCCTTTGTATTGTTGGAACGTAAATTTCTTATATAATTTAATTTATTTATGCAAATGTTTTACATCGATTCAATTGCATTGTTATGATAATGAAACTCCACTTGTGTCACCTAACTATCTCTTAAATTTGGTTATTTTATATTTGTTTCGTTATCTAATTTTAGCTTTTAGAAATATTTACTTCAAATTAAAAAAATTATATTTAAGCTTGTTTCCATATTAAATTTGTAAAAATTCAAAATAATGCTTGATCGACGAAAACAAAATGTCGTTGGACTCATCACACCACGTTCTCTCAAATTGAATAATCTAATTATATATTTATAAGTATTTAATTTTTATAGTTTTCCATTATTCACGAGGCATTTTGATTCACAACTAATTTTGTACTTAAGAAATTAACACATGATCACCTTAGTATCTTGCAACATTAGTTTCCCATTCAATTTATTTCATTTCTACAAAATTTGGCTTTGATTTTCATATGTCACGATATAATTCTAAATTTGTTATTGTCTGACACTACATTGCATTGATTTTGTTTTGATACATTGTTTTAACATAAAAAGATATAAATCTTTTACTTTTCTATAATTATTTTTTCTATCATTTACTTATCTTATTATGAGGCCATAATTCTCCTCTAACATTTACATTGCTTTCATTTAGATAGATTACACTGTTTCAAATCAATCTACTTCAACTTTAACGTATAATACATAGCATTGAAAAAATATTTAATTAGTATTTGTGCTTATAATACATCTTCTTCTACTTCTTTAGATGGGATTCCACGTGCCCCATACTACAACTACTTCTCCTTCTTCTACTTCTTCTTCTACTACTTCTCCTTCATATTGAATTTGTTTTTTTGGGCATGCTTTATTAGTCAGCTGATTCGTAATAGATTTGATAATTGAGGATTTTATACTAGCTCTTCTTAGTATCTTAGAATGCAAATTTTATGTAGAATTTATCTCTTTTGTTCAAAGTTTTTTGCATTGCTTTGGTCATATTACCATGTAACTCTAAATCTCTTCTTGTTTGACCCTATCAACACTTTGATTTTATTATATTACATTGCTTTAATTTACCTAATCTTAGTTTTAATATATATTTACTTAATGTTAAAAAAGTAATTTATTATCATATTTTTTCATTAAAATTTTTTTCATAATAACAAAAAATATTTCTTCTTATTCTTCTTCTTCTTTTTCTTTTATTTGTCCTCTTCTTATTCTTATTCATTTTCTTATTATTCTACTTCTTCTTCATCATCTTGTTCTTCATCTCCTTCTTTTGCTATTTCTTCTTATTGTCCTTCTTCTTCTTCTTTTTCTTCATTTTCTTCTTCTTCTTCTTCTTCTTCTTCAACTTCTCCGTCGACTTCTTTTTTTCCTTCTTCTACTTCTACTTCTTCATTTTCCTTTTTTTTTCCTTCTTCCTCTTCTTCTTCTTCTTCTTGCTCTTTCTCTTCTTCTTCTTCTTCTACTCTTCTTCATGTTCTTCTTCTTCTTCTACTACATCATCATTATCAACATCATCATCATCTTCTTCTTCTTCTTCCTCATATTCTTCTTGTTCTTGATCTTCTTCTTCATCATCTTCTTCCTCTTCTTGTTCTTGCATTCCTTCTTCTTCTTCTTCTTCTTCTTCTTCCTCCTCTACTTCTTTACCTACTTCCTCTTTTTCTACTTCATCTTCATCTTAATCTTCGTCATCCTCTTCTTCTTCTTCCTCTTCTTCTTCTACTTCTTCTTGTTGTTTTTCTTCTCCTTCTTCTTCTTCTTCTTCCTCTTCTTCTTCTTCTTCTTCTTCTTCTTCTTCTTCTTTTCCTTCTTTTTTTTCATGTTCTTCTTCTTCCTCTTCTACTTCTTCCTCCTCTTCTTCTTCTTTTTCTTCTTCTTTTCCTTCTTCTTCTTCTTCATCTTCTTCTCCTTCTTCATCTTCTTCTTCTTCTTCTTCATCTTCTTCTCCTTCTTCATCTTCTTCTACTTCTTTACAAGCATCATCTGATTGGGATGCAACAAGTGTTGTTGGGCTCATCTCAAGGAGGTATATGATTTGATTTGTTTCTTTGGAAAAGTGTTTCATTACTTTTTAAATATCATGGATATTACATGCAATCTCCTTATTATCTTAGAAAGCAATACTCTTATCCAATTTACCTCATTTTTATAAATATTTTGCTTATATTTAGTTGTATTTCTATGAAACTCTAATTATCTTTTATTATAACCAATACTTCTCAATAGTTTGGTAACATTACAATGTTTTAATTTATTTCATTTTAGATTTAACATATATTTGCATAATATTAAAATAATAACTTGTAATTATTTATGTCAGTTTACATTTGTAATTCATGGAAATTCCAAGGTCTGGTGGATGCACAAAAGGTGTCAATTTACTAGTCACGAAATGCTTTATTAAATTAAATACTCATTTCTTTAAATACTTCATTTCCTAAGTTTTTGCAATATAATCAGTCATTTCGGCTCATGAAAGATTTAATAATCAAGAATGTTAAATGTCATCTTCTAAGTATCCTAGAAGAAAACTGTTTTTGCATAATTTATCTCTTTTGTTTAATTTTTTTTGCTTATTATGTAACCCTTATATCTTTTGATGTGGCTATATTTCATTAATATAATTTATCTCATTTTGCCAATAATATTTATTTTCAATTTATTGAAATAATATTTTTATTTATTCTTATTTAGTTTATTATTTTTTAAAAATTTCAAATGTGGTATAATATAGATGAAAAAATTTCAATCGGCTTATCTCGACAGGTCTCGTTAAAAAAATAATCATTTTCATATTTTTAAATTTATAAATGTTTTGTCAAACTTTACAAAATATTTTGGGTCATAATTGATTGGTTGTTTGAGGATGTTACACTCAAGTTTTTTAGCATCTTGAAATGCAATTTATCTCATTTCTTCAGCTTTTTCATTTTTAATTGGTGTATTACTAACTCTATATCTCCTCACGCGTTAAATATAACTTTTTTACATGGTCATATTTTATTGCATTATTTTATCTAATTTCAAATTTAATATAATTTTTTTAATATTAAAATAATATTTTTTAAATATTTTGTCATTTATATTTTTATAATCATAAGTTTTTTCAAAAGAAGCCCAATTGAGAGGTAATGAACTTTTTCAACTTGTCTCGATGAGGACATTCCATTTAGATTTATGCTTCATATTTTTAAATATGGTATTTTCTAGAGGTTTTCTGCATTTTATGTGATAGTTCGACTCATAGCTTATTTTATGATCGAGTTAGTTGTACTTGAAATTCTTAGTTTCTTTAAATGCAACTTTTTTATGCAATTTATCACATTTCACAAAGTTTTTTTTGTTTAGTTGTGTTACTTAAAACTTTAATTGCTTTATTAGGTGGCATTTACATTACATTGATTTGATCAAATTACATTACTTCAATTTACATCATAGTTACATCATATTTAATTACATTATATGCCACTTAAATAATGTATTATTATTATTTTATGTTTTCTTTTGTATTTTTTATTTTTATCGTTTTAAATATTTTATTTTCTAGGGTTTTATAATCTTTTACATTAAACTGAAATGAAAACCTGATTAAACAATTAAGGATGCCACCCTTGTTCTCCTTAATATGTTGGAGTGCAACATTCTTATATAATTCATCACAATTGTTGAAATTTTAATTTTAGATCTTGCAATGTTTCTATTAAACTCTAATTTTCTACACATTTGATCTTTACATCACATTGATTTGGTTATATTATGTTGCGATAGTTTATCTCATATCGACTTTATTATATTTTTTTTTTATTTCACACAGAAATAATAATTTTTTTTTATTTTATTTTGTTTACTTTTGGTAATTCATAATAATTCTAAACAAGGCACAATCATGATGAAACAAAAATTTTGGGGTACTCTCATTTAGCTTTATCTATTTAAGTTTTAATTTTTGTATTATTTAATATTTTATGTTTTATAGTTTTGAAATGGTTTACTAATAACTTTGATTCATAACTATTTTTATGATTAAAGAACTTATAATCAATCTCATTAGTATTTTAGAATGAAACTATAAAAAATAATATCTCTGTTCTTTGAATGTTTTACTTTGATAATGTTAGGTGATAATGGAAGTCAAAATATTCAATTTTAAGACCTTTACATCAATTTGAACTAGTTTAATTGAATCACATAAATTTGTGTCATTTTAGACTAACTAAATATAAGCATTGTCTTAATTTTAGTTTAATATATATTTGCTTAGTGTTAAAAAACTATTTTATTGATATTTTTGCAGATTTAATTTTGTAGATAATAGTAATTCCAAATGAGATCTAATTAAGATGAAACAAACATTGTTTGACTCATCTCAATAAGCTCTATCTAATTAAATATTAATTTAATATTTCTTTGAATTTTATTTTCTAAGATTTTGTCGTATATTATGAGACATTTTGATTCCCAATTGATTTAAAAAGTGAGGTAGTTACAAATGATGGCATTAGTATCTTAGAATTTAACTTTATCATATAATTGATCTCGTTTCCTCAAATATTTTTCTTGATTTTGTTATATTACTATGAAACTCAAATTCTCTTTGCAGGTGACCTTTGCATCGATTTAATTTGGCTTTATTGTATTTCTTAAATTTATCTAATTTTCGTTTAATAAATTTTCACTTAACATTGAAGTAAACATTTATTATTATTTGTGCTTGTTTATTATGATAATTTGCAAAACATTTGAAATCTATTCAAATGAAGATGAAAAATATAATGTTACACTCATCTTTACAAGCTTTAGCAAATTCAATTATCATTTTTATATTTTTAAATATTTGAGTCTTAAGGTTTGGCACACTTTATTTGGCTTTTTTATTCATGCAAAAATATTTGTTGATAAAGGATGTTGCATTCTATTAGCTTAGAATCTTAGAACACAACATTTTTATATTTTTTATCTTTTTTCCAAGGTCTACCATTGAATTTGTTTTATTACTCTAAGACTGAGTACCCTTTTAGTGTGACCTTTAAATTACTTTGATTTGTTAATATTATATTGCTTTAATTTAAGTTGTTTTAGCTTTTAGTTTAGTATTAAAAAAATTCTATTGCTGTTTTTTTATTTACCATAGTAATACTTGGTAATTTGAAAGGAAGGTTTATTGTGATGAGACAAACAACATTGAAGTATTCTCAATGAGCATAATCCCATTAGATGTTTGTTTTTCAAAGCATTTTTTCTAGAGTTTGTGCATGCTTTTGTGGTATTTCAATTTTTAATTTATTTTACAATCAAGAATATTTCATTAGAACTTTTTAGTATCTTTGAACGTAAGTTTCTTATTCAATTTATAAGATTTCTTCAATAACGGACAATGTTGCACTAGATCTCTATAGTAACTTTGAATATAATTTTTCCACATACTCTGTCTCTTTTATTCAAAATTTTCACTTTGATTTAGATACCATGAAACTTGTAATTCTCCTTATGTGTAACATTTAAATTTTATTAATTTTTTTATATTATATCATCTCAATTTATGTTTTATACCTTTATTATTTTTTTCTTGGTGTAAAAAAAATAATTTAGTATTATTTAGGTTAGTTTACCTTGGTAATTCATTATAATTATAAAAAACAATTGATTAAGATGAAATAAAGGTCTTGGAACATTTGCTCCAATGAGCATTATTAAATAATATATTAACTTTAACATATTAAATATTTTTTTTTCCAAGGCTTTTGCATTTTTTTCTTATCATTTTAGATTGTACCTCATTTGATAATTCAGAGTATTACAATCAATATCCTTATTATATTACAATTCAAATTTTCCATATAATTTGTAATTTTTTAAAAAAAATTTACTTATTTATTTGTAACTCTTAATCTCTTTGCATGTTTCAATTACATCACTTTTATTTGGCTATATTACATTTGCTTAAATTTTCTCATTTTAGCAATATTAAATATTTGGTTGATTTAAATTTATAATTTATTGTTTTTAAATTTTTTTAATAATTTGCATTAATTAAAAATAAGGCCCTCTCGAGATGAAACAAATATTGTTGGTCACATCCTAAAGAGCTCTATCCAATAAATAACTCATTGTTTATGTTTTTAAATATTTTAATTTCTATGATTTTGGAATGCTTTATGACAAATATCAATTAATAATTGTTTTAGAGATAATGGATGTTATGCTCAATTTTTCTCATTTTAATTCTCGTTAGGTTTGATATTTATAATACTTAAATTTTTTTAATTACATTACTTGAATTTGTCTTATTTTAGCTTGTAAAAATTTTAAATTTGTATTAAAATAGTTATTTCATTATATTTGAACTTATCTACTTCAATAATTTGTAGAGATTCTAATCATTTTTCAATGCAGGTGAAAAAGAATAGTTAAACTTGTCTTGAGGAACCCTATCAAATTAAATGTTGATCTTTATATTTTTAAATATTTTTTTAGATTGTTTTCTCACACTTTATGAGCCATTTTTGTTCATATCTAACTTGATGACCAAGCATGATAAAGTCATCCTTTTTAGTATCTTGAAATGCAACTTTGTTAAATATTTGATCTTATACCTTTAATTTGAATGCTTCGATTTGGTTATATTATTATGAAACTCTGAATTGTAAGTCTTTAGACATTTATATCACATTGATTTGGCTGTAATACATTATTTTAATTTAATTTATTTGAGTTTTAATAATTTTTTTTGTAATGCAAAAATAATAATTTGTTATCATTTATGATTATTTGTTTGGATAACTTGTAGTAATTCCAAATGTAGTCTTAACGAAGTGAAATAAACATCATTTGATTATATATTTCTTAAACTTTTCTTTTCTAATAATTTTGCATGCTTTATGAGATATTTTTAAATGATCTAATAATCAAGGATGATACATACAATATCATTAGTATCTCAAAGTTTGACTTTTTTTTACAATTTATCTCATTTCTTCGAATATTTTCTTTAGATTGGTTATATTAAAATGAAACTCTAATACTCCTCTCTTATTATTGTTGCATCATCTCAGCTTTACCTTATTAAATTACTTCAATGTTTTTAAATTTTAATTTTAATATATTTTTACTTTAAATTTAAACAATAACTTATAATTATTTATGTGGATGTGGCACTATATCTTCTTAGTATCATGGAATCCAGATTTACCACACAATTTATCTCATTTCTTTAAACTTCTCACTTTGAATTAGTTCTATGACTATGTAACTCTAAATCTTCTATGGTCTGGCAATTAATTTACTTGGATTTTGTCAAATTGTAATACTTCAATTTGTCTTATTTCAACTTAAATATATATTTTGTTAATATATAAAAAATATATTTTTTGTTTATTTATTTTAATATTTCATTGTAATTCTAATTGAGGTCTGCTCTATGCAAAACCAATGTCATTGAACTAATGTTGCTAACAAAAATCTAATTAAGTTTTTCATTTTTATATTATTAAATATTTTATTTTATGGAGCTTCAACATGTTTTAAGTGGTATTTCAATTGTACTTTATTTTATGACCATGGATGTTAAACTCAAACTTCTTGATATTAGGGAAAGCAACATTCCCTTATAATCAATCATCTTTCTTCAAATTGTTTGCATTGATTTGGTTATATTATTTGAAAACTCTAATTCTATCCTCATTTAACCATTACATCGTATCGGTTTGGTAATATTAAATTGCTATAATTTATCAAATTTTAACATTAATATATATTTGCCAATATTAAAATAATATTTTCTCATTATTTTTATAATTTTTCTCATGGAAACCTTAGTAATTAACTAATTGAGATGAAACAAATGTAATCAAAATCATTTTGATGATCTCAATGAATTTAAATATTTATTTTAATAATATTAAACATTTTATTTTCAAAGATATTTACACAGTTTATGTGATATTTTGATTCATACCTAATTTGATGATCTAAGGTGTTACACTTGATCTCCTTAGTTTTTTTGAATGTAACACTCCCAAATAATTTATCACATTTCATTAAATTTTTCATTTAGATTTAGTTACATTACTTTTCTAATATTTAACTCATAACAACTTTGTTATATATTTCATTAATAAAAAATTGCTATTTATTATTATTGTAACACTTTTAGTTTAATATTTTGTTGCAAATCCAAAAAAGAATTAATTGAGTTGAAACAAAAGTTGTTGGACTATACTTGATGAGTTCTTTCTAATGAAATTCTAACTCTTATGATATAAGTATTTTTCTTAACATTTTAGCATATTTTTTGATTTATTTTGATTCATACTAGATTTGACCATCCAAGATGTCATGCTCAGCCTCCTGAGTATTTTATAATGCAACTTTCTTCTATAATTTCTCTATTTTTTTAACTTCTTTAATTTAATTTTATTATATTACCACAATTGTCTAGATCTCCTCTTATGAGACTTACGCATCACTTTGATTTTGATATTTAACATTACTTCAATTTATGTCAACTTAGCCATAATATGTGTTTGGTTGATTTCAAGAAAATAATTTATCATTATTTATAATTATTCATTTATAAATTCTTAGCAATTTCATATATAGCTCAAAACAAGATTGAATAAGCATAGTTATACTCATCTCAAAGAGCTTTATCCATTTAAATATTTATTTTTATATTTTTTAATGTTTTATTATCTTAGTTTCTTAGCATATTTGATGATACATTTCAATTCATAACTAATTTAATGATTGATGGTGGTAGATGTTATATCTTTATTATTGCAAAAATCAGCTTTCTTGTAACATTCATCACATGTTTTCAAAATTTTCTCGTATCACTCAACCTTCACATTTCTCTAATTTGAATATATAGTTATTCTTATATTTATCACATTTTAAATTCAATTTGTATTTATACGTATTAAAATTATAGTTTATCATTATTTTTGTCTTCATAGTTTGGTGAAACATGGAAATTAGAAACGAGGTCTAATGGATGAGAAGAGACTAGACATTGGACTCCTATCCATAAGCTCTAGGAAATTAAATATATCATTTCATAAAGTTTTGTCAATCTATACGAGGCTCATTCATTCATACCACATTTGGTAATCAAGAATGACAGTTTATCTCCATAGTCTATTCGTATGCAACTTTCTCATATATTGTATCTCATTTCATTAGTTTTTTCATTTGATTTGATTATATTATTGTAGAACTCTATATCTCTTATTGTGTGACATTTATATCACTTTGATTTGGTTAAATTATATTACTTCGATTTTTTTAATTTTGGCTTTAATTTTATTTGATTTATTTTTAATTGATAACTAAATTTTTTTTATGTTGATTCACTTGTGTAATTTGCATCATTCAAAACAAAGTTCAATTGAAATTAAATAATGGTCAATGAACTCATCTCAATGACCTCTATCTTAATAAATATTTAAATTTGTATTTTATTTTTTAGGGTTTTTGTTTTCTTTTGTAGATATTTTGATTTGTAAAAAAGTTACTAATCTTGCATTTCAAGCTTGATCTCTATAGTAGCTTGTAATCCAACTTTCCAAAACAATTTGGCCCATTTCTTGAAATGTTTTGCTTTGATATAGTTATTTTATTATGACACTTTAATTCTCTTCATGTGTGACATTTACATTACTTTAATTTACCTTTATGACAATGCTTAATTTATATAATTTTTATTTATATATAATTTTAGTTTATATTAAAATAATAATATGTTTTATTTATACACTTTAATTTGGTTGTTTGCAAAAATTTTCAATGTTGTCTGATTGGGATAAAAAGAAGTTGTTGCACACTTTTAGATTGTTCTATCAAATTAAATTGTTAATTTATATTTTTAAAAATTTTTATCTAAAGGTTTATGTGACTTTTTGAATTGTGTTAATCAAGCATGTAAGATTCTATCTCCTTGTACCATGTAATATATCTTTCCATTACATTTCAACTCATTTCTTAAAATGTTTCTCTTTGAATTAGTTAAATTACCCTAAAACACCAAATCTCCTTTCATGTGACCTTTCAATCACTTTGATTTTGGTCATATTACATTGCTTCTATTTATCTTATTTCTACTATAATATCTATTTTAATAATATTAAAAGAATATGGTATTTTTTCACTATTTAATTTTGTATGTCACTATTTTTAAATGAAGACTAATCCAAATGAAACAAACAACATTGAGTAGTCTTAATAAACAATCAAATTAAATTTTTATTATTATTCTTGAAAATATTTTGTTTTCTAAAGTTTTCACATGCTTTAAGTGGCATTTTCATTTGTACTTTGTCTTATGATTAGGGGTGGCATAGCGCAACTTTTTAGCATCTTGCAGTGCCACATTCCAATAAAATTTATTGTATTTCATCATATGTTTCACTATCATTTACTTTCGTTCTTTGAAAATCTAGTTGTCCTCTCATTTGAACTTTATAATGCATTAGTTTGGTCTTATAACATTATTTTGATTTATCTTGTTTTAATTCAAATATATATTTACTTAATATTAAAATAAAAATTTTTATTATCTGTTTTTTTAATATTTATTAATTCTCAATAATTTAAAATGCGATCCAACTTTTTCAAAACAAACATCGTTAGACTCTTATGACGGACCTCAAGGAAATTAAATATTAAATTGTATTATTTTAAATATTTTATTTTCAAGTGTTTTTGCATGCTTTACATAGTTTTTTGTTATATACATTAGTTGACGATTCAGGTTGTTTTAAATGATCTTCTTAATATCTTGATTTAGAACTTTCACTTTTAATTTATCTCATTTGTTAACCTTTTCCATTAGATTTGGTTATTTTACTATAAAACCCCACTTCTCTAACATTTTGATCAATTGATTTATGTTTTCATATTTTTGTAATTTATAATAATTCCAAATAAGGTCAAACAAAGACGAAATAAACTATGTTGAACTCATCATGAATGTCCAAATCAAATGTTATATTTATTTTAATTTTTTAAATATTATATTTTCATATATTTTATCATGTTTTACAAGTTTTTTAACTCTTGCATGCTCAATTTCTTCAATGTCTCACAATGTAATTTTTAACTTATAATTTTTCTAATTTCTTAAATTTTTCATTTTTATTTTGTGATACAATTTTGTAACACTTAATCTCATATGAAAAGGCATTTACATCACATTAATTTGGTTATACATTACTTTTCTTTATCTAATTGTTTGTTTAATATATATATTTAATTTATTTTAGAATATTCATTTATTATTGTTTATGTTTACTTATATTGTTAATTCATTTGAATTCCAAATGAAATCTAATCGAGATGAGGCAAATATTGTGAGTCTTGCTTCAAGAATTGTTATTTAATTAAATATTCATTTTTCTTTTTTAGATATTTTATTTTCTTTCATTTTGACTTGTTTTACAAGTTATTTTGATTTACAACTAATTTAATTATCAGAGTTGTTACCTATGATGTCTTTAGTATCTCAAAATATAATTTTCTCATATTATTTATCCCATTTTTCCGAATCTTTTTCCTTGGCTTGGATATATTCTTACAAGCCTTTAATTGTCATTAAATTTGATTGTTATAACGCTTTAATTTGGATATATTACATTACCTTAATTTATCATATTTTTGCTCAAAAATTTCTTATTTATTGCTAAAATAGTATTTTGTTTAATTTAAAATTATTTACTTCGAGAATTCTTAGAAATTCCAAATGAGAGCTGATGGAGGAAGAAATGTAATTCAATAGATTTCGAAGAACTATATCCAATAAATTATTCCTCTTTATATTTTTAAATATTTTATTTTCATAATTCAATAGATCTTGAAGAACTCTTTCCAAAAAAGTATTCTTCTTTATATTTTTAATTATTTTATTTTCTTTCAATTTCATATGCTTTTTGAGCTATTTTGATTTGTAAATGATTATAACATCAATGATTTTAAGCTCTTTCTCCATATTATCGTTCAATGTAATTTTATCATACAATTTACCTTTCTTTTTAAGTTTTTCTCCTTAATTTCGTTATATTACTATAAATTTCAAATTTTTTTCTCGAATGACTAATGGATGACTTTGATTTAATTATAATACGTTGCTTCAATTTGTCTTAATTTTACTTTAATATTTATTTCTTGAATTTTATAAGAATAATTTACAAAAAATTTAAGCTTTTTTACTTTTAATTTTGTAGCAATTTTAAACAAGATCAAATCAAGCTAAATCAAACATCATTACACTCATCACGGCAAGCTTTGTCCTAATTAATACTCATTTACATATTTTTTTAATACTTTATTCATAACTGATTCAACGATCGATGATGTTTCATATAATCTCCTTCTTTCTTAGAATCTAACTTTCCTTTACAATTTATCACTTTCCTTTAAATTCATAACATTTATTTGAGTATGTTACATTTAAACTATAATTCTCCTCTCATGTGACTCTTAACATTGATTTTATCAAATTTCATTACTCAAATTTATTTTATTTGAACTTTAATATATTTTTTAGTAATATAAAAATATTATTGTTATTATTATTACATTTTTTAATTTAGTAAACCAAAGTTATTTTGAATGAGGTCTGATTGAGGTTAAACAATCAATGTTGGACTCATTTTGATGACCTTAAATCAATCAAATTTTGATTTTTAATATTTTAAATATTTGGTTATCTAAGGTATTAGCATGTCTTTTATGACATTTTGATTTGTACATCAATTAGAGATTTAGGATGTTGTACTAAATCTTGTTAGTATTACGAAATATTACTCTCCCATACAATTTAACTTATTTCTATAAATGATTTTTTTATTTGGATAAGTTACTATGAAACTTATGTTCTGCACTTGACCTTTACATTACTTTTATTTTGTTGTACTACTCGGTTTCAATATATCTCTTATCAACATTACTATAATTCTAGCATTATATAAAAAGAAATTTTAAATTATTTTTATTTATATACTTTTGTAAATTGTGGTGATTCCAAATGTATCTAGGTTAAGAAGAAACAAAGATTATTGGACTCATCTTGATGAGATCTACCTAACTAAATTTGCATTTGTATATTAATAAATATTTAATTTTGTAGCCTTTTGCCATTCTTAACAATTCATTTTTATACATTCCTGAATTGACATTGAAAGATATTATGCTCGATTACCTTAGTATCTTGGAATTCCACTTTTTTCATATAATTTATTTGATTTCTTTATATTTATCACTTTTATTTAGTTATATTACTATATAACTCTAAATCTCCTCTCTCGTGTAGTTCACATCGCTTTGATTTGGTGATATTACCTAAGTTCAATTTATCTCATTTCAGTTTTAATATATCTTTTTCTTTATTTTAACATTATAAATTTTTATTAAATATTTTTATTTATTTTAAAATTGTTGATAATTCCAAAAAGAGTTTGATGGAGATGAGACAAACGTTGTTGGACACATGGTAAATATTAATTTTTATATTTTTAAATATTATTTTTTAATATTTAAAATAATAATCTAATATCATTTATAATCATTTGCTTTTGTAATTTAAGGAAATTCAAAATGTGGTTTGATGGAGGTGAAGAATATCATTGGACTAGCCTCAATAAGCTCTACCAAATAAAAATTCACCTTCATGTTTTTAAATGTTTTATTTCCTAAGCTTTTAACATTTTTACTATTCATTTCATTCTTACAAGATTTGATCACCAAGGATGTTACACTTTATCAAATAATTATAATTAATGGAAACTTTCCAACAAAATGTATCTTGTTTATTTAAATTTTCTATAAAATTCTATAATATTATAATGTGACTATAAGTCTCCTATATTATGACCTTAATATGTCAATGACTTTTTTGTATTACACTACTTTAATTTATCTTTTTCATCTGTAATATATATTTTCTTAATTTTAAAATATTAATTTATTTTTATTACTTCTTATTTATTTTTTAAAATTTGTAGTTATTGCAATTGATGTCTCGCAAAAAGACAAAACAAATAATGTTAGAAACATCTAAATGTGCTTTGTGCCACTAAATAATAATTTTAGTATTTTTTAGAATTTTTTTATTTTCTTTAATTTTGGCATATTTTACAAGACAATTTTACTCATACCTTTTTAATGATCGAGGATGGTACCCTAAAAAAACTTAATAAATTTGATTGCATCTTTCCTTTATAATTAAATCCATTTATTCAAATGTTCAAAATTGATTAGGTTATATCACTATGAGACAAAATTATCCTCAAACAATGTTTGGCGTACAAGAAAGAAACATAGTTTGAGTAAATTTTGATGAGCTCCTTCAAATTTATTATTCATTCCTATGTTTTTAAAAATGTTTTTTCATAGTTGAATTCATCATTTATGAGGCATTTTTATTCTAACCAAATTATATGATCGAGGACTATAAACTTGATCTTCAAAAAATCTTGGAATGCAATTATCCTATAGATCTTGTATCATTTACTTACATTTTTTACTTAGATATCATTATGTCACTTTGTAACTCTATAAATCTTGTCATGTGACATTTATATCACATAATTTGGTAATATTACAATACGTCAATTTATCTCTTTTGTAGGGATTTGATACATTTTATGTGGTACTTTAATTCATGCCAGATTTGATTGTCGAGGATATTACCATTAAACTCTTTACCACTTTCAAATATAACTTTCTCTTATATAATACCTAATTTGTGTAAAAGGTTCTCTTGGATTTTTCTGTGTTACTATGAAACTCTAATACTACGCTTTTGTGACTATCACATTTATTTATTTATATTAGATTGCTTTCATTTATGTCAAATTATCTTTGTATTATTTTTGATATAAGAGAAATAATTTAATATTTACTTTTTTTTGCTTTTCTTATTCATAATAATTCTAATCAAGGTCCATTGAGACAAAACAAATGTTTTTGGACTCTTCACCACCAACGAATTTAAAATGTAGTCTTATATTTTAAAATTTTTTGTCTGCTATGGTTTTGGGGCACTTAATGTGGCATTTCTATTTGTACATGATTTGATTATCAAGAATGGTAAATTCACACTCCTTAAAGCTTTTAAATGAAACTTTCCTTTACGACTTAACAATTTTTTCAAATGTTTTGCTTTGTTTTATTTACATTACTTTGTAACTCGAAGTCCAGTCGCATATGAAATTTACATCGCTTTTATGTGGTTATATTGTGTTACTTTAATTTACTTAATTTTACCTTTAACATATACTTACAAGTATTGAAAAGGTAGATTTTTATCATTTATGTTCATTTACTTTGCCCATTCACATCAAATAAAAAAAAAGTCTAATCAAGAAAAAACAAGTCATAATACTCATCTCAATGAGCTTTATGTAATTAAGTATACATTTTGATTTTTTTTAATTTTTCACTATTTTGTGATGCTTTACTAGACTTTCATTTTGTAAATGAGTTGACATTGAAGGATATTACACTAGATGTCCTTACGATCATGGAATGCAACTTTTCTATGTAATATGGCCCATTTTTTAATTTTTTGGATTTTTTGCTTATATTAATATAAAACTCTAATTCTTCTCATATGTGAGCATCACATCTCTTTTCTTTTGTTAAATTATACTACTTAATTTTATCCATTTTAGCCTTAATATAATTTACTTGATATTTAATGTCATTTTCATTAATTTATTATTATAATACTTTGTATTTACAAATGATGTTTGATAGAGGCTAAACAAATGTTGTTAAAGTTATCACATTGAGCTCTATTTAATTTAATATTTATTTATATTTTTTAAATAATTTATTTCTAAAGAATTAGCTTATTTTTTTAGACTTCTTGATTCATAGTTTGTTAGATGTTTAGGAATTTTACACTCAATACACATAATATATTTGAATGAAGCTTTCCTTAGTAATTTATCTTATTTTTGGAATTTTATCATCTCATTTTGTTATATTCCTTGCTAACTCTACATGTCTTCTTGTGTGATGATTAAAAGTGTTTTATTCGTGTACATTACATTGCTTTAATTGGTCTCATTTTTATTTTAATATATACTCACCTAATAATATAATAAAAATTTATCATTATTAATGCTTAATTAATTTTGTAATTCATAGAAATACTAAACAAAATGTGATTAAGGTGAAACAAATGTCATTATACTCACTAAATGAACTCTATCCAATTAAGTTTTCATTCCTATATAATAAGAAAAAATTTGTAATTTTTTGCACATTTTATAATAAATTGAATTCAAACTTGATTTGATGATCGAAGATATTATACATTATCTCTTTTATATGTTGGAATGCAATTATCATAGATAAATTGTCACATTTCTTCAATTTTTTAATTTGGGTATACTACAGAATAATTCTATAAGTCCTCTTCTGTAAGCTTCACATCTTTTTGATTTGATTATATTACATTACCTTAATTAATCTCACTTTAAAATTAATATTTTTATACTTTTATTTATGCTTAATTATTTTGGTAATTTATAATAATTCCATACAAGTTCCTATAAAGATTGAAACAATCATAATTTAACTTGTATCAATGAGCTTTGTCCAATTAAATATTCATTTTTTATATTTATTAAAAATTATTATTTTTGGGGTTTTTACATGTTTTGCACATAATTTTGTTGCATAGAAGATTTGACGATCGATGATATTACAATAGATCTCCTAAGTAACTTGAATGAAAACTCACCACCCAATTTTTCTAATTTTAATCAAAACTATAATTTTTATTTAACTATATTGCAGCAAAACTAAGATTCTTCTCCCACTTGACCTTTCAATCACTTTGATTTGGTAATATTAACAAATTTTAATTTATAATTAGTTATGTTTATTTATTTTTATAAGTAGTAGTAATTAAAAACGAGTTCAAATCAATACAAAACAAATATTATTTGACTCATCTTGATAAGCTTATTTAATTAAGAACATTTTTTATATTTTTTAATATATTAATTTCTAATCTTTTGACATGTTTTATGAGATATTTCAACTCATACCCAGTTTGATGATCTAGAATGTTACACATGATCACCCTAGTGTGTTAGAATAAGACTTTTAATACATGTTATTTGGGCTTTTTAATATTTTCTGTGTTGATTGAAAATATTACTACGTAACAATAAACCTCATCTCATGTGACCTATACATCAAATTGAATTTTATATATTACATTGCTTCAATTTATATATGTAACTACTTAATAATAAAATAATACTTCTTTTATTATTTTTACCTATTTATATTTTTAATTTGCAACAACTCCGAATTTTTTTTATTGAGATGAAAAATAGTTCGACTCATCCCGATGACCTCTATCTCTTTAAATATTCATTTTTGTAGTTTTGAGCGTAATATTTGATTTATATTTTTGCACTCTTTTTCGGATACTTTGGTTCGTGCCTAATTTAATTTTCAGGGAAGTCAATGTCGAACATCTTGATACTTTGCAATGCAAACTATTCATATAATTTATCAATTTTTATTTAAGATTTTAGTTTTATTTTGTTATGGTATTATGTAACTCTAGCTCTTCTCTATTGTTACCTTTACATTGCTATGAATTTTTGAATGACATATTGCATTAATTTATGTCCATTCTACCATAAAGGAATATTTAATTAAATTTTGAATAATAATTTACCCTTATTTATATTTATTTACTTTATTTATTCATAATAACTTCTATTGAGATCTCATAAAAAGGAAACAAAAGTCACTTGACACATCTTCATAAAATCTATCTAATTAAATAATTGTTATTTTAACATTTTTTTTTTTAGCATTTTGGCAAGTTGTATAATATTTTTGATTTATACTTACTATGATAATCACAAATACCACAATCGAAGATCTTAATATCTTAGAATGTAGATATCTCATATAGTTTATCATTTCTTCAAACTTTTTAATTTTTGTATAGTTATATTTCTAAGATACTCTAATTGTCTTCTCATGTGACATTTACATTGCTTTGATTTGCTTATATTATATTATTTGAATTTATCTCATTATAATTTTTTTATATTTTAAATCTTTGAATAATAATTTTTTATTATTTAGTTTTACTAAATTTTGTAGTTCATAGTAATTCCAAATAATGTTTGATCAATAAAAAAAATTTCATTGGAGACATTCATTATTCATTTCTATATTTCCAAATAATTTACTTTTAATTCAAACCATATTTGATAATCAAGGATGTTATAATCGATCTCCTAAGTGTCTTGTAATTTAGCTTTCTAACATAAGATATATCATTTCTTCTAATATTTCTTTTTAATTTGATTATATTATATTATTTATCTAACTCTCTTATGATGTGACTATATATATATATATTAGTTAAATTTATCTCATTTTAACATTAATATATAATTACTTAACATTAAATTAGTAATTTTCTAAGCTTATTTAATTTTTAATTCATGATAATTAAAAAATATGCCTCATCAAGATGAAAAAACTATAATTCTACACATTGATGAACTCTATAAAAAAAATGCTTATTTTCTTATCTTAAAATATTTTATTCTAAGAGTTTTCGTGTGCCTTATAAGGCTTTTTGAATCATATTTTATTTGACTATCCAAGATTTTATACTTGATCTTCTAAATACTTTGAATGTAACATTGAAATATATCTTATTTATTCAATTCTTTTCATTGATTTGATTATGTTGTTATGAAACTTTAATTTTTTTCTCATCTAAGCTTAAACATAATTTTATTACATTATATTGTTTTATTTTATCACATTTTGAATTTAATATAAATTCACTTAATATTAATATTAAAATTTTTTAGTGCGCCTATCGATTAAATGTCTTTTATATTTTAAAAATATTTTGTTTACAAGGTTTTAACATGCTTAATGAGATATTTCTAATTGTACCTAACTTAATGATCAATGATGTTATAGTTGATCCTCATAGTATCTTAGAATATAGCTTTACCATAAAATGTATATCATTGGTTCGAGTTTTATGCCTTGATTTGGTTCTATTACTAATAATTCTTATCTACTCTTGTGTGACCTTTACATGCCTTTGTCTTTGTTATATTATGTTACTTCTATTTGTCTTATGTCACATTTAATATAGGTTCTCTTAATATTTAAAAAATAATTTTTTATTATGCTTATTTATTTTGATAATTCATCAAACTAGATCTAAACAAGGCAAAATTGTTGTCAATGGACTCATTTCAATAATCTTTATCTAACTAAATATTCATTTTTATATATTTAGGTATTTTAGTTTGTTAAGATTTATATTATTTTATGAGACATTGATTCATACATAATTTGATTATTTCAGATTTCATACTTGATCCATTGGTGCCTTGGAATACAATATTTTTGTGTTATTTATCAAATTTCTTCAAATTCTTTGCTTCAATTTGACTGCATTACCATCTTACGTTAAATCTTATCTTATGTGATCTTTAGTTCGCTTTGATTTTACTATAGTACAATGCTTTAATTGTCTTATTTTACCTTAAATGTATAGTACTTGTTATTAAAATAAAAATTTATTAACATTTATGTATTTTAAATTTGGTAATTTGTTTTAATTTTCATACGTGGTTCAATAAAGATTAGATAAACATTATTGGAATAGACTCAATATCCCCTATCCAATCAAATATTCCTTTTATAGTTTAAAATGTTTTACTTAAGTTTTGGTATGCTTTAAAAGTTATTTTTACTCATACCAGATTTGACAATTATGGATACTACAGTAAATCACGTTAGTATCTTGCAATTACTATTTCTATTACAATTTCTATAATTTATTAGATTATTTTTGTTTAATTTGGTTAAATTGCTACCTAACTTAAAATCACCTCTTGCATGACTTTTGCATATCTTTTATTTTGTTATATCGTATTTCTTCATTTTATGTCATTTTAATTTCAATATATATTTATGTAATTTTAAAATAAAATTTTTTTTATTTATTCATTTTTACATTATTTATTGATATAATCTTAATGGGGTCTATGTAATTAAGTATTCATTTTTGTGCTTAGAAATAGGTTTTCTAAAAGTTTTACATGCTTTATGATAACATTCATATAATGCCTTATTTGACCATCACAGATGTTGCATAAAATGTTACTTTTTTTAGTGCAAGTTTCCATAAATTTTATTTCATTTTTATAGAACCTTTGTTTTTATTTGGCTGTATTATTCTTCTTCAATTTATCTCATTTCTCTATTGAGATAACCAACTCACCTCATGCCTTTATGGAATTGACTCATCCCATATTATGTTATCATCTTCACCATGAGAACTAGTTCACCACTATGACAATTGGGTGAGCCAACATCTCCTAATTTTATCATCATTATTGTCAAAAACTATGTGAGAGCAAACACGTCCTAGTAGTGATATGGGGAATGTAGTCGTGCAAATATCAAGATCATTTTAACATCTAAGAGAATCGACTCATCCTAGTAGCTACTAAGGGAACTAACTCACCTTGGTCATAACAAATCTTACCATTATAACCAATTTTTTAAAGCGAACATGAATCGTTAAATATATTATGTCATTAATAATTTTCATATTTCATATGATGTTTTTTCACCCACAAAACATCAATGTTAATTTAAAATTATATTAAATAAACTCATGAACTTGTTGTTGGAATAATTTTACCAAATGGAATACAAACAATTATTTTTAGAATCATACAACATTACATAAGATATATGTTGAAATTGTGTATAATGACCATACCAAAAATACAACTTATAATCAACATATAGTCTCTTTCTTTCTCTCTCTAATGGTTACTACTTTCTGCCCTTTCTCTTGAGAACGATTATTGATGCTCCACCACTATTTAAAGGAAATGATCAACATTAGGCTAGAAGATTATAATAATTATGTGTTTGGAATATGGAGACAAGAAAGAAAATAAATGAATCATTTTATATAAATTACCATATTGAAGAAAAACTCAACTAGTCTATTCACTACTTTTTCCATGGCAATGATTTTGAGATAACAATAAAACCATCATTAAGGTTTCAAATGTGGCAATTGACACTCAGCTGAGCAAAAGAGAGAAAATGGAAAGTTATAATATGGTGGGTTAAGATTAGATTATAGGATTTTGTGCAAAATAATTATATCTAGCAATTAGTTTATTTTCTTGTTCAACATTCAAATTAAATAAAATAAAAATAATCCAAAATAGATTTACAAAAATTTTCGAAACATTACATTCATCCCCAATTGTA
This sequence comes from Vanilla planifolia, assembly GCA_023846275.1. Lineage (NCBI taxonomy): Eukaryota > Viridiplantae > Streptophyta > Magnoliopsida > Asparagales > Orchidaceae > Vanilla > Vanilla planifolia. Next base: position 490,718 of record JAIUJO010000201.1, on the reverse strand, counting down.
CTCTCTTCTTATCACTCATTATCCCCAAGTAACTTCCACTTGCACCACCTAAGGTATAGTCACCTATCCATTTTAATATGCTCACGAATCCCCCCTATCTCCTTCTAATCTCTCTCCTTCATATCATTCATCAATTAGAACATAAAGTAAGAGTGAATTACCTTCTTGTTACATCCCCCCATTGCCAACCAAAACCAAATACTTGACATGAAACTCTTCCTCTCCATACAATTTGTGGAATTTAAACAACACCATTGGCATAAAAGATGACTTGGAAATCCATTTAGTTTATCAACTTGCCTTATCTACTTCACTTGCTTTATAATATCTTCATGTCTCTCTTATATCTCACTTGTTAGCATGGATTTAATATTAGGAAGCTATTCAATAGAAAAACATGATGACAAGTTTGTCATTTATGATGAGTAGTTAGAAATAGGGGTGGCTAAGAACAAGTTATATATGGCCAATTGTTTAACTTGAATTGGAGATATATGAAGAGCTCTTATGTTAATTATAATTACAAGAACAATTCTACTCTTTGACTCTCACAAGCATAAATTAAAATGTAATGTATCCATTATTATGCCCTTTTGTATGTTTCTCAAATCAGTTGTTCTTTGCAGATCAACACTTATGAAATTCAAAAAGCGATTGGTTGTCTTCCTTTGACAACAAAACCCATCAAGCAAACGAAACAATGTTGCTCATGAATTTTTCTCTGACAACTCTTATTTATTTTTCTTATTTTTGTAACTAGTCAAAACCCAAACATAACCTATTTCTAAATCCTAAAATATTAAAGAGGTCTATAATTATCTCTTAAAGGCCTATTCTTGTTATTTATGAATTCTTGTGTCCTTTGTGCTACAATGTTGCAAGCATTCATGTGTTTTGTTATTATTTTCCTCTGTAATTGTGTTACAGAACATCACAATACACAAATATTATGTGTCATTTTTTGCCCATTTTAGAATTATTTCTTTGATAGAATTTTATTTATATTTCTCTATGATAACAAAGCATAAAAGCATGAAGTCTTTTAAGGATTACTAAAACGTCATTTGGGACGGACATTCCAACTAACAAGAAAAAATCTTCCAAAAATTCTTTTGAGCAAACAAATTTTTTGCCACATTAATAGCCTCCTAAAGATAAGTAACTTTGTGATTCAAAGAAGAGAAAAGAATAATGTAGATAAACTTCATTGCTAAGTAGTAAGAAGTTTCAAATGAGAATTGAACTTATATACAATTGCCATTATAGCAATACCAAGAAGAAGATCAATGAATGCTTTGATTATCTTTGGCAGATACAAAGTTTAGTTATGTAGATTAACTATCTATTTTGCCAACTTACAAGAGATGAAAACCTGCTAGAGAAGAAATCTTGCAAGGGAAGAAAGCATCTTACAAATTCTCATATGCAAGACTTAGTAGGCAATGAGTAGAGGTTGCAAGTCCCCATAGCTACGACTAAGAAAAGTTTGGAACAACTGCCAATCATACTTGCTAAAGGTTGATAGAAGACGTCTGCTAAGCTTAATTCTTCAAACACTAGTTACTAGAGCACTCTTCTCCCATAAAAGAGAGACCTTCAAAACATCATAAACATTTCTTTTCTACATCAAACAAGCATCTTTTTCTCTACAATCAATAGAACCTAATGGAAGCTTTGTTATCTGATCTATGACATGATGTCCAAAGCAATAATCTATTTTGCCTTTTTATCCAACTATCATTGATTAGACTATCAACATCATTAGAGCTACCAACAACCAAGATTGTAGTAAGTCAACTACATAGATGATGCCTTGCCCATGAATCCTCCATCAATGTGCAACTCATCACAAAGTTATTAAGCCAAATAACTCCTTCCATTTTTTGTGCCCTTTGTAAAGATCAATTTCGAGATGTAGTGGTTTCTTATACAAACAAAGTGTCTCTTTTGTTAAACTATTATAGAGCCTTCACTCTATCAAATCATTTCACCATAATTTATAATGGCCTTTGTAGGAGTTTAACAAAAAGAATATTCCTCTACTCCCAAAAGTTTTTGGTGGGGCATGCATTGTGACACCTTCTCTTTACCTATTTAGTGAATGACATTAATCAACAGGATCCTTCTTAAGATAAAAGAGTGAATCTTCTACTCAATGTTCTTTAGGATGTTGCCAAAAATGCACTTATGATACGTGGCTTATATAGTAACGGAGGTCAAGACATAATTGATGGAAACAACTTGTCTAACTATTGTGAAAGCTTTAACACACCAAGAATAAATTATCCCCTTAACCATCGTAGTGGTTTGTTGACATCTATAAGAAACTATTGACTAAACCAAAGTAGAATGCCCAAGTGTCTACCTGAAATCTTTTTTGGAACCTCAACTATCAATAGTCTTTCGTTGGAGAAACATCAAAATTATTTTACTAATCAAGAATGCGAACTTACCCCCACTGATCAAGTGCTCATAATTAAGGAAATAAACAATAAGAATACAAGAATTCTCTTCAACTCTCTTGATAATAATAATGGCTTATAGCTTAACATCATCCATATAGTAGATGAGAATATAAATGATTTGTAGATTAGGGTTTTATGTTTAGTAACTTTCCCTCAAATATCTTGTCTCATATGGATACAAAGAGAAAAAAACATCAAGTAGAGGATCTAGTAATATGGTGATACGGGATTGCCTTAGTAGAAGTTGTACTATGCTTGGATCTAATGGAATTGCCACTTTACTACAAATGAAAATTATACCTATTAGGTCAAAACCATTGAGGCAAATTTGCTCACTACACCATGTGGATGAGCATCACTAGTGTGATTAGACATCACCGGCAATTAATATCAGAAATCCTTGAAACTTTTAAAGATCTATCACGTATCCTCATACATACTTGAAATATGTATCACTTAGAGAAGAGAAAACATGCATCTGGCCATGAGTAAAGCTGGAAAGTCAACTGCTTACTTAAAAATGAAATTACTGGTTACACATAGCGTGTGTGTGCTTCTATGTGAGGGCTAATGGAGCTAAAGTTTTGGAGTTATTTAATCGATGGACACAAGTTCATGGTGAAGTGGTTTAGGAGGTTTAAAAAAAGTCTCTTAAGTAATGTCAATATATATAATATCCCCTTCATTTTAGATACCAATCCTGTTTGCCATCCCCTTCATCGTACAAGTTTGGCAAATGTTAGCCATGTTTCTATTCCTTTTGAGATTACAACTCAACCTTGGTGTGTTGCCAACTCCAAAACTCGAAACATACAAGGCAAGTGTTATAATTTGTTACTAATACTATAGCCTTTGATGCTCCTCCTCTATTAAATACCTCTCTTATCCTTTAACCATTAGAAATTAATAACTCCCTTCAAGCTTATTTATTGTCATAAAAATGTTATGCATTTGTTTTAAACTCCAAGGACTAAGTGCTCCAATGTAACGGGCATGCTTTTACTTGAACATAGAACCAAGGCTCCAAATTTGTCTTCTATAAGGGTAAATAAGAACAAATGTGAATTTTTCCAAAGTTAACTAAATATCTCTTAAATTTTAAGTTGTTTTTGTACATCCTTAACTCTATTCACTAAACCAAAGAACTAGTAGATAATGATTTGGTTTGATGCAAACTAAATTAAGTAGGGCATTGCTCAAAAATGGCTTGAGTCATTCAAAGTTCATTAAGACTACACTAAGTCTTACTCAGATTATTGGTTTCACCTCCATGTCCTTACACCGAGTCCATGGCAAGACCATAAATTCCAAATCCTACCAATCTATCTTTATTAAAAGGACTAAATAGCCCTCAGTTGATGTCCTAGAATTGAATGCCTTACCCCTCTCTATTATTCACAATATAAAATGTCATTGAAGACAAATATTGCTAGAACATATTAATCTAATAAAAATAAACAAATTTAATTATTTTACTTAGTATGGTGACCCTTAGTTTATTATGCTTATTTTTATGTTTTCTGCTCTATCCATTAGTAACTTATTATACCTTGTGCTTTTTAACTATGACTTCTACTTATATTAATAGTAGACCTTCAACTACATTGATTATCAAAGAAAGTATATAACTATCTTATCTTTTTAATTTTAAAAGGATAACACTTCAAATATTTAATAACACAAAAAAAACTTTGTGTTCATGATTTGATTAAGGAAAAGTATTGTTATTTGTCATATTGCTATTATTTTTGTGCAGAACAATTAGCCATCAAGAGTTTGTAGTGTATCTCCAACCAATATAATCAAGAAGGAGGTGTTTTTTTTCTAGAAGTTATGTACTATATGTTATTAACTCTTCATGTAATTCCTTGATATATCTTCAAATTGTTTTTCTTTAGCTTGATATTTTAAGAGATATTTACTTTAAAAAGTAAATATGTTTACATCTTTGTATCACAATGAATATTGCACAAATGGTTTCTCAATGTAAAATCTTGGTTTAACACCAAATTATGTAATATACCCATAAATAACGTTATTGAAAACTTAAAAAATGGCCCCACTTATAACAAATGTCCATCCAAAGCCATAAGATGGTTAGTGATTTTTAATAAAGCCTTCTTGCAAGGAATCTTTCTAATTGAGCACATAAATGAGGTACGCACTCTTATTCCAGCTCAAGCTTCCATTCAATGATTCAGGATTTTACTAGTTGAGAATTATTGGAGTTATTGACTAAGGCATATCCTTTTCAATGCTTTTATGACTATCAATGTTGTAGCAAAGAGGTTGTTCAAAAATGTGGCATGCATTATAGAAGAAAGAAACGCTAGATTTTGATATACTAAAGAGATTGAGTGTAACTTCCTCAAATATAAAATTAAGTGACCATCAAAATTGCATCGTAAAACATAGTAACGATGTTTATTTTGTTCACATTAAGCACAATATTAAATTACAGTGAATTGTTAATGAAATTAAGCATAAATAATAATAAATAAAAGTTTCAATATTATGTAAAAAAAATATTATGCATAAAATAAAATAAATTAAAGTGATACAATATAAGGAATTCAAAAAATAATATAAAAAAAGGAAAAAAATTTGAAAACAATGAGATAAATGTTATAGTAGTGTCATAATTCTGGATGCTAAAGAGATTGAATGTGGCACACTCGATCATCAAATCAATAATGAAAAATAAAACTTCATAAAATATGCAAAAAAATAAAAGAACTTTAAGACAAAAAAATAAATATACAATTTGATATAGCTCATTGAGACAAGTCCGTAGAGATTAGCTTTGTCTTGTTTGGTATTCATTTATAATTATTATTAATTAATAATTAATAAGTTAAAAAAATATAAAATTACGATTATAAAATGAAGAAAATATGAATTAAAGGGAAAATGTTAAAACATCAAGTTAGCTAATATCGTGAAATCAAAGTGATGCAAAGGTATCACGAGAGGCGATGTAAAGTTACAAAGGAACATGACAAAATTAAAAAAAATGGAAAAATAAGTTAAATTTTTGAGAAATTTTATATTCAATGATACTAAGTAAATCGAACTCAACATCCTTGAATATTAAACAATGTACAAACTAAAATGTCTTGTAAAGCATGCCTAAACCAAGAAAATAATATATTAAAAAATTTGATAATGAAAACTTTATTAGATAGAGCTTGTCTAGAAATATCTAATGATTAGAATATCATTGAATTACTAAGGTTAATAGGCATAAATAATAAATAATATTATTTTATTATTAAGTAAATATGTAACAAAGGTTAAATGATATAAATTAAAGTAATGTAATATAATTATCTCAAACTAATGCAAATGTCACATGAGATGAGAATTAGAGTTTTATAATAATATGACCAAATGAAAGCGAAATATTTTGATGAAATGTTACAAATTTAACCAAAAATTGCATTCCAGGATAATAAGGAAATTGAGCATAACGTCTTTGATTGTTGAACTAGGTACAAATCAAAATGTTTCATAAACTATGCCAAAATAATGGAAATAAAATATTTAAAAACGTAAAATTGTTATTTAATTGATGAAGGTCATCGAAAATGGTCAACGAATATTTGCTTCTTCTCCATTAGAACTTGTTTTGATTTACTTGGAATTACAAAATTTAATAAAAATTGTTTCTATGGTTTTCACATAATCTTGGAGATACTTTGATACACACTTAATTTAATTATAGAGGATGTTACGCTTGATATCCAAAGAATTTAGGAATGCAACTACTCTATAGAATTTATCTTATCTAAAATGTTTTTCTTTCATTTGGTTATGTTACTAATTAACTCCAAAGGTCTTCTCATGTGACCTTTACAACACTTTAGATTTTTTATAATATATAGTTTCAATTTATGGCATTTCAAATTTAATAGATATTTACATGATATTTAAATAAAAATTTATGATTACTTTTCTTCTTTACTTTAGTAATTTGTAGTAATTTCAAACAAAGTACATTTCAGTCAAAAAACATCATTCGACTCAGCTCATTTCTTTTTTATGATTTTGGCATTCTTTCTGAGTTGTTTTCATTTATGCCTAATTTGTAGGTCAAGAAAGTCTGCTTGATCTTTAGTAATTTTGAATGCAACTCTCTTATATAATTTATATCATTTCATCAAACTTTAATCTTTTCTTTGCTTATATTACATCACTCTGATAAGCCTTATTTTTGCTTTTATTTTATATTTCATTAATATTAAAATAATATTTTATTGATAATTATGCTTATTGCCTACTATAATTCATAGTAATTTTAAATGAGATTCAATCGAGACAATATAAGCATCATTAAATTACTCTAATGTAGCTCTTTCAAATTAAATATTTAATTTTTTATTTAAAACTTTTTTATTATTTTTTCATGTTTAATTAGACATTTTGATTCATACTTAATTTTTACATTATTTTGATTTATCTCATTTGAGCTTTACTATACATTTGCTTAATACAAAAATAATAATTTATTAATATTTATTTTTATATGATTTTATAATTCACAATAATTTCCGAATGAGAGGTGATAAAGAGAAAATGAAGCTCATTTGACTCTTCTAAATTAACACTATCCAATTATATATTCATTTATTTATTTTTAAACAATCTATTTTACAAAGGTTTTTATAGGCTTCACTAGAAATTTCGATTCGCACATGAATTGTTGATTAGTGATATTAAACTTGATCTCCTTAATATATTAGAATGCAACTTTTCTAATCAAATTATTATTTTTGTTGAAAATAACTTTCCTTGATTTAGTTATATTACTATGACGACAAAAGAGAAGAAGAAGATGAATAAGAAGAAGAGGAGGAAGAAAAGAATAATACTTTAATTATAAGATTTATTCTTTAATAATATTTTAAATTTATTTTAATATTTTTAATTTTTTATGTTATTTACAGACTTTAAGAGACATTTTCATTCTTACTAGATTTGATGATTGAGAATCTTTCACTTGTTTACTATGAATTTTTTTGAAGTAAAATTTTTTGTCCATTTTTCTCATTCATCCAAATTTTTTCACTTTGGTTTGGTTATATCACAATAAAACTCTTATTCTCCTACTATGTTACATCTCTATTAAGTTGATTTGGTTTTATTACAATGCTTTTATTTACCATATTTTACCTTTAAAATATATAGTTACAGAATATTATAAAATTAATTTTTATTATTAAAGCTAATTCAAAATGATAATTTAAAGTAACTCTAAATGAATTACAACCAAGGTGAAATAAATAATTTTAGATGGGCTTTGATGAGCTCTCTCTAGTTAAATATTAATTTCTATAGCTTTAAATATTTTATTACACTATTTTTGCCATGATTTACATGTCATTTCAGTTTATACATAAGTTGGTGATCAAGGATGTCATACTAGATTTCTTTAGTATCTTATAGTCAAGTTTCTTTCTCTAATTTATCTCCTTTTTTCAAACTTTTTACTTTACTTTTGATGTATTACTATGGAACATCAAATTTCCTCTTTTGTGTCATTTACATTTCTTTGATTTATTTATATCACATTACGTCAATAATTCTTTCTAATTTTAATTGAGGTGTAATTGTGTGTTAAAACAAATGTATATGGACTCGTCTCAATGAGCTCTATCTAATTAAATATTTTTTTTATTATTTTTTTAAATTTATTTTGTGTTTACTTGGCTTGTTTTTTAAGAGATTATGTTTCACACTGTTTTGGTGATTGAAGATCTTACACTTTCCTCACATGTAACTTTTACATTGCATTGATTTTAGTATATTACCATATTTTTAATTTATCCTATTTCAGCTTTATTACATTTTTTCATATTGTTAAAATAGTAATTTTTTATTATTAATAATTATTTACTATGGTAATCCATAATAACTCCAAATGAAGTTTGATTAACACAAAACAAATGTTGTCATTCCATCTCAATAAGTTCTAACTAATTAAATAACTTATTTTTTATATTTTTAAATTTTTAATTTCTAAGTTTTATGATGTTTTCATAGAAATTTCAATTTTTACTTAATTTTGTGATTGAGGATGTTGCACTCAATCTGCTTTAAATCTTTAAATGTGATTTTTCCTAACAATTATTCTTATTTCTTCAAATATTTTACTTTTTTTTGCTACATTACCATAGAAACTTAAATCTCCTCATTAGTAACATTTTTGTGTATTTTATTTCATTGTAGTATGATGCTTCAATTTATATCATTTTAGAATTATATTTATTTAGCTAATATAAAAAATAATTTATTATTATTTATTATTATTTAACTTTGTAATTTGTATAAATTGAAATGAGGTCCAATCTAAATTAAACAAACATCATTGGACTTCACTCGATATGCTCCATCAAATTAAAGATTCATTTTCATATTTTTAAATATTTTATTTTCTAGGTTTTTGCATTATTTAAGAATCATTTTACGCTATCATTTCGTTATAGTATTACTAATTCTATGTTTTCTCTCGTGTGGGCAGTACATCACTTTAGCTTTATTACATTATATTTCATAGCAATTCCAAAAATGGTTTGACTAAGACAAATGAACTGACATTAGACTCATCTCAAGGAGCTCTGAACAATTAAACATTCATTTTATTTTTTTTGAAAACTTTATTTAAAGATATTTTTTGCTCGAAAATGCAATCCTTTTCAATTCCTACCTAATTTATCAATGGAGGATATTATGCTCGATCTCCTAAGTATATTAGTAGGTACATGTCTCATCTAGTTTATCTCAATTATTTAAATTTTTTTTATTTGATCATATTTCTATGAAAGTCTAATTCTCCTTTTGTGTGAATTTTACATCTATTTTATTTTGTTAAATTAAGTAGCTTCAATTAATTAATTTTAGCTTAATATATACATTAACTTAATATTTAAAATTTTTTTTAATAATTTATCATTATTTACATTGGTATTTCGTAGTAACTCCTAATGAAGACTATTCTACACCAAAACAAATGGGAACACACATATCTCAATAAGATTTATCAATTTAACTTTTTTATATTTTTAAATGTTTTTGTTAAATGTTTTAGCATGTGTTAAGAGCTATTTTGATTAATACCTAATTTGATGTTTAAGAAATTTTAATTTGATCTATTTTCTAACATTCAAAAAAACTTCTTGCAAAGTTAAATCTCATTTGTTCAAAATTTTCACTTTCATTTTGTAATGTTGTTATGACACTATGATTCTTCTCTATTAATACCTTTACATTGCTTTGACTTTTTAATATTGTTTTACTTTACCTTATTTCATCTTTAATTTATGTTTAGTTATTAAGAAGAAAATATTATGTAATTACTTAAGCTTATTTATTTTTGTAATTGAAAGTAAATCGAAATAAGTTTTCGTCATGTTGAATAAATATAGGTTGACTCGTCTTAATAATTTCTTTCCAATGATATAATAATTTTAGTGTTAAATATTTTATTTTATAGATTTTGGCACATTTTAAGAGTTATTTGGATTTGTACCTGATTTGATGATCGAGAATATTATACTCCATATCCTCAGTGTTTTAGAATGTAGCCTTTTAATAAAACATATTTGAGTTTGTTAACTTTTCATTTTCATTTTGCTGTATTGGTATTTAACTTTAAATGTCTCCTCATTTTATAGTTAATTGTCTTTGATTTAGTCATGTTTAATAGTTTTATTTAATCTAATTATAGTTATTATTAAATTTTTCTCAATACTAAAATGATAATTTATTTTATTTATGATTTTTTATTTTAGTTCTTCTAAGTAAATCAAAACATGGTTTATCCATGTTGAAACAACCATCATTGGACTAGATTTGATGAGCTCGATCCAACTAAATATATATTTTTATATTTTTTAAGAAAACTTTCTTCATTTTTGGAACATTTTTTTATTTTTATTTACACCTATTTTGATCATCAAGATTGATACAATTAATTTTCCTAGAATCTATGATTGAAACTTTCCCAAAAATTTATCTCATTTTTTGAAATTTTTTATTTTGATATAGTTAAATTTTGAAGAAACTCTAACCCTCCTCTCATGTGAAATCTACAGTTTTTGAATTCGTTACATTACATTGGTTTAATTTATTTCATTTTAGTATTATTATATATTTAAATAACTTTAAAACAATATTTTATTATTATTTAATCCTCTTATCTTTTGTAACTCACTCTAAAATAAAGTGAGGCTCGATCAACACGAACAAAATGTCAATGGATTCATCTACACTAGTGCTATCTAATTAAATATTCATTTTAATATTTTTAAATATTATACTTTTAATGATTTTGACATATTTTACGAGTCATTTCTACTCATATATGTTTTGATGATCAAAGATATTACACTCAATCTTCTATGTACCTTAGTATACAATTTTCCATTACAATTGGTTATTTCTACAAACTTTTCACTTTTGTTTATTTATATTACTAAATAACTCTAAATCACCTCCTATGACACCTTACAGGTCTTTTATTTGGTTATATTACACAGTTTCAATTTGCCTCATTTACTTTTTAATAAAATTTCCTTAATATAAAATATATTATCATTATTTATCTTTTTTTAAATTTTTTTTAAAATTTCTTGTAATTGGAAACCTGGTTAGATTAACATTAAAGAAATGTCATTAGACTCTCATTTTAATGTGCTCTATCTAATTAAATATTTTTTTATTTTTTTTGAAATATTTTATTTTATAAGGTTTTAGCACACTTTGTGACGTTTCAATTAGTTCATCATTTTGACAATCAAGGTGTCATAATTGTTCTCATTAGTATCTTGTAATGTAGATTCCTTATAAAATTTATCACAATTTTTTAAAATGTTTTGCTATAATTTAGTTATATTACTATGAAACTCTAATTATTGTCTCCTGTAGCCCTTACATCATGTTTATTTACTTGTATTATGTTGCTTTAATTTATTTAATTTCAACATTTTTGTATGTTTCCTTAATTTCAAAAGTAATAATTCATTATCCTTTTTGCTTTTTTACATTTGTAATTGATGATAATATCACATGAGGTTTGATCAACATGGCAAATTTTTTATCCTTATTAAAATATTTATTCTTGATTATGTTTATTTATGTTAGACTCTTCTTAATGAGCTCTATCTTATTAAATATTTATTTTTTAATTTTTCAAATTGTTAAAGGTTTTTTTGTTTCTTTTGGAGTAATTTTAACTCATACCACATTTAACGAAAGATGTCTCACTCGATCACCTTAGTATCTTGTTGAAATTTTTTGCTTTGACTTTCAATAAACATGAAACTCTAATTTGCATATTATATAACCATTACTTCAACTTTATTTGATTAAATTGCATTTTCTAGCTTATCTCAGTTTAGCTCTAACATATATTTACTTAATAATAAAAAAGTAATTTGTTATTATTATTTGTTCACATTTACTTTAGTGGTTTATAGTAACTCTAAATTAGGCTTGACAGAAATGAAACAAACGTGTTTGGATTGGTCCTGACAAGTTTTATCCAATCTACTATTAATTTTTGTTATTTTTAAATGTTTTATTTTCTTATGTACCTTACTAGTAATCTAAATTTTTTCTTGAGTTGTGTGATTAAGTATCTCATACCTATTCTAATTAGTAGTAATTCAAATTAAATCCATTTGAAACAAAAGAAATTTACTCATATTTGAATAGATGAGCTCCAAGTAAAAATTTATTTTAGTATTTTTAATAATTTTTTGTGGTTTTGTTGTGATTTATTAGATTTTTGCATTTGTAGCTAATGTAACAATCGAGAATTTTGTGTTCAATCTCCTTGGAATATAGGAATGTAATTTTTTCACATTTTTTGTTAATTCCTAAAAAGTTTTTCTTTGAAATCTCATGCTATAATATTTTTACATCCCTTTGATTTGGTTCTTTTACAAAACTTCAATTTATCTTATTTAAACTTTAATATGTATTTACTTATAATTCACCATATTTATTCATTTTTATTATATTAATTCAAAGTAATTCTAAATGAGGTCTTATTGAGACAAAAAATGCTATTGGATTCATCTAGATGAGTTTTATAGAACTAAAAATTTTATTTTTTATTTTTTAAAATGTTTTATTTCTTAAAGCTTTTATAAGCTTTAAGAGTCATTGTAGTTCATACATGATTTGAAAATTGACGTTGTTACACACAATATTTTTAGTATCTTCGAATGCAACTTTTGCACACACTTAGTTTCACCTATTCAAAATTTTATTTCAATTTTGTTATATTTCTACATATCTCTTGCCCTTCTCTCATGTGACCTTTACATTGCTTTTATTTGGTAAGAGTATGTTACTTCAATTTTTCTTATGTTGTAAGAGTGCATTAGTTCGAGGAAGATGTAGCATGCAACTTGGATTTTCCATGGCAAGCTCTCTTTAATCAAGTAATTAATTTTATAATTTGAAATATTTCATTATGTAAGGATTTTTTACATTTTTCTTGACATTTTAATTCGTACTTGAGTTGTAATGAAGGAAGTAATGCTTGATCTCCCTTGGATCATGGAGTGTAAGATCCTCATAAAATTGATTTCATTTTTTGAAGTTTTTTGTTTCGATTTGGTTATATAACTATGCAACTCTAAATGTCTTTTTACTACAACTTTACATTGCTTTAAGTAGGAAATATTATATTGCTTCAATTTCTATCATTTGAGATTTAGTATATATTTACTTAATATAAAAAAAAATTAATAATTATTTATTCCTTTTTTGTTTATTAATTAGCTATAGTAATAAATGTTGTCCAATCATGATAAATAAAATGTCGTTAGACTCATCTCAATTAGCTTCATCCAATAAAGTACCATTGTTATATTTCAAAATTTCTTATTTTTCAATTTTTTTCACGTTTTATGGGAAATTTTAATTAACACATGAGATGTTTTGCAACTCCTCCATAGTATATCAGAATGCAACTTTCTTATACATTTTCTATGGATTATTCAAATTTGTTTTTCTTATATTTTGCTACATAACATTACTTATACTTTTTTTATTTTACCTTCAATTAATAAATATTTACTTAATATTAAAAATTATTTGTTATTATTGATAATAATTTACTTTTCTAACTAGTGGTAACTCCTAACTAGCTTCATTTAGTATGATACAAGCACTAATAGGCTCATCATGATGAGTTCAATATAATTAAATATTTATTTTTTAATTTCTAAATAAATATTTTTTTTTTGTACATGGTTTAAAAGATATTTTGAATAATGCATAAATGTCACACTTCATCTCATTAGTATCATGGAAAAAATATTTTTGCAAAATTTATCTCCTTTCTTCAAATATTTAATTTTTATTTGGTTATATTTCAATAAAACTCTAATTCTAAACTTATGAGACGTTCAAAATGCTTTCATTTAGTTATATTGTATTTCTTCAATTTATCTCATTTCACCTTTACCATAAATTTACTAAATCTTAAAATAATAATTTATTATTATTTATCCTTTATAAATTTGAAGTATTTCCAAGTAGTCTCTAACAAAGATGAAACAAATGTTATTCAAATTATCTCCATCCTTTACCAAATTAAATATTCATTTTGGTATTTTTAAATATGCTTTTGAGGACTTTTTCATGGTCTATGACACATTTTGATTAGTACCAAATTTGATGATAAAACAATGCTATACTAAATCTCACAAGAGTCTTTGAATGCAATATTCCCATGTAATTTGTTGCATTTGTTTGATTTTTTTTGTTTAGTTCAGTTATATTAATTTACAACAAGAAATATAACCTTAACATTCCTTTGATTTTGTTATATTCTATTATATCAATTTATCTCTTTTTTACTTTAATATAAATTTACTTAGATACAATAATAATTTCTTATTATTTAGGCTTATTTTTGTTTTGTAAATCAAAGTAATTATGGGAGAGGCCTAATTTAGAATAAACAAATGTCATTAAGCTTACCTTGATGATATTTTTCAAATTAAAAAATTCATTTTTATAAATTTCTATAATTTAATTTTTTGTATTTTACATGCTTTACAAGGAAGTTTGATTTGTAATTAATTTGATGATAGGGTTTTCTTCACTAGATCTCTATAATAACTTATAATACAACTTTCTTATGTATTTTATCTTATTTCAAAAATTTTTTGGCATGATTTGGTTATATTAAAATGAAATTCTAATTGTCATTCCTTATGACTTTTTCACGCTTTTATTTCATTATTTTGCAAATCTTTAATTCATCTTATTTTGTCTTTATATATACAAAATTAATTTTAAAATAATAATTTATTATTATTTGTGTTTATACACTTTAGCAACTTGTAGTATTTCCAAAAATGATCTTATGGAGATAAAAAAACATCTTTTTTCTTTCATTTATGAACTCTATCTAATTAAACTTTAACTTTTTTATCTTTAATAATTTTATTTTTTTGGATTGTTTATGAGACATTTTTATTCAAATGTTATGGGAGGATTGAGGATGTTACATTTGATCTCATTAGTATCTTAGAATGCAAATTTTTTGTATAATTTTTTTCATTTTTTAAAAGATTATACTTTTATAATGTTATATTCCAATATAACTCTCAATTTCCACTTGTGTGATTTTGACATTACATATATTTAGTTACATTACATTTCTTTAATTATATTTGTTCAAGATTAAAATATAATTACAAAAAATTAACATAATAATTTATATATATATTTTGTTATTTTTTGGTAATCCATAATAACTCTAAACTAGGTGCGATCAAGTCAAGATAAACATTAAAGGACTAGTCTCAATTAGCACTATCTAAATATGTATGTATATTATATATATGTATATATATATTATAAATATTTTAACTGTTAAAGTTTTATCACACTTATAAGATATTTAATTTCTTACAGATCTAACAAATTGGGATGTCACACTCGATATTCGTAATATCTATAAACTTTGTGATTGTTTTCCTTATATCATAATTAAGCTATAATATCTCTCACATCTGTCCATAGTGTTACTTATATTAATTTATATTACCTTCCTTCAATTCATTACATCTCAATTTTATTACACATTTACTTAATATTATTTTTTATTTTTATATGATTTGGTCATTTTTGTTAGACACAACCAAGGTCCTACAAAGATTGAACAATTTTCATTAGACTCATGTTGGTGACCTATATGTAATAAAACATATATTTTCATAATCCATAGTATTATATTTTCTATAATTTTGGCAAGCATTACGAGTCATTTCTGTTTGTTCATAATTTAACGATTGATAACAGCACACTCAATCCCCTTATTATCGTAGAACACACCTTTCATATTGTATTTATCTCTTTTTTCAAAATTTTCACAATTATTTTGTAACATTACTGTGTATAAAAAAATCTAATCTCACGTGACCATTATATTATGGTGATTTGGTTGAATTATTTTACTTCAATTCATGTCATTTTTTATTTAGTATATATTCTTTTATTATTAAAAAAATATTTTATAATTATTCAAGCTTATTTATTTTATTAATGCATAGCAATTCCAAACAATGTCTAATGGAGATGAAACAAACAACATTGGCTACATCTCGATAAGTTCCTTCTAATTAAATGTCAATTTTTTAGTTTAAAGATTCTAATTTCTAGGATTTTCTCATATTTTGTTAGACATTTTGATTTATATATAATTTCACTAAAGTGAATGTTATACTCGATCTTTTTAATATCTTAAAATACAACTTTGATCTACTTAACTTTCCATGAAACTCTAATGCTATTATTATGTTACCCACACATCATTTGATTTAAAATTATTATATTGTTTAATTGTTTCTCATTTTAGCTTTAATATATATTTACTTCATATAAAAATAATAATCTATTAATATTTATTTTTAACAAATTTCATAATTCATAACAATTCTAGACAAAGTCTGTTAGAGATAAATCAAATGCCATTTCACTCATCTCAAGTAGTTCTATCAAATTAAAATAATATTTTATAATTATTCAAGCTTATTTATTTTTTTAATTCATAGTAATTTCATACAATGTCTATTGGAGATGAAACAAACAGCATTGGCTACATCTCGATAAGTTCCTTTTAATTAAATGTCAATTTTTTAGTTTAAAGACTCTAATTTCAAGGATTTTCTCATATTTTGTTAGACATTTTTATTTGTACATGATTTCACTATAGTGAATGTTATACTCGGTCATCTTAATATCTTAAAATACAACTTTGATCTCCTTAACTTACCATGAAACTCTAATGCTCGTATTATTTTACTTACACATCATTTGTTTTAAAATTGTTATATTGTTTTAATTTTTCCCATTTTAGCTTTAATATATATTTACTTCATATAAAAATAATAATCCATTAATATTTATTTTTAACAAATTTGATAATTCATAACAATTCTAGAAAAAGTCTGTTGGAGATAAGTCAAATGCCATTTCACTCATCTCAAGTAGCTCTATCTAATTAAATATTAATTTTTATAATTTGAAAATTTTTTTTAGGGTTTTTAATTATGTTTAATTAATTTGATAATTGGTTATTATTCCATAGGAGGACTAATAAAGACAAAAAAAATATCATTTGACTCACCATGACTTCTTCTATCTAATTAAATATAAATTTCTTATATTCCTTTTTTTTTCAACAAAATTTCCATGATTTATTTGATAATTCAATTCATACATAATTTAACAATCTAAAATATTGTATTTCAACTCTTTAATAAAAGGAGTATAATTTTTCAAATCATTTTATCTTTTTTCTTCAAATCTTTTATATATTTTGGTTATATTACTACATAACACTATAATTACTATGGTGTGAGAAATACATCTGCATGATTTTGTTTTGTTATATTATTTCGATTTATCTCATTTTACTTCAATCAATAACTTCTTAATATTACAAAATTAATTTGTTTTACATTTTTTTATTTTGGTAATTTTCTATAAATCAAAACATGGACCATTCGATATGAAACAGGCATCATTAGGCTTCTCTCCTAAAGCTCACTGTTATTAAATATTTATTTTTTATATTTTTAAGTATTTCAATTTCTATATATTATGTACACTATATGAGAAATTTCTATTCATATCTAGCTTGATGTTTAGTAATGTTCAATTTGATCTTTCAATTATTTCAAAAAGCATCTTTCCTATGAAAATTATCTCATTTCAAGAAATGTTTCTCACTATTTTGGATATATATAGTAAAACTTCAAATAATGATTAAAGATGTTATACACATTCTCCTCAGTCTCTTAGAATGCAACTTTCCTAAATAATTTTCATATTTCTTAAAGGTTTTGTGTTGATTTTGTTATAAAACAAGGTAATGCTAAATTTCATTTCTTGTGACATTTAAAACACTTGCATTTGATTGCATTATGTCACTTTAATTTAGTTTATTTAAAATTTACTAAATATTTTCTTAGTACAAAAAAATTTTATTATTATTTATTCTTATTTAAAATGGTTGTTCATAGTAATTCCAAAACAATTTAGATGATAAAAATGTCATTGCTCTCTTCTCAACGAGCTATATCAAATTAAATATTTATTTTTATATTATTTGTTATTGAAATTTATTAGGTCTTGTAATTTTTGTCATATTTTTATTCTTATCATATTTGATGAGTGTGGATGATCCCCCTTGATGTCCTCTTGTAAAAAATGTAACTTTCTCACACAATTTAAATGTAGAGGGCTTTAGTATTGTTATATTACATTGCTTTGAATTTTTTGATTATGTCTTTAATAAATATTTAATTTAAAATTAAATTAAATATTTATTGTTATTTATGTTTTTTAGATATTTTAATTTCTAATCATTCAATAACTAGTATAATCAATACAAAACAAATGTCTTGGACTTGTGTTGAGGTCTATCAAATTAAATATTCATTTACATAATCTTTAATATTTTATTTATTAGAAAATATTTATTATAATATAATCAAATTAAAAATTCATTTACATAATCTTTAAAATAATTGATAATCAATAATATTATTTAAATTAGAGTAGAATTAGAGTTTTAAAGAAATATAACAAAAATATTAAGAAATGAGAGAAATTATTCTGAAAAACTACATTCTAAAATACTAAAGACATTAAATGCAATGTCCTCAATCATCATATTAGGTATGAATGAAAATGTCTTGTAAAGCTTAACAAATTCCTAAATAAAAAAAATTTTAAAATATATACAATGAATGTTTACATCGATAGAGCTTATTGAGAAAAGTCTAACGATGCATATTTTGTCTCGATTGGACCAGGTTTGGAATTTTTGTGAAATACAAAACGTGATATTTATAGATGACAATCAATTATTATTTTTCAATTATTAAATATATGTTAAATCTAAAAAAAATTAGTCCAATGTAATATAACAAAATAAATGCATTATAAAGCTCCCAATATATGAGATTTATGGCTAAATTATAATATAAATAAATCAAAGTAAAATAATTAACTAAATAAAATAAATTGTATGAGAAAGTTGAAAGATAATATACAGATCAAGTATAGCTTCATTAATCAAAATATTTATATGAATTAAAGTGACCAGTAAAATATGTAAGAACCCTAAAAAATAAATTATTTAAAAAAATAATAAAATGAATATTTAATTGGGTAGAGCATGTGAGGGCAAGTCCAGCGATGATTGTTTCATCTCAATTAGTCCTTTCTTATTTAGTACAAATTAGTAAATGAAATAAGCATAAAGTACAATTACATGTAATTTTAATTTTTTGCTAGCATATGATAAAGTTGAAATGTAACAAGTTTAAGAAATGTAATCTAATGAAATCAAAAAAAAATTATAGGTTACAATAGAGGTGAAATAGAACTTCAAAATAATATAAGCAAATTGAAGAAAAAACTTTGAAAAAAAGGAAAAAAATGCTGCAAGAAAGTTACATTCCAAGATACTGAGGAGAATTAGTGTAAAATCGTCGATTGTCAAAATTAGGTATGAATCAATATGTCTTGTAAAGTCTACAAAAAACAAAGCAAAAAATATGTATAAAAATTAAGAAATGAATATTTAAATGGATAGATCTTGCCAAGATAAGTTCAACAACATTTGTTTCATTTGGATCACATCACGTTTTGAGTTTCTTTAAATTACAAATTAAAAATAAGAATAAATAATAATAACTTATTATTTTATTACTCAACAAATATATTTTAAGGTTCAATAAAGATAAAATAAAATAATGTAATGTAACTAAATAAAAGTGATGTAAATGAAACCTGAGAGGTCATTTAAAGTTAAAATGTAGCATTACAATATCAAAGTGAATGATTTTAAGAAATTAGACAAATTTTTTAAAAAGTTGCACTCTAAGATTCTAAAGTAAAGTAAAACATCCTTGCTAGTAAAAATGACTTTTAAAACATTCTTGAAACTTAAGAAATAAATTATTTTAAAAAAATACAAATTAATATTTATCTGGGTGAAGGTCATCAAGATGAGTCTAATGAAATATGTTTCATCATGTTCATAAAAGTTTTTGAATTATGGCAAATTGCCAAAGAAAATAATAATAAGTATAAAAAAAAAATTTAATATTAAGTAAATATAAACAATAAAAAAATTAGCAAAATTTTAGCGATATTAAATGTGATATTCAAAGCAATGTAAAGGCCTCACAAGAGGGTATTCAGCACTAAAGAGAAATATAAAAAAGTCAAAGGAAAATATTTTAAGAAATGTGTTTAATATTATGACAATTTTGGACTCAAAGATAGTAAGATGGTCAAGTACAATATTTCTCATAATAAAATTTACCATTAATCAAAATGACTTGTAAAGTATAAAACATCTAGAAAATTAAATTTTAAAAAAAAATCATTATTTTTTTATAGAGCTCATTAGGACAAGTTTAACAACATTTATTTTGTCTCGATTGAACTTCATTTGGAAGTGCTTACACTTGGCAAACTATACATGCAAAAATAATAGAAAATTATTTTTTAATACTTGATATAAATTAACATAATATAATGTAACTAAATACAGTGGATGTAAAGGTCATATTAGGCAAGAATTTGATTTTCATAGTAATATAAAAAGATCAAGGAAAAAACGTTTGGTAAATAAAAATAAATTGCATAGGAAACTTTCATTCTAAAATGCTAAGGAGTTCAAGAGTAATACCCTTAATTACCAAATTAGTTATGAGTCAAAATGTCATGTAAGGTATGTAAAAGCCATAAAAAATAAAATAGTTAAAATTATAAATATTAATATTTAACTAGATATAGACTTTGGGATGAGTTCAACAATCTTTATTTACTCCATTAAACCTCAAATGAAAAAATAGTAAATTACCAAAGTAAAAAATCATGAATAATAACAAATTATTTGTTTAACATCAATCAATATATATTAAACTTAAAATGGGATAACCTATGCTTTGTAAATAAAAACTTTAAAATAGTTTGAATCCTATATTAGATGAAAATTAGAGTTTCATAAAATATTTCAAAAAAAAATGGTAAATTAAATGAGAATGCTAAATGAAGAAATAAAATAACATCAATAGTAACATCCTGAATTGTCAAATAAAAAAATCAAAATTAGTTGTAAAATAAGCTAAAGCATTAAAAAAATAAAAATATTTTAAAAAATATTAAAAGAGAATGTTTAATTTTATAGACTTCATCTTTTACATGTCTAGTGATATTTGTTAATCGCTCATCAATCTTCATTTTTAGATACTATTAATTATCGAAGTAAATAAAAGTAAAAAAATTTTTTATTTAATAATAAGAAAATAAATTTTAAAAAAGTGATCAGTTAAACTAAAGTAATGTAATACAACCAAATCAAGGCGATGCAAATACCACACAAGAGGTAATTTTGAGTTATATGATAACACAACCAATCAAAAATGAACAATTTGATCAAATGAGATAAGTTATAAAAATAACTTACATTCTAGAATATTAATGAGATCTAGTGTAACATCTTTTCTTGTTAATTGAAGGATAAATTTAAATGACTCATAAAACATGACAAAATCTTTAAAAAATGTAGTGCCTACAAATATTAACATGAATATTTAATTGGATAATGCTTGTTGATATTAGTCTAAGGCCCTTTGTTTAGTCTCAATGTGACCACAATTGTAATGACAATGAATATAAATTATTATCTTATTATTATGTAGTATTTATTACCACTAAAAGAGAAAAACTAAAACACAATAACACAAATAAATCAAATAGATCAAAAGGTCATATAAGAGGAGAATGAGAGTTTCATAGCATTAGAACAAATTTAATAAAAAATATTGAAAAAATGAGATACATTATTGCGGGTTGCAAGGCATGATACTTACGAGTTTAATTCTAATATCAAGATAAGCACAAATCAAAGTACCTTGTAAAATATACCACTACCGTAGAAGATAAAATATTTATAAATGAAAATTAAATTTAATTAACGTCACTGTGATGAGTCCAACAATAATTGTTCCATCTTGAGTGGACATCATTTCGAATTATAGTGAATTACCAAGTTCAATACGCATAAAAGGTGATAAATTATTATTTTCATATTATGTAAATATATACTATTGATAAAATAACATAAATTGAGTTAATGTAATATAACAAAATTATGGCAATGCAAAGAACACTTGTGTAGACAATTAGTGTTTCATTGTGATATAGATAAATCAAACAAAAAATTGAAAAAAAACTATAATTAACGTAGTAGGGTTCCATTGCAACAAATAATGGTAATTGAGTGCAATACTCTCCATTTTAAATCACGTTAATGCTATAATTTCTTATAAAGCATGTGAAAATCCTAGAAAATAATAATTTTTTAAAGAAAACAAAAATTAATATTGAAGTAAATAGAGCTCATTGAGGTCACTCTAATAACTTTTGTTTATTCTCGGTTGTATTAAATTTAGAATTATTATGAATTACCTAAGTAAACATAAATAATAATAAATTATTTTTTTAAATATTCAATAAGATATAATACAACAAAAGTTAAATTAATTGAAACAATATAACCTAACAAAAATGATGTAATGGGCACATGACTAGAGAATTAGAGTTCCTTTGTAATACTAATAAACAAAACAAAGGAATTTGAACAAATAAGATGTGAAAAGTGACATTCTAAGAAACTAAGAAAATCAAATGTAACATCCTTGATTATCAAATAGGGAATGAACTAAAAGACATCATAAAGCATGCCAAAATCCTTGATAGAAAATATTTCAAAACATATATATGTATATTGTATTGGATAAAGCTCATCAAGTTATGTCTAATGGCCTTTATTTCACCTTGATTAGGCTTCATTTGTAAATACTTTAATTTACCAAGCTAAATAAGCATAAATAATAATAAAATATTATTTTAATATTAAGTAAATATATATCAAATTTAAAAGTAAGAGAAAAATTACAACATTATAATTTGGCCAAGACAGAGCAATGTAAGCATCATATGATAAGATGTTTAGATTTACAAAGAATAATAGAAAAAAAAAAGAAAAAAGTTTAAAAAATTTGATAAATTATTTGAGAGAATTACATTATAATGACATTTTTCTTTCTCAATCAAACCTTGTTTAGACTTTTATAAATTAAAAAAATAAGAATAAACATTGCAAATGATTATTTTTCAGTAATTAAGTGCATATTAAAGTTAAGATATAACAAATTGAGCTAATGTAATAAAAGCAGACGTAAGTAATAATTATTTAGAAAAGAAATTAGATTTAAAAATACATTTAAATATAACTTAATCAGAGAAAATTCTATAAAATAAATGAGATAAATTGTGTTGAAAAGTTATTTTCAATTAAGGAGATCTTGTGTCACATTCTTATTTGTCATACTATATGGGAATTAATAAATTATTATTTTAGTATTAAGTTTAAATACATTAAGCTAAAATAAATTATATTCAAGCAATGTTGTCTAACCAAATCATAGAAATGTAAAGGTTATATGTGAAAAAAATTTGTCTTCATAACAATAACAAAAAAGATGAAAACATTGAAGAAATGAGAAAAGCTATGTGAGAAAGTTTCTTTCAAAGATACTAAGTTAATTGTGTGTGAAATCATTTATCTTCACTTTAGGTGTCAATTGATATATCTTAGAAAAGATATGAAATCCCTAAAAATAAAAATATTAAAAAATAGAAAATTTAATAATTAAGTAGACTGTGCTTGTCAACGTAAGTTTGACAATTTTTGCTTCTTCTCAAACAATCTTATTTGTTTTTATGTGAATTACATATTTCAAAAATCATAAAAAATAATAATTTACTATTTTAATATTCAACAAAATATATTTTAATCCTTAATTGTCGTAGAATAAAGCAATATATCATAACTAAGTCAAAGCGATGTAAAAGTCATATGTAAGGATATTAGAGTTATAAAGTAATATTATAAAAAAGTTAGTTATAACAAGAGATAAGATATACTAAATTATATTATTGCATTACAAGAAACTAAGAAGTTTTTGTGTAACACATTCAGACATCAAATTTGTTATGAATGCAAATAACTAGTAAAGCATGTAAAATATTAGTAAATAAAAGTTTTAAAAACAAAAGTATTTTCTAGACATCAAATAAATTTTATTATAAAGTGTTATTCTAAGATACTAAGGAGGTCGAGCATAAAGTCCTTGATAGTCCAATTGAGTACGAATTGAAATGTCTAGTAAGGCATACCTAAACTCTAAAAAATAAAACATCAATAAAACAAAAAAGAATATTTAATTTTATATTGCTAGTAAGACAAATCTAACAAGATCTGTTTCATCTTGATCAGACCACATTTCAATTTACTAAACATTACCAAAGGAAATAAGTAGAAATAATAACAAGTTATTTTTTAATATGAAGCAAACAAATATTAGAGCTAAAATATGAAAAATTGAAGCAGTGCAACATAATCAAATCAAGACAAAGTAAAGGTCACATAAGATGAGAATTAAATTAATTTAATAGTAAAAGAACATCAAAATAAAAGGCTTATAAGAAGGAGATAAATTGTATAAGTTGCTACACAAACATAATGAGGGGGGAAATGGTAAATTATTTAATTATAAAAACAACTTCAAATCAAAATCCCACATAAAATATATAAAAACAATAAAAGCACATAAAATTAAAATTTTGAATATTTAATTGGATGGAGTTCCTTGAAATAAGTTCAACAATCTTTGTTTCACTTGATCAATCCTTGATTGAAATTACTAAAAATTACTAAACCAAATAAGCATAAATAAAAAAGTTATTATTTAATTACAAAAATATATATAAATATATTAACATGGAAATAAGAGAAAGTGTTACTACATAATATAAACAAATCAAAGTGATGTAAGGTCACATGACATCAAAATTATAATTCCAAAAAAAATATAACCAAGTAAAATAAAAAAAATTGAACAAACATGTTAAACTTTGTAAGAATGTTACTTTTCCCTAGGAAGATCAAGTGTAACATCCTTAAATGTCAAATTAGTAAAGAGATAAATGTCTCATGCAAAATGTCAAAATTATAAAAATTAAAAATATTTACAAAATTTAAAAAAAAAATTAATTTTTTTTAAACTTATTATGATACGTATAATGACATTTGTTTCATCTCTTTCGTCAAATTTTGAAAATACTATAAATTTCTCAAAAAAAATAAGCACAAATAACAATATATTATCATCTTAATAACAAGTAAATAAATATTAATAATGAAATAAGTTAAATGGATGAAATATAAGATAACCAAACCAAAGCAATGTAAACGACATAAAAGATGAGATTTTTATTTATATTGTTATATATCCTAACCAAAATGAAATGTTTTAAAAAATAAGATAAATTTGGAGGGATAATTATATTCTAAGATATTAATATGATCAAGTGTAACATCTTTGATCAAAAAATCATGTAGAAATTAAAAAAAATTTATAAAATGTGGAAATATTATACCAAATATAATGCCAAAAAATATAAGTATAAGTTTTTAAAACAATCAAGATGGTTGAGATAATGGTAACAACCTTTCCTTTCTCTTGAAATAGATTACTATGAATCACAATAGTAAATAATCATAAAAATAGTAAATTATTATTTAAATATCAAGTAATATATTTTACCACTAAAATGAGACAAAGTGAAACATTGAATAAACTAATCAAAGAAATAAAAAGATCACATGGGAGGAGATAAGATATTAAGTAAATAAATTATGGAAAATTGCATTCTATCATACTAAAGAGATTGAGTGTGACATGATAAATCATTAAATTAGGAAAAATTACAATGACTTGTAATGCAAGGAAAATTGTAAAAATTAAAAATAATTGAAAATATAAAAAGGAATACTTAATTAAATATAATACAATAAGATGGCTCAAATGATAGTATTTTGTGTTCATCAATCCAAATTTTTATTTATTGGGAATTATCAAAGAAAATAAGCATAAAAAATAAAAAGTTTTTTTAATAGTAAGCAATTATATATCAAAGTAAAAAAACATTAAAAAGATGACATAATTTTCATGAGAAAGTTGACCTCGAAGATATTATGATGATCAATTGCAAACATTCTCAATTATCAAATTATTTATGCCAATAATTATGTTATAAAGCATTCCAAAACCTTAGAAAATAAATTATTTCAAAATATGAAAATTGATCTTTGATTGTATAAAACTTATCGATGTGATTCTGAGTCCTTTTGTTTAGTCTCAATTGGACAACATTTCTAATTTTTGTGAGCTACTTGATTAAATAAGCAAAAAAAATAGTCTACACAAATTTTAAAAGTTAATAAATATGTATTAAAGCTATAATGATATTAAATGAAGCTACATAATATAACCAAGTTAAAAGTATATAACGGTCACGTGATAGGTGAATTAGGTTTTCAATGTTGGATGACTTATTAAAAGAAAAAATTTGAACAAATGGGATAAATTTTTAACAAAAGGTACATTCAAACAAACTAAAGAGATTGAGCATAATATTGTTCATCATCTACTCAAGTATAAATTGAAAAGACTCATAAAGCTTGTTGAAACACATTAAAATAAAAAATCTTAAAATGCATAAATCAATTTTTAGTTTTATGGAGCTCAACAAGGTGAGTGAAACAACTTCTTTTCAACTCGATTATATGTAATTTGGAATTACTATGGATTCTAAAAAACAATATATAAAAATAAATTATTATTATTATAATATTAAGTAAATATATATATTAAAGTTGAAATACAAGTCATTCAAGTAATGTCTTACACAAAAAGCACAACTTTGTTAAGTTGACACGAGCAGATATTATGACTTCGTAATAACACAGTCAAGGATAAAATTTTGAATTAGATTAATCGAACGAGAATGTTGCATTCTAATATACAAAGGAGATTGGATATAACATCCACGAACATCAAATTAGCTAAAAATTGAAATATCTTATGAATTGATGCCAGAACCCTAGAGAATAAAAAATTTAAAATTGTAGAGAGAAATATTAAATTATTATTTTATTATCAAGAAATTTATATTACAAATTAGATAAGAAAAACTAAAGAAATTTAATATAAACAAAACAATGTGATGAAAAGGTTAAAAAATGATAGAGTCAAAGTATTATAGAAAAATAACCAAATTTAGTAAAAAAATGCAGAAAGATGAGATAAACTATACATGAAAGTTTCATTCAAAGATACTAAAGACATTAGTTTAGCATCATCGATTATTCAATTATTTGTGAATTGGAATTCATCATAAAGCATGGAAAAAACAAAGAAATTAAAATATTTAAAAATAAAAGTTAAAATTTGACTAGATAGGGCTAAAGGGTAAGTCTAATCAAATATTTGATTATTACTCATTGAAGAGACCTCCTTTGGATATGTTGTGAGTTAATTAGTTAAACAAGATATAAATAATAAAAACTTATTATTTTATTATTAATCAAATATATATTAAAGTAATTTTATATAACAAAATTAAACTGAGATAAAGTTTACATGAGATGAGAATTAGAGCTCCATCGTAATACAACAAAATAAAAAAAATAAACATTTGCAAAATTAGATTATTTGGATAAGAAAGTTGCCTTCCAAGATATTATAGTCATTAAGTGTAACATCATCAATTTATAAATGAAATATGAAGTAAAATATCTTATAAAGTATGCCAAAATACTAGAAAATAAATTAACTAAAAAAATAGAAAAATCAATATATTATTGCCTAGAGCTAATGGAGGCAACTTAGATGAATTTTGTTATTCTTATTAATACTACACCTAAAATTTTCTACTATTTACCAAATTAAGAATAAATAATAATAATTTTTTTAAATATTCAATAAACATAAAATAAGACTTTAATAAGATCAATTGACTCACTATAATATTACCAAATCAAAAAGATGCAATGATCATGTGACATGAGAACTCTTGTTTCATAGTAACACATTCAAATAAAAGAAAAATATTTAAACAAATGATATAAATTGTATGGAGATGTTCCATTATAAAAAAAGGATCAAGTGTAACGTCCTTAATTATCAAATCAAGATGTATCATAAAACATATAAAGACCATTGAAAATAAAATATTTCAAAATAAAATACTAAGGAGATTGAGCATAACATCCTTGATCATCAAATTTTTAAGAATCAAAATGTCTCTAAAAATATACAAACCCCATGAAAATAACAAACTTCAAAATCTATAAATGTTCAAGTAATTTCATATGAATTACAGAGACAAGTCCAGCGATGCTTGTTTTGTTTGAATTGGGCCTCTTTCGGGATTAAAAAAAATTAGATAAGAAAAAATAGTAATGAATTATTAATTAAATATTAACTAAATATATATTAAAAATAAAAATATGACAACTTAAAAAAATTAATATAACCAAATCAAAATATTGTAAATGTCACACAGGAGTTGATTTAGAGTTTCATAGATATAGTTCCATCAATGTCAAACTTTAAGGAAATAAAATAAATTGTAAACGAAATCTAAATTTAAAGATATTAAAAATATTGAGTGTAACATTCCTGGTCATCAAATAAGGTATGAAGCAAAATATCTCATGAAACATACCAAAACCCTAAAAAATTAAATGTTTTAAAATATAAAAAAGAATATTTAATTAGATTGATCTAATGCATATGAGCCTAAAAATGGCTTTTTCTTCTTGATTGGACCTCATTTGAAATTTCAACTAATATCAAAATAAGTAAGCATAAATAATAATAGATTATTATTTATATATAATACATATTATTAGTATAATTTAATCAATTAAGGCCAATTAATATAACTAAATTTTAGTAATGTCAAGGTCACATTAGAATAGACTTAAACATAATTTGTAAAAATCCCAATTCAAGGTGAAAATTTTGAGTTAATTAAATATTACAATTTAGTTGCTTTCCATGGTACGAAGGCTATAGTGTAACATAGTCAATCTTTGCAATATTCTTGAATTAAAATGTCATATAAATCATGCCAAAACTAGAGATAATAAAAGATTTTAAACAACAACAAAAATGAATAAGTTTTGATATAGCTTGTCAAGAGAATACCAACAACACTTATTTTATCTAGATCTGATCTCAAACTGAATTATTATGAACTACTATTATAAATAAACATAAATGACATAAGGTATAACGAAAAATACCATGCCAAGATACTTATAATATTAAGTGCAACAACCTCGATGGTTTAATATAGTAAGGATTGAAATATCTCGTAATGCATGCTAAAACTATGGGAAATAAAATATTTGAAAAGATAAAAATAAATATTTAATCAAATAGAGATGGTGGAAAGGAGTATAATGAATCATATTTTGTCTCAATCGAAACTTACTTCGAGTCATTACAAATTAATAAAACTAATTAGAGATAAATAAGAAAGGTTTATTGCTTAACTATTAAATAAATTTGTTTTAAAATTAAAAAAACTTAAATTAAAACAACATAAATTTATAGGGATGGAAAAATAAGGCATCAAGCAATATAACCAAATGAAAGCAAATCATTTAAAAAATTGAGGAAACTTGTACAAAAATATAGCATTCAAAGATACTAAAAAGATTCAATGTAATCCTTGATCGTAATATAAGTTAGAAGTATGCAAGACTTAACATTAAAAACCCTTGAAAAATATGATCGATGACATAAGTTCTACGGTGACTACCTTGTCACGATCAAGCCATACTTTAAATGCTACAAAAAATAAATTTCAATAAGAAAAAAAATAATAAACTAATATTTGAAAATGTAATAAATATATTAAAGTATTAAATGAGATAAATTGATGAAATTTAATTAAACTAAATCAAGACAATACAAATGTCACATAGAAGGAGATTTTGAGTTACAAAATAATAAAACCAAATCAAAGCTAGTAATATGAAGAAATAGGATAACTTTTATAGGAAAGTCATATTCTAAGACAATATGGTGATCTAGCATAACATCATTCATGTTCAAATGACTTGTGAATCAAAATGACTCATAAAGTATGCTAAAAAAATAAAATAAAATTTTTAAAAATGTGTAAATAAATATTTATTTTGATAGAGCTCGATGAGACAACTCCAATAAAGTTTCTTTTGCATCGATCGAACAATGTTTTGAATTTCAATGATGTACCAAAGTAAATAAGCATAAGTAATAATGAATTATTATATTAATATTAAAAAAAATGAGATAAGCTTAACCAACTTAAAATTACTAAATGAAAGAGATGTGATGGTCACATTATAGGAGAACTAGAGTGATAAAATGATAACCAAAGTAGAGCAAAATATTTTAACAAATAAGACAAATTATATGGTTAGACATATGACAACTCCCCTATAAGATCAATTACAATATCATCAAAAGTCAAGTTTCACATGAATCAAAATATCTCACAAAAAAATGTAAAAAAACAACAATAAATAAAATATTAAAAATTTTTAAAATAATATTTCTTTAAATCAAGCTTGTCAAGATAAGTCTAATAATCTTATGTCTCATATGTTGTTCCTTATTAAACAAGTACAAATAATTACAAATTATTATTTTAATGTTAAGAAAATATACATTAAATCTCTAATACGTTAAATTCATGAAATGTATTACAACCAAATAAGGTGATGTAAAGGTTACACTACGAAGAATTAGACTTTGTTGTAAAACAACAAAATAAAAGTGAAAAAGTTTAAGAAATGAGGTAAATTATGTGAGAAAGTTGCATTCATTTATATAAAGGACTTCGAGGGTAACATCTTTCATTGTCAAATTAGTTATGCATGAGAATAACACTTAAAATATGTTAAAACCCTTGATTGCAAAATATCTCAAAATATAAAGAATAATATTTAAATGGATTGAGCTCATTGAGACGAGTCCAACGTTGTTTGTCTTACTCAATCAAACCTCTATTAGAAGTAGCACTATTTATAAATTAAATAATAATAAATAATAATAAATTATTATTTTAATATCAAATTACATATATCAAAATTAACATAAATAAAGTAGAGGCAAAGTAATATAAAAAAATCAAAGCGATGTAATGGTTACGTGAGATAAAAAGTAATGTTTCATTTTAATATAAAAAAGAAAATAAAAAAAATTAAAAAAAGAGATAAATTATATAAGAAAAGTTTATTCCAAGATACTAACATGATTGACTATATCATCATTGATCATCAGATTAGATATGAATCACAATATCTCCTAAAAGAATATTTTACTTGTTAGAGCTTTTTGAGATGAGTCTAAAAATTTTAGTTTCATCCTGATAGATCCACATTTGGAGTTATTATGAATTACCAAAGTAATGAAAAATAATAATAAATTATTATTTTAATAGTTGGCAAATCAATATTAAAATGAAAAATGTGCTAAACTAATGTAATTGATATAACCAAATCAAAATAACATTTTATGTCATATATGAGAACATTTAGGTATAAATCAAATTGATCATCAAAATATGTCTATGCCAAGGAAAATATGATATCTAAAATTAGAAATACGAATTTTAATTTGTATAGAGTGCATCAAGAAAAGTCAAACAATATTTGTTTCACTATGATCAAATATCATTTGATGTTACTATGAATTTCCATCTTTAACTTGGATAAATTTAGGGATGTTAATGTAACCAAATTTTTTTGAAATAAAGGTCACATGAGTACAAATTTAAATTTTTATAGAAATATAACAAAATTAAGCTAAAACATTTAATGAAACTAAATAAATTAAATGAACAAGTTCAATTGCAAGGTACTAAGGACATCTAGTGAAATATCATTAATCATCAAATAATTTATGAATTGAAATATCACAAAAACTATGTTGAATCTTACAAAATATAATATCTAAAAAATTTAGAAATGAATATGTAATTCGATAATTCTCTTCAAGATGCCTCTAATGACATTAGTTTCGAATCTCCTAAACTTTATTTAAAGTTTCTATCGACTACAAAAGAATATAACCATAAAAAATATAAATTATTATTTTTATATTAAGAAAAAAATGTTGTTCTTTTGGTAAGTGTAACATGCTCAATTGTAAAATTAAATATGAACCAAAAAGCCTTATAAAATGTGCAAAAGCCATAGATATTAATATATTTTAAAAAAAATATTCAATTAAATAGAGCTTATAGAGATAACTTTGTTGATGTTTATTTGATCTTAAACAATACTACTTTGGAATTATTATAAATTACAAAATTAAATAAGAAAAATAAATATTTAATTTATAAATTAGATTAATGTAATATAACTAAATCAAAGTGATGTAATTATAACAATAGAGAATGTTTTGAGTTACATGGTAAATAAACAAAATAAAAACAAGAAATTTGACGAAATAAGAAAAATTATAAGAGAATGTTGTATTAAAAGATGTTAAGGAGATTTACTATAACATCATAAATCATCAAATGAAGTACAACATAAAATGACTCATAAAACATTCTAAAATCATCGAAACTATAATATGTGAAATTAAAATTTTTAATATTCAATTGGATAGATCTCATTGAGATGTGTTAAGCAACATGTTTTCATCTCATTCAAAACACAAGGGAATTACTTGAACCACCAAAACAATTATCATAAATAATGATAAAATTATTATTACTATGTTGAAGAAATATATGTTAATGCTTATTTAAGGTCAATTAAATGACTATAATATAATCAAGTCAATGTGATGTAAATGTTAAACTAGAGAAGTTTTAGATTTACATGGTAATATATCAAAATCAAAGTTAAAAATTTGAAAAAAGTTGGTCAATTGAATAGGAAATTTACAATCAATGAGACTAAAGAGAATGACTAGAACAACATTGATCATCAAATTAAGTATAAATCAAAGGAACTAAAAATTTGTTAAAATAAAAAATTATTTAAAAATTAGAAAATTGTTTTAAATTGGGATAAAGCTTATTAAGAAGAGTCCAACAACATTTATTTTATCTCCATTAGATCTCATTTAGAGTCACTATAAATTACCAAAATAAACAAAATAAAATAAGAATAAATTAACATTTTTAATTTTACTTATATATATATAATAACTTAAATCAGATAAGTTGAAGCAATATAATATAACTATGTCAAATAGATACAAAGGTCTCATAAGAAGAGAATTAAAGAAACATATTAATTTGAATAAATCTAAGAAAAATCTTCAACAAATAAGATAAAAATTGCATTAAAGTTGCATTCTAAATATTAAAGATATCAACTGTAATGTCCTTGATCTTCAAATCAGATACTAATCTAGACTTCTCATAATGCTTGAAAAAATCCTAGGAAATAAAGTATTTAAAAACAATAAAAATTAAAATTTAGTTAGATACTACCAATCAAAATGAGTTTAAGGATATTTATTTTGTCTAATTCAAACCTCATTTTTAATTTCTACAATTTACCAAAATAAATATGTTCAAATAGGAATTACTATTTTAATATTAAATAATTATATGATAAACTTGCAATGACATAAATTGAAGCATTATAATATGACATAAATTGAAGTCATGAAGAGGTCACGTAAGAGGATAATTAAAGTAACATAGTAATACAACCTAATCAAAGTAAATATTTAAGAAATTAAGTGTATTATGTAGGAAAGTTGAATTCAAGACACTAAACAGATTCAGTGGCACATCATCTATTATCAAATTAGGTATGAAATAAAATACCTAGTGAGGTAAGAAGTGGATAAGGATAAACATGGAGTGAGATAAATAAAAGCAATATAAAACATCAAATCAAATGATTTTAAAGTCACATGAGAGGAGATTTAAAGATACATAGAAATA
The DNA here is from genome assembly GCA_023846275.1 of Vanilla planifolia. NCBI lineage: Eukaryota > Viridiplantae > Streptophyta > Magnoliopsida > Asparagales > Orchidaceae > Vanilla > Vanilla planifolia. The sequence goes on along the minus strand of JAIUJO010000201.1, from coordinate 456,822 downwards.
CAACTAAATCAAAGCAAAACAGCTAAGGAAGTGAGAAGAATTGTATACAAAATTTAAGCTCCAAGACATTATGGAGAATAGGGGTAAAATCCTTCAGCATTAAATAAGACACTAATCAAAACTCCTTGTAAATCATATAAAAATCATTGAAACTAAAATAATAAAAATTAAAATAATGATCATTTTATTGGATAGAGCTCAACAAGGGGACCTAACAACATTTGTTTTGCCTTTGTGAGACCTCATTGAAAATTTCTTCAAATTACAAAAGAAAATTTGCATAAATAATTATTAATAGTTAATTTATTATTTAATAAATATATATTAAATCTTAAAAGACGTAAATTTGACTAATGTACACAATAAAACAAAAATGATGTTATACTCACATCAACAATTAGGGTGACATTGTTTATAACAAACTCAAAGTAAAATATTATGAGAAAATGAGAAACATTACATGAGATACTTGGATTCTAAGATACCAAGTAAATTTTTTTCCACATCCTTGATCATCAAATCAAGTATAAACTGATCAACCTTATAAGGCATGACCAAATCTTAAAAATAAATATTAAAAAATAGATTAACAAAGACTTAATTAGATAGGCCTTATCGAGACAAATCTAATGGCAATTATTCCATGACCACCAGACCTAGTTTTGAAGTATTATGAATTTCCAATGTGAATAATAAAAAATAGCAATAGGTGATTTTTTTAATGCTAAGTAAATATATAGAAAAAGTTTGGATTACGTAATATGTAGTAGTATAATATATCCAAAGCAACGCGATATAAAGGGCAATAATGAAAACATTTGAATTCACCTAGTAATAGGAAGGAATTTAAGTGAAATATTTGAACAAATGAGATAAATTATATAGGAATGTTGCATTCTAAAATACTAAGAAGGGAGAGACTATCATCCTCAATCATTAAAATAGTACAAATTTCAATTGACATAAACCATGCCAAAACATTAAAAAAAATAAATATAAAAAATATTAAATAAACATTTATTTGTATAGAGCTCGATGAGATGACTCGAACATCATTAATATTATATTGTTCAGACCTCGTGTGAAAATATTGTGAATTACCAAATAAAATAGGAACAAATAATAATTAATTATTATTTTACCTTTAAATAAAAATATGTTAAAGGTAAAATGAGGTAAATTTTACGCAATGTAAAAAACTAAATCAAATTGATGTAAACGTCACCTAAGAGGATATTTTCTATAAAATATAAATATAAAAAAATCAAAGAAAAAGTTGAGTGTATTGTCATCGATAGTTGAGTCAAGTATAAGGAAAAATATGTCATATAAAAAGCTAAAATGTTATAAAATAAAATATTCAAATACATTAAAAATTTATTTAATTTAATATGTCTTGTCAAGCCAAATCAAGTGATATATCTTTTATTTATGTTGGACCACTTTAGAATTACTATGAATTATTAATGAAAAAAGAGTAAACAATAATAAATTGTTTTAATGCTAAGAAAATATTTATTGAAGTTGAAATCAAATAATTTAAATAAATTTAATAAAATAAAATAAAAAAGATGCAAAAGTCATATAACTATAGAGTTAGAGTTTTATAATAACATAACAAAATCAAACAAAAAAAATTTAAAAATGGAGATGAATTATATATGAAATTTGTATTCTAAGATACTAAGGTTATTGTAGGTAACATCCTCAATCATCAAGTCAAATATGAATAAGAATGTCTTGTAATGCTTGTAAAAACACTAGAAAATAAAATATCTAAAAAGAAAAGTATGAATATTTTATTAGATCGAGCTTATTGAGATGAGTCCACTGATGTTTAATTCACCCCATCTAACCTCGAATGGAATTACTACTAATTAATAATAAAAATAAGTACAAATACTAATAAATTATTATTTTAATAACCGACAGCATATATTAATGCTGAAATGAGATAAACTGAAACAAAGAATATGAACAAATCGAAGAGATCTAGAAGTCACATGAGATGAAAATTAAAGTTTCATAATAATATTACAAAATGAACTAGAAAACTTAAAAAAAAATAAACTACATAAGAAAGTTACAATTCATGACACAAAGATGATTGATCCTCCTTTCAAATTACTATAAATTACCAATATAAATAATCAAAAATAATAAAATAATATTATTTTTTATTATAAGAAAATAAATATTAAAACTAAAATGAGATAATTTATGCTATATTAAATAACTAAATCAAAATATTGTAAATGTCACACTAGAGGAAATGTTGAGTGAAATGATAGTATAACAAGAATAGAACATTTGAGGAAATTTGATAAATTGCTAGAGAAAGTAGCATTTTAACATGATAAGGAGATCTAGTGTAACACTATCGATCAATAATTTAGGCATGTTTTAAAATTACTCATAAGACATACTAAAAATTAAAAAAATACAGTATCTAAAATTAAAAGTTAGAATAATCAATTACATACATCTCGTTTAGAAGAGCCAAAAGATGTGTGTTTCTTCTCAATCAAATCTCATTTAGGAAACTACATACCAAAAAGCCAAATTGGCATAAAATTAATATATTATTATTATAACATTGAACTAATATATATATTAAAGTTTGGTTGAGAAATATTAAGGGAATGTAATAGAATTAAATAAATGAAATGTAAAGCTCACATGGGATTTTTTTTAGATTTACATAATAATATTAGCAAATTAAAGTGAAAATTTTGAAAACATTAGATAAATTGAATGGGAAACTTATTTCATAAGATACTAGGGAGGTCAACTAGAACATCAATGTTCTTAAAATTATCTACATTTTTAAATATCTCAAAAGACATGTCAAAAAATGATATTATATTTTAAAATCTCATATTGAATATGTAATTAGATAAACATCATGTGGACTTTTCTATGAGAAAATTAAGATATAAGAATAAATTTTTATTTTGATATCAAGTAAATTTATATTAAACCTTAAATGAGATAAATCAAATCAATATAATAGAACTAAATCAAAGAGATCCAAAGGTTTCTTTAAAGGAGAAATAGAGTTTCATAGTAATGTGAAAAAATCAAAATAAAATCTATAATGATATGAAATGAATTATACATAAAATTTGAGTTCCAATATACTAAAGAGATCCACTACAACATCATTCATCATCAAATCTTCTTTTAAACAAAATTTCTCATAAAATATGACAAAATCATACAAAATGAAATATTTAAAGAAAAACAAAAAATCAATATTTAATTTTATAGAGCTTTTTAAGGATAGTCCAACAATACTTATTTCATCTCAATCAAACGATACTTTTATTTACTATAAATTATAAAAATAAATATATATAAATAATAAAAATTTATTATTAGAATATTAAATGATTTTGTATTAAGGTATTAATGATATAAATTGAAGTGCTATAATATAACCAAATCAAAGACATGCATAAATCACATAAGAGAAGAATTTTAGTTTCATAATTAACATAAAAAAAACAAAGTGAAATATTTTACAAAATTTGGTAAATTATAAAGGAACGATATATTCCAAGATAGTAAGGAGATCAATTATAATGATATTGAACATCAAATGAAGTATAATAGAAAATATCTCATAAATCACGTAAAAATAATTGAAATTTAAATATTTAAAAACATGCAAATTAAAAAATTTATTTGTATGGTGCGTAGAGATGTATTGAATGATAATAGTTTCGTCTCGATTGTACCTCTTTTGGATTTACCTACAATTTCAAAATGAATAAGTATAAGTAATAACACATTAAAATTGTAATATGAAGTACATTTATATTAAATATGAAAAGAGATAAATTGAAATAATATAAGGTGACCAAATCAAAGTGATGTAAATGTAGTAAGAGAGGAGACTTAGAGTTACATAGTAAGCTAACCTAATCAAAGAGCAAAATGTGAAGAAATAAGATAAAGTAGATAAAAAAGCTAAATTCAAAGGTACTTAAGAGATCAAGTGTAATATCCTTGATCATAAAATCAGATATAAATAAAAATATCTAGTAAATCATTTAAAATTTATGAGAAATAGGTAATTTAAAATAATAAAAATAAATTTTTAGATGGATAGAGTTTGTCGAGATGAGTTCAATGACTTCTTTATCGTGATGATCATACCTTACCAAGAATTTTTATGAATTTGAAAAGTAAATAAACATAAATATTAGAAATTTATTATTTTAATAATAAGTACATATATATTGAATGTAAAATAAGTTAAATTTCATGAATATGATATAAGTGAAAGTGTTGTAGTGTTGCATTAGAAGAGATTTAGAGTTAAAATAAAAATATAATGAAATCAAAGTGAAACTTTTAAAGAAAATGAAAAGAATGTTTATGAGAACTTTTAATTGCATTGAACTGATTGAGTTGAGTCTATAGACGTTTACTACATCTCCATCTGAGATTATTTGGGGTTACTACAAATTTATTAAAAAATTAAAAAACTACTAAATTATTATTTTTATATTAAATAGACATAAAGTGAAGCTAAAATAAGGCATATTAAAATAATTTAACAATACAAAATAAATGTGATATAAATGTGATAAGACAAAAAAATAAGAGTTACATTGTAACACAACAAAATTAATTCAAAAAATTTGAAATTATGGCAAATTGCACAAAAAGTTTATATTCTAACGTACGAAGGAGTTCGATGTAACATCTTTGATTATCAAATCAAACATGAATCAAAATGTTTATTAAAGTGTACCAAAACACAAAATAATTATAAAATATTAAAAAATATATTTTAATAATTAAAGCTCGCTATGACAAGCCAAACACTATTTATTTCACATTGATTTTACCACATCATGAATTACTATAAATTACAAAAGAAAAAGAGAACATATAATAATTAATTACTATTTATATATCTACAAAATACATAATAAAGCTAAAATAACATAAATGAAGTAATGTAATATCACATAATAATAGACTTGGAGATGTGATATGTGAGAAGAAATAGAGTTTCACAGTAATGTAATCAAATCAAAACAAATAGTTTGAAGAAACAAGATAAATTATAAATGGAAGTTGCGTTCCAAGATACTAAGAAGATGAAGTATAATATACTCGATAGTCAAATTAAATATGAATCGCAACGACTCATAAAATATGAAAACTTTTTAAAATAAAATATTTCAAAATATATGAATGAAGATTTAGTTACATACTGCATGATAACACAACTCCAATGACATTTATTTCTTTTTTATCTAACCTAGTTTGAAATTTTTGAGAGTCACTAAAGTAAACAAGTGCAAAAGAAATTATTGTTTTAATGTTTAAAAAATATATATCAAAGCTAAAATGAGATAACATAAACAATACAATAAATCCAAATCAATATGATATAAAGGTAAAATAAGATGATATTTAGAGCTACGTAGTATTATAACAAATTCAAAAAAAAATTAGGGGTAAATTTCAAAAATTGCCTAGGAATGTTGCACTCCATTATACTATGGAGATCAATGAAAAATCCTAGATTAAAATATGATGTACAAGTCAAAATGCCTCTTAAAGTACTCCTAAACCCTAGAAACTAACATATCAAAAATATACATATATAATTAAATATTTAATTGAATAAAGCTTATTTTGATGAGTCCAATTATATTTATTTTGTCATAATCGAACCTAGTTTGCAAATACTGTGATTTACTAAAGTAACTAATCATAAATAATAATATAATATTTTGAAAATTTTAAGCAGATATATAGACTATGACAAATTAGATAGATCATAGAAATATAATCTAACTCAATGAAAGTTATGTAAAGATCACATGAGAATAGACTTAGAGTTACATAGTAAAGTAACCCAATTAAAGAAAACGTTTGAATAAATATGAAAAATAGTACAAAAAAGTCATACTATAAGATGCAAATGAGATCAAGTGCAATTCCCTTGAATGTCGAAATATGTTCAATTCAAACTTTCTTATAAAATGTCCTAAATGTTATTAATAATAAATATTTAATAATATAATTATAAATATTTTAATTTATGGGGCTCATCGAGAGGAGCTAACTACATTTCTTTCGTCTTCATCGGACCTCATTCAGAATTATAGTGAACTATCAAAGCAAATATACATAAATAATATTAAATTATCATTTTTATATAAGGTAAATATATATAAAATAATGAAATGACAAAATTTTAAGAATTTTAATATAAAAAAATCATAACGATGTAGCCACATGTGTGGAAAATTATAGTTGCATAGTAGTATTACCAAAATAAAGAGAAGTGTCTATAGAAGTGAGACAAATTATGTGGAAAAATTGCATAACATGATATTAATGATAGCAAGTATAACATCCTTGATCATTAAATTGGATATGACTCAAGATAACTTGTAAAGGATATGAAAATGTTATAAAAAAATTTTAAAAGTTATATTAAAGATTATTTAATTAAAAAGAGCTCAATCAAATCTTGTTTTGATCTTTTATAATTTCAAAAGTACATAAATAAAATAAAAATAAATTGTCATTTAAATACTAAGCAGATACATATATAAAATAAAAAGAGATAAATTGAAGCAATATAAAATGTTACCAAAAAACATTGATATAGAAGTCACATGATAAAAGATTTAGAATTTGGTAAACAAAAAATAAAAAATTTAATGAAATGTGATAAATTCTATGAGAAAGTCAAATTCTATGTCACTAAGTATATCAAGTGCAGCACAATTAATTATAGAATTATCTGTGAATCAAAATGTCCCATAAAGTGTTTTAAAACCTTAGAAAATAAAATATTTAAAATAACAAAAAATAATTTTTTTTGATACAGCATATCAAGATGAGTCAAACAACCTTTTTATGTTTAAATTGAACCTTCTTGAAAATTACTAAGAATTACAAAATTAAATATACATGAATTATAATAAAGTATAATTTCACTATAACTAAATATACAATAATACTAAAACAAGACAAATTTAAGTAATGTAGTTTAACAAGATCAAAGTGTTGCAAGGGTCATATCAGCATAGAATTATAGTTTCATAATAATATGAACAAATTAAAGAAAAAACTAAGGAAAATTTTAAAAGAAAATTATACTCCAAGATACTTTGGTGATCTAACATAATATCCTCAATTATTAAATGATGTACAAATCTAAATATCTTATAAATCATGTACAAACAATAAAAATAATTTTTTAAAAATATGAATTGAAATATTCATTAAGATTAAGCTCGTTGATATCAACCTAAGGTCACCTATTTCATCTTAATTGCGGCTAGTTTAGAATTACTATAAGTTATAAAATTAAAGAAATATTTATAATAATATAATATTATCTAAATATCAAATAAATATATTTAAAATTAGATAAATTGAAAAAATATAATACAACTTAATCGAAGCAATGTAGACATCATATATAAGGAGATTTTGAACTACGAATTAATATAATCAAATCAAAGCAAATTAATTAGAAGAAAAGAGGTAAATTGTATAAGAATGATCCAGTCTAAGAACTAAGGAGATCAAATATAACTTCTTCAATCATCAAATTGGTTATAAATATGAATCTCTAGTAAAATGAGAAAATCCCTTCAAAATAATTAATTAAAAAATTATTAAAATGAATATTTCAACCTTGTTGGGACAAATTCTTTTAATATTAATAATAAAAATGACTCATGAAGATGCAAAAAACTCAAAGGATAATAAACTCAAAAAAAAATTAAAATGAGTATTTTGAAATGATAACATTCATCAAGATGAGTCCAATGACATTTATTTCAACTTGAGCATGCCTCATTATGAATTACTACAAAATCTTAAAGAATAAGCATAAATAATAATAAACATTATTTAAACATTAAAATAAACATATTAAATTAGAAATTGAAAAGTTGAAGCAAAGTAATAAGACTAAAACAATGAGATGTAAAGGTGATAAAAGAGTAGATTTAGAGTTACAACATAGAAAGATCATGTCAAGGTCAAAAGCTTTAAGAGAAGACAAAAATCATAAGAGAAAGTTATATTCTATGATATTAATGAGATCAAATTCAAACATCAAATTTTGTAAAAGGAAAATGTCTAGGAAATTGTCCTTAGACCATAAAAAATGAACTGATGGAGAATAAAAAAAATTTAAATGTTTAAAGCTTATCGAGATGAGTCTGATGATGTTTGTTTCCTCTCTATGAGACCTCATTTTAACATTATTAGAAAATACAAAAAAAAATAAATGATCAATAAAAATAAATTTTTATTTTAATATAAAGTAAATATGTATTAAAGCTAAAAATAATATATGTTGAAGCAATGTAATATAAATAATCAAAATGACATAAAAGTCAAAAGAGAAGAGATTTTGAGTTTCATAGTAATACAACAAAATGATTATTAAAACTTTAAGAAATGGGATAAATTGTATGGGAGAATTTCATTACAAGAGCTTAAGAAGATCGAGAGTAACATCACCGATCATCAAATTTTATATGAATCAAAATGATAAAATAACTTATTCTAAAACCATGGAAAATTAAATACATAATAATGATAAATGAAAATTTTATTAGTTAGAGTTCGTCAAGATTAGTCTAGAAACCATTTTTTGTTTGGATCAAACCTTGTTTGGAATTGCTACAAATTATCAAAATAAATAATCATAAATAAGAATATATTATTATTTAATATTGAATAATTTTAAAATATAGTTAAAATTAGATAATTAGAAGAAATTTAATGTAATAAAATCAAAGTAATGTAAAGCCTACATGAAATGAGAAATAGTGTAACACAGTAATATAAGAAATTAATGATAGAACTTTGAGGAAATGAGGTAAAATGCATAGGGAAGTGGCATTAAAATATACTAGTGTGACTTACGTCATCATCGAATAAACTATGATGAAAAATGACCCACAAAGCATGTCGAAATCATGCCAAATAAAATATTTCAAATATAAAATTTAATTTTTAATTTGATAAAGCACACCAACATGAGTCCTACGATCCTTATTTATTATGATTTACAAAAATAATTAAACAAATCTTAAAATAGTGTATTATTTCAAAAAAAAAAGTAAAACTATATTTTAGTTAAAATAAAAAATTGAAACAATGTAATATAAGAAAATTACAGGTTTAAAACTCACATCTTATTACAATTTGAGATTCATAGAAATAAAATCAAATCAAAGTAAAAATTTGTAAAAAAGAAATAAATTGTAGATGGAACCTACATTCCAGTATACTAAAGAGATCGATTGTAACTTCCTCGATTGTCACATATTTTATGAATTGAATTCCTCAAAAAGCATGACAAACACTTAAACAATAAACTAAAACGTAAAAAATAATATTTAATTGGATAGAAATTGTTGGGATAACTCCAATGATGTTAATTTAGTCTCGAATGAACCTTACTCTGAATTTCTTTGAATTATAAAAGTAATTAAAAATAAATAATAATAAATTTGTATTTGAATACTAAGTAGATATATAATGAAGTTGAAATGAGACAAATTGAAGTAATGTAATATAACCAAATAAAAGCAATATAAAATTACACAATAAGAGATTTAGAGTGACATAAAACAAAATGACGTTAAAATTTATTAAATAAGTAGAATTGTATGGCAAAATTACATTCAAGATTACATGAGGATCTAATGCAAAATCCTCCATCACAAAATTTAGTACAAATAACAATATCACATATAGAATGAAAAAAATCCCTAGAATAAACTATTTCGAAAGTATTAAAATTAATATTTTCTTGGATAGAACTCATCAAGATGAGTATGATGACTACTGTATTTTTTTAAATAGACCCCAATTGAAATTTCAAAGATTTACCACTGTAAATATGTATAAAAAAAAATATTATTTTAATATTATGAAATTATACAATGAAGCTAAAATTATGTAAATGAAATTAATATAATATGGAAAAATTTTAAAAGAAAGGATAAATTCCATGTGAAGGTTACATTCCAAAGTGCAAAGAAGATCATGCTTAAAACTCTAGATCATAAAATGAGGTACGAATTAAAATGCCTTATTAAACATGCTAGAACCCTAGAAAAAAATATTAAATGAATAAAATTGATTATTTAATATGCTAGAGCTTATTGAGATGAGTCCATCCACATTTAATTCTTCCTAATCATAGTTTAGAATTTTTATAAAACATAAAATTAAATAATTATAAATATTAACAAATTATCTCTTTAATCTTAAGCTAATATGTTTTAAAGTTGAAATGATATAAATTGTAGAAAAGTAATACAACCTAATCAATGTGACATAAAGGACACATGATAGTAGATTTAGAGTTACATAAGAGTAACCAAATCAAAGTAAAAGGCCAAGTGAGATAAATTATGTTGCAAAGTTGAACTCCAAAATACTATGGAGCTTGTGTGAAATATCATTGATAACAAAATCAGCTACTAATTGAATATCTTATACAGCAAGCAAAAATCATAGAAAATAAAAAATTTAAAAATATAGAAAGGAAGATTTAGTTTGTTATAGAACCTGATGATGATGCTAATGACATTTCTTTTATCTTCATTCGACATTGTTAAAAATTACTAAGAAAAATAAAAGTAAATAACAATACATTATTATTTTAAATTTAGGTGATATATAATAAACCTAAAACGAGATAAATTGAAGTTATGTAAAATCACCAAAGAAATGCTATGTAAATGTCACATGAGAAGAGATTTAGGGTTACATAGTACCAAAAGCAAATCCAAGTGAAAGCTTTCAACACATTAGATAAATTAAATGAGAATATTGCATTCCAATGTACTAAAAATAGTAAGAGTAACATCCTCAATCACAAAATTATGTCCAAACTGAAATGTAACCAAAAGCAAATCTTTTAAGAAATGAGATAAATTATATAAGAAAGATGCATTATAAAATAATAGGAAGATTGGGTATAATATCTTCCATGGACAAATCGAATGCTAATAAAAATATCTCGTAAAGCATGTAAAAATTCTAAAAAATAAAATTTTAAAAACATATCAAAATGAATATTAAATTGGATGCAGCTCATCAAGTCTAGTCAAATAGCATATGTTTTGTCTCAAAAATATCTCATCTCGATCTATTATGACTAATTTATTATGTAATTAAACATAAATATCAACAAATAAATATTTTAATATAAATTAGATATCTATTCAACTTGAAATGTGATGGCAATGTAATATAACAAAATTGAAACAATTTAAACGTCACACAATAAGTGATCTTGATTTACATAAACCAAGATGAAATGAAAAATATGACAAAATGATAAAATTCAATTATGAAAGTTTTATTCTAACATTGTAAGATGATATGGTGTAAAAATCTCAATTACTAGATTAAATTAAACCAAAATGCTTCCTAAAGAAATTCCAAATCAAAGAAAATAAAATGTTTTAAAGACCATATAAAATTAAAAGTTTACTTATATAGAACTCTTTGAAACAATCACATTCTCTTTTGTTTCATTTTGACAAATCATTGTTTCTAATGAGAAACATTTAACAAATTAAATAAATATAAACAATAATAAACTTAAATTTATATATTAAGAAAAAATACAAAAATATATATATTAGGTAAATTGAAGCAGTACGATATAATCAAATTGAAGTGATGCGAAAGACACATAATACGAGAATAAGAACTACATAGCAATATAACCAAGTCAATGGAAAAAAAATTTGAAAAAATAAGGTAAATTATATTAAAAAAGATGTTCTCCAAATATTTTAATATAAATTAGGAAACCATTAAAGATGAAATAACATAAATTATAATAATGTAATATATCTAAACAAAGTTATGTGATTTGTCACATGAGAAGAAAATTCAACTTTCATAAAAAAATATAATTAAAATAAAACAAAAGATTTGAAGAAATCTAACAAATGTTATGGAAAACATCATTCAAGTATACTAAGGAGAAAAAGTATAAGATCATTAGTCATCAATGTATGTATGAATAAAAAGTGTTATAAAGCATGTAAAAAACCTTAAAATAAACATCTAAAAATATAAAAAAATAAATATTTAATTTTTCAGAGTTCACCAAAATAAGTCCAATGATTTTTTTTTGTATTGATTGGATCTCCTATGGAATTACTAAGAATCAAAAAAGAAAACAAGATAAAATTGTAATAAATTATATTTTTTATGTTTAATAAATATATAACAAAGTTAAAATAACATAAATGGAAGAAATATAACGTAAAAAAGGCAGTAAAGTAAAGATCACAGGAGAGAAGAAATATAGTTTCACATTAATATAACAAAATCAAAGAAAACACATTTTAAGAAATAAGATACATTTTGTGAAAGTTACATTCCATGATATTAAAAAGATAAGGATTATAATTAAAACTTTAAAAATAAATTTTAATTTCAAAAAGCTCTTTTAGATGTGTCCATCAGCATTTGTTTCTTGTGGATCAAATATATTTTTCAATTAATATAAATTATTAATGTAAATAGAACTAAAAAATAATTTTTTATTATTATAGTATAAAATATATATATATATATTTCTTGCAATAATACAATTTGAAGTAATTTGTTATAACCTAATAAATCTGATGTGAAGGTCACACAACATTAAATTGTAGTTAGATAGTGATATAACCAAATAAATACAAAACGTTTAAAGAAATCTTATAAATTATATGAGAAATTTGCATTAGAAAATAAAAACATAAGTTACGCCTGAAATGTCTAATTAAGCATACCAAAACAATGGAAAAAATGTTAATAAAATATAAAACGGAATATTTAAATAGATAGAGCACGTCAAGACAAGTGTGAACGACACGACATTTGTTTTTTTCATCACAAATTATGAAATTAAATAAACAAAAATAAGAATAAATTACTATTTTAATGTTAAATAAATATATAATAAAGCTAAAACGACATAAGTTGAGCTAATGTAATAAAATAAAATCATATTAATATATATGCCGCATGAGATAAGAATTTGAGTAAAATAGAAAGATAGCAAAACATACTTATTGGAAGAAATGAGGCCAAATATATGGAAATTTTGCATTCCGACATGCTAAAGAGAGATAAGGTGTGATATCCATAATCATTAAATAAGATATGAAGTAAAATGTCTCATAAAACATGTAGAATCTATAGAAAAAAATTTATTTAAAAATATAAAATAATATTTAGATTTATAAAGAGCTCATCAAAATAACTCCAACAACATTTGATTCATCTCCATCCACTTGATTTTGAATTATTATGAATTAGCAAAATAATTGAACATAAACAATGACAAATTATTATTTCAGAAGTATATATATATTTATATTTATATCAAAGTTGAAATGAGATAAATAGTAGAAATGCAATATAAGTAAATCAAAAGATGTTAAACTCATAATACAATAGAGTTAAAGTTTTAGGGAAATATAACCAAATAAAAGAAATAAATTTGAAAAAATGAAAAGTTGTCATGAAACTTCATTTGAAGATACTAAGGACATCGTGTGTAAAATAAATGCCTCATAAAACATGCTAAAGCCCCAAAAAATTCAAAAGAATATGAAATTATTTACTTAATTAGATGAAGCTCATCATCTGACTCAATGACTTTGCTTTCCTCTCAAATTGAACGCAATTGTACTTTAAGTCAATAAAGTAATTTTCTAATAACAATAAATTATTAATTTAAATGTAAGTAGATATATATTAAAATAAAAGTGAGTTGTTTTTTTGAAATGTAATAAAATACAAAATTTAAAGGTCACTTGAGAAAAATTGACAAAAATTATGAAGGAAAGTTGCATTCCAAAATGCTAAAAAAATAAAAAGTAAAGTCCATGATCCTCAAATAGGTACAAGTTGAAATCTCTTATAAAATATTCCAAAATCTTATCAAATAAAGTATTTAAAAATATATTATTTAATATTTATTAAGATAGAAGTCGTTTAGATGTGTTCAATGACTTTTGTTTTGTTCCCATTAGTCCTCGTTTAGTATTACTAAGATTTATCATATTAAATAACCATAAAATTTATTAATTTTTTATTAATAATCAAATTCTTAATAATGAATAAATTAGACAAATTAATGTTATGCATTATAGGAAAATTAAAGTGATGTTACAGATGACATAAGACAAAATTTAGAATTACGATGTAATATGAGCAAATAAAAGTAAAGAATTTTCAATAAGGAGTTAAATTGTATAACAAAATTACATTTCAATATACTAACATGAATGGGTATAACATCCTTGATTGCCAAATCTTGTACGAATCAAAATGCTTTGTATAATGTGCCAAAGCCATAAAAAATTAAATATTTAAAAATTTAAAAATGGTTATTTAATTTGATATAACCTTTGGGATTACTTGAGCTTCATTCGATGAGTACTCATTTGGTATTTATATAAATTACAAAACTAAATAAGCATAAATGATAAACTATAATTTTAATGTTAAGCAAACAAATATTTAAATGGAATATTGATGAACTATTGTAACGTGATATGGGAAAATCATTACGACATAATGATAAAAAAATGGTAGATTTTGAGATACATAACAATATAAAAAATTTAAAGAAAGTAAATTTTTAAAATATTACTTAAATTTTAAATGAAAATTGGATTATAAGATATTAAAAAGATAAAGTGCAAATCCTCGTACAAAAAATTAGATGCAAATCGATATGCCTAATAAAGCATGTCAAAATCACACAAATCGGAGTTTTAAAATATAAAAATGATTGTTTAATTGGATAATGCTCATCGTGGTAAGTCCAATAATGTATTTTTCATCTACATTAAACCTTGTTTTCTTATACTATGGACAAAAAAAATAAATAAAAATAATAAAAATTGCTATTTTAATATAACTAAAAATTTATTAAAACTAAAATAAGATAAGTTGAGGAAATCTAATATATAAAAACAATGGTGATATAATTGTCACCCAAGAGGAAAATACGAGCTTCATAGAAATCTAATGAAATCAAAGTGAAGGATTTGAAGAAATAAGATAAATTATGTGTGCAAGCTACATTCAAAGATACTAAGAAAATTGATTGCAAAATCCTTGATCATCAACATAGGTACAAATAATAAAAGGCATGAAAATCAAGCAAAAATCTAAAAATAAAATATTTAAAATTATTAAATTAATAATTTAATTGATTAGAGAAGGTGGTGATGAGCTCAAATCTACTTATTTAATGTCGAGCTGCATTTGGAATTACTCACAATTACTAATTATAATAAGCATAAATAATACATAATTTTATATATAATGTAAATAATTCAAAAAGCAAAAACCAGATAAATTGGAGAAACATAATATAACAAAATGATAATATTATAAAGGTCATAGAAGTGGAGAATTAGAGTTTCATAAATATTTTACCAAAATCAAAGTAAAATATTTTAAGAAATGTGATAAGTTGTATAGGAAAGTTTCATTCCAAGGATTGAGAAAATCGAGTGTAAATTTTTTATAGTCAAACCTAGTACAAATGAAAAACACTCCTAGATTAAGCCAAATATATAGAAAATATAATATTAACAATATAAAAACATAATATTAATTTCATAAAACTCTTTCAGATGATCCCAATGATGTTTGTTTTGTGTTGATCAAACTTATTTTTTAATTACTATGACAAAATAAATAAATAATCTTAAATTATAAAATATTATTACTAGAATACTAGGAAAATATGTGTGATAATTAAAAGGAGATAAACTAAAGGAATTTAATATAAACAAACTAATGTGATGTAAAGGTCACATTAAATGAGATTTAGAATTAGAAAGTTATATAACTAAATTTAAAAAAAATTGTAGATATTTTTAAATTATGTATGAATTTTCCATTCCAAGATCTTAAGAACATCAAGTGTGAAATCCATGATGGTGAAAAAAGGTATGAATCAAAATGCCTTGTAAGGCATGCAAAAACTTAAGAAAATAATAAAATTAAAAATATATAATTAATATTTAATTAGATTAAACTGGTTAAGAGGAGTCCAATTATTTTCCTTTTGTCCCCGATAGACCTTATTTGGAATTACTATTAATTAATAAATTAATTAAACTTAAATAATAATAACTAATTATTATTTAAATAATAATGAATACATATTAAAGTTTAATGAATAAAAATTTATGTGATGTAATATACCAAATTCAAAATACTATAAAAGTCACATAGGAATAGATTTTCCTAAAGAATTTTTTTATTTTTTTAAAATTCTTACATCTCTTTAGTTATATTACTTTGTAACTCAAAATCTTTTCTCTTGTGACATTTACAATGTCTAGATTTGGTTACATTATATTACTTCAATTTATCTTGTTTTAGCTTTAGTATATCTTTTGTATCTCATACTAATTCAATATGTTGTCTAAAAAATAAAATAATCATTGGGGACTCATCTTAAAAGAGTTTATCCAATTAAATATTCGTTTATATATTTTTATGTATTTTTCTCCAAGTGTTTTTTCATGTTTTATTAAACATTTTAATTCATACCAAATTTGCAATCAAACATATTAGAGGAAATCTTTTAATTTTCATGAAAAACAAATCTCTACAATTTAGCTCATTTTTTAATATTTTTACTTCGATTTAATTATGTTAATTTGTAATCTAATTTTCTAATGTTGAACATTTATGTCAGTTTGATTTTATTATATCAAATTATTTCAATAGATCTCATTTCAACATTAATATCCATTTACTTCCAATTAATATAATAATTTTATTTTATTTATGTATATTTAGTTTTTTAATTCATAATTATTCAAAGTGAGTTCCAACCATCACAAAAAAAACATTGGATTCACCTTCATGGCTATTCTCTAAATAAATATTCATTTCTATCTTTTAAATGTTTTTAATTTTTTGAATTTTTTCAATATATTTTTATTTATATCTCATTTAATAGTCAACAATATTATAATAAATCTCCTTATAATCACAAAATAGAACTTCCTATAATAATTTATCTAATATCTATAGTTTCACTTTAATTTGGTTGCATTACTACTTAACTCCAAATATCCCTCAGATCACCTTCGTCTAGAAAAGTGATATCTTATATCTTTGCAATTTTTCTCTAGATTGATGAGGTTGATGACATATGCATAACAGCAAGCCTAATACTATTTGTAATAGTTTGTTCTTTTCTTTTTTTTGTTCTTGAATTCCCATTTAGCTCCAATCAATTGTTGATCACTAAGAATAAGAACTAATTCCCATATGGAAATTTTCTTATGTCTATTTAAATATGAATTTGTGGCATGAACTTACACCCTCAAAAAATATTTGTTCTATGAAAGATAAAAATATACTTGATCAATTTCTTTGATAGAAGCTCAAGTTCTAAACTTTTGATTAGCATATAAATTATTTTATTCCTATGGATTTTGGTACTACAAAATTTAAGGTAGTTACATGCTACTTTCTTTTAATTATCTTTCATGTATAATTTAATTTCTTCTTTTCTTAGTACTAGGTTTATCAATGGGTCCATCTAATCATTAAATTTTTCATTAATTATTTTTGTACTTTACTCAACAAACACAATTGTATATTTTTGTCTTTGTAATTCTAAAATACAATTACCAAAATATTTAATTGTCAATTTTATGCTTAAAAGAAAATAACTAATATAAATCTTAAAAATCATGAAAAATCTCAACTTATATTAGTTCATAAAAATCAAAAATATTTAGATTATCATGTTAGTTTTGCTCAATATCTTACATGAATGTTTGATATTTTCTCTTTAACTCTTCGACATACTTTCCTAAGTATGAAATGTAAATTTATATTTTTTTTTATTATTTCGTGCAATAACAATATAGATATTTTTTAAATTTTATTACCATTAAATAATGATTATTTTATATCTCTAATCAATTTAAAAAAATTAATATGTAATTTTTTGATGAAACATAACTTAAGCAAATTACAAAAAAGTTAATTCGAATCATAAATTCATATTTCTATCAACTTAGACTTAAGTTGTTCTTTTAAAAAAATTAAGATAAGTTTTCTCTAAATATCTATAAATTTTTAAGTCATTTGTTGGTGAATGACTTACATGACCTAGTTTCTTTATAGAATTCTAAGTCAAATTTGATTTAACTATAATGTCTCAAATTACGCAATGTTTTGATTCTCAATTATAAAGTAGGAGCATCAAATTAGTTTCCTTGAAAATTTCTCATGAAAGTAACATGCAATTGACTTGTTCATAATATTTGAAATCAACATTCAATAATTTTATACTTTGACTAAAAAATTCTAAATTATTAATATTGATGAATACTAAGTAAGTCTAGAATGATTTGATCTTCTAACATAAGTTCAATAAGCTAAGGACTAAAAAAGTTTTTAGTTTGAGTCACACAAACCTACAAAGCAAGGATTGTCTTTATAGGTCCTAAAATATGGAGGCACACTTGTAAAACTACATATGCTTTAAATTTTTGAACCTAAAGTATCTTTTGTATTATAGCGCTAGGGTATGGTTGTTATTATTTGTCAAAATAAATTTTTAATGTTTTTTCCTTTAGCAATCCACTAATATCTTTTATGCATTCAATTTTTGTATTTTTTTTAATTGGGTAATCATGTGTAAGTTATCCAAAGTTAGAACAATAATAGCATTAAACATGAGATTTAACTTAACAATTAGATGCATGTTGAGAAGGAATATGTGATTCCTTCAACACATCGATATATGTCTTTTATATTCACAATTTTCATGCAAAAATACTTTGTTTCTTGCCACATAGATGCAAGATGAAGCATGCTTCAATAACTCTAAAGCATCAAAGTAACCATTTCTATTTTTCACATGAGTCAATCAAGTACCATGTGACGATATATGTGAAAACATACAAGTATATACATGAGAAACAACACTAGTTTACATTAATCACGTATTGTTTTTTCAAGTGAATCATTCTTCTTTTCTTTAAGCAAGGATTTTTCTTGCTTAAATTATCATTCTCTAACTTTAAAGCATAATTGCATGTAATATATTTGTGTAATTCAAATTCAAATTCTTTATTTAAAGATTTCATACATGAAACATTAGAAATATATGCATGAACTTGATTAGTTAAAGGAATATTTTTCTCTTTAAGAACATCACATTGTTCATACAGTTCAACTATTATAGAGTCATGCTTTGCACAAAATATCTAAAGTTCACCATGCATTTTAATTAATTTTTATTCTCAAAAACTAATTTGCTAAAACAATTTCATTTTTCTTCACAAGTTTCAAAAGTAGACTCATGTCTAGAATTAGATGTAATTGACACACGTTTTCCTACATGATTCATCTCTAAATTTAGCTTCCTCAACTTCCACTACTTCTTCTCTTCTTTCTTTCTATGGTTCATCCCCTTCTTGTCATCATCAATATCTTGAGTTTCATTCTCATCATGCAACATACCTAATCCCTATAATGACCCAAAAGAATTTCTAGCCAAATAGACACATAAATTTCTTGAGACAATGCACAAAATAAGTAATTCATTTTTTTAGTTTTTAATTGAATTGTCTTTCCTTATTTATTACTTCTCCCTTTAGGAATACAAAAATGAATAAAGAGCTCCCTCAAATATTTGTCAATTATTTGAATAAAACTTTTAAAAGTATTATTCCAAATAAGAAAGCTTTCAACCTTAGATAATGGTGGAGGACATGATAAAAATCCTTCACATGATGTTTTAAAAATATTAATCATTGTTCAAGTAATCTTTAAACACTAAAATGAAATAAATATAAAAGCAAAATCAAGTTATTTGAAAATAAAGTAAAATTAAAAGTTTGTAATTATATTAATGAGGAAAAAAGGTAAATAATTACGATTCATAACACATTTAATTTACACTCTAAAATAAATAACCACCAGTTTGACTTTATTCAATCTATGAGCAGAACCGCATTGATACTAATTGAAGTTAAAATGAGTGTGCGAATCCCACAAGAGGGGGATGAATTATGAGTTTTGAAATGCATTTGCTTATTTTAGTAAAATATCTCTTTTTCTAAAATTCTATATAAACATAATTTAAAGTTTTTGGAAACTTTGATTTATAAATATATTAACATGTAATATAAACAATAATAAAATGAAATAAATGTCAAAATGATACCACAAAAGTT
The DNA here is from genome assembly GCA_023846275.1 of Vanilla planifolia. Lineage (NCBI taxonomy): Eukaryota > Viridiplantae > Streptophyta > Magnoliopsida > Asparagales > Orchidaceae > Vanilla > Vanilla planifolia. Next base: position 436,561 of record JAIUJO010000201.1, on the reverse strand, counting down.
TTTGGTGGTTTTATTTAAAATAGAACCTACATCCACCCCCAATTGTGGGTCAAAAAAACTCCAATACAAAAAGGGTTAAATCTATCGATCTTTTCTTATGCTTAAACTATAAACTACTTGATAGTTTTCCTTGTAGTTCACCTCCAACCTTAGTTTTAATGGGTTCAACTATAACTAAAGCTTTTATCAAGTTAACACAACCATGGTTTTTAATGAGATCAAACTAAACTCGAGCTTTCGTACATGCAAAACTACCCAACTAAAAGGAAAAAAATGCAACAAGAAATAAATTTCTTATAAAATATACAAACTTTCTTGTGCTTGTTAATGAATACTGAAAGGCATGAAAAGTTCAAAATTTTGAAGAGAATTGAGAAAATTAAAGCTTAGAGGAATTATGCATAGATAGAAGAATTTTTAATTTTTAGTAGTCATAAGCTATAGGTGCTCTAAGGAGAAACTTATGCTAGTAGAATATTATTCAACCCAACTTTAAGGTGCTAATCTCTTGATCCTGTTCATTGTTATCACATTCATAGTGATTTAGTATTTATTGAAAACATTTAGTTAAAGAAGTTAGAAGATCAAGCAAAAACTGTTTTTGAAAAGGTGTTACAAACCTCCTTGAACAACTTTTCCAAAGAAGATCTAAACCATCATGTCAAAGCTATAAAAGACGAAGAGTAATAAAAATTTTGCTTAAGGTTGATTAAATTTGGACAATGCAATCAAGTTAGATGTGATTTAGATCATTCAATTGATTAATAATAATGGTAGATTAGATCTCAATTATTGGAATAAAATCAGAGAAATTTTAACAATTAGATAAAGAATAAAAAAGGTAAAATCAATCATAGCCCTTAGAATAAGCTCATTGAATGGATGATAAGATGGGTCAAATCCACTATTTAAATAATTAGATGTAGTTTCTAGTCAATTAATTATTCATTTTTAAATTTTTATGAATTTTATTCTCTAGTATTTCAGCACTTTTTATGAGACATTTGAATTTGTATGTTAAGTAATGATCTTGGATGTTTGCTCATGCCTTTTTGCTCCTTCAAATACGACTTTTTTGTATAATTCATCTAATTTCATAAAAAATTTCACTCTTCCATTTTTATATTATTATTAAACTCTAATTCTTCTCTTATGACCTTTTCAATCCTTTGATTTTTATATTTTACTTTGCTACAATTTGTTAGATTTTTTTTTTAATATACATTTACTTAATATTAAAATAATACTTTATAATTAGTTTTGCTTTTTAACTTAGATATTTTATAGTAATTCTAAAGGAGGTTTGATCATGATGGAACAGCCATAGTCGATCTCATCTCAATGAGTTATAACTAATTAAATATTAAATATTATACTTTTTTTTAAAAAATTATTCGTTTGGCATCTTTTTTGAGGCATTTTGATTCATACCTTAATTGATGATCGAGAATGTTACACTCCATCTCCTTGGTATATTAGAACTTGCTTTTCTTGTATAACTAATCTTATTTATTGAATTTTTTTTTAGCTGATTTACCACATTAAACTTTAATATATATATATATATATATAATTAAAATTAAAAATACAATTTAATATTATTAATTTTTATATTACTTTACTAATTTGTATATATATAAATTAACAATATTAAATTTTATTTTAATTTCAAGTATATATATATTTACTTAAAATAAAAATACAATTTAATATTGTTAATTTTTATATTACTCTACTAATTTGTAATAGTTCATATCATTATTTGTTCAAGATGGACAAAGTGTCATTAGACTTATCACTATAAGCTCTATCTAATTAATTTTTTTATTTTTGAAAATTTTATTCTTAGGGTTTTCATATTTTTTACAGGCTAATGTGTCTCATATCTTTTTTATGGTTAAGGATGTTATGCTTCATCTATGGAATATAGCTTTCTTACAAGTTAATTTAATTTTTCCAATTTTTTTTATTTAAGTTGTTATTGCTATTTGTTTATTTTAGAAATTTGAAGTAATTCAAAACAAGGTTTGAATAAGACAAAATAACGATGTTGGGATCATCTCGATGAGCTCTATCTATTTAAATAATAATTTCTAAATATTTAAGTATTTTATTTTCTAACGTTTTAGTGTGCTTTACAAGACATTTTGATTCCTGCTTGTTTTATTGATCATGAATATTACAATGGATCAAAATCACATCTTGGAATGCAATTAACATTGTATAATATTTCTTATTTCATAAAATTTTTTGCTTTGATTTAGATAAATTACTATATAACTCTATATTTTTAAATATTTTTATTAAAGTTCTTCCCATACTTTGCAAGACACTTTTATTCGCACTAGATTTGTTGATTGATGATATTGCACTCAATCTACTTTTTATCACTAAATGCAACTTTGTACTACAATTTTTCTCATTTCTTAAAAATGTTTTCTTTAATATGGCTATATTACTGTGAAACTCTAAGTCTCTACATTTATATCCATTTCAATTGGTTATATTACAATTGTACAACTAATCACATTTTAGTATTCATATATATTTAATTGATATTATTTAATATTTTATTATTTTTTATGCCTTTTTACATTTCTACTTCATAATAATTCAAAACATGGTATGATCGACATCAAAAAAATGTCATTGGACTTCTTTTGATTCACTCTTTCACCTTAAATATTAATTTCTATATTTATAATTATTTTATTATTAAAGGATTTAGCACACTTTACAAGGCATCTAATTTGTACACAATATAATGATGGAGAATGTAAAACTCAATATACCTGTTGTCTTTGAATGAAATTTTTTTGTAAAAGTTATTTTCTATAGTCGAACTTTAAATTTCTCTAAGGAGATGTTTATGTTAGCATGATTTGGTTATTTTACATAGTCGAAATTTGTCCCCTTTTTGCTTTAATATATATCTATTAAATGTTAAAATAATAATTTTTTGTTAATTTATGCTTATTTATTTCTAGTACGAATTCCAAAAGAGGTCAATGTGAGACTAAATAAATGGTCATTGGAACGTACATCAAATTTAATTTTTATTTTTATAATTTTAAATATTTTAGTTTTTATGATTTATTATCATTTTATGACACAATTTGATTTATACCTAATTTGATGGTCAACCTTATCACCCTTTATCTCTTTAGTATATTGGAATATAACTTTCCTATTTGATTTATCTCATTTGTTCAATTTTTTTCCATTTTCCTATATTACGATGTAACTCTAAATCTCTCATTATGTGATCCATACATCACATTAGTTTTGCTATATTACATTGATTTATTTCATTTTCTTTAACATTTAGTATATATCTACTTAACATTGAAGTGGTACTTAATTTTTATTCACGCTTATTTAATGTGGTCATTTGTAGTATTTTTCAACAAAGTCTAATTAAGGCAAAATTTATTTCATTGGACTTATCTTAATGAGCAAAATACAAATAAATATTTATTTTTATTTTTTTTGTATAATTTTATCTTTTTGATCATTTACTAGATATTTCAATTTTTACTTTATTTGATGGTTATAGTTGCTAACGTCGAACTCCAAAGAATCTTGAAAATGAACTTTTCCAAATAATTTATATCAATTTTTCAAAACGTTATGCATTGGATTCATTATTTTACTTCGAAGCTCTATATTTTATATCATGTTACAATTATATCAACTTGATATTATTATATTAAATAATTTCAATTCATCTCATTTTGACTTCAATAAATATTTTTAAAATAATAATTTTTTGTTAATACCATTTTTTATTAGGACAATTCATTATTATTTTAAACTAGGTCCAATTGAGATGAAATAAACATCATTGGATGCGTAAGAAACAACACGGTTTCACAATTATGAATGTTACACTCAATCTTTTTAGAATCTTGGAAAGGAACTTTTGCATAAAATTTATCTCATTTCTTCAAGTTATTTATATTGATTATATATATTACATTGATTAAAATTAACTTATTTCAACAATGACATATGTTCATTTAATATTACAAGAATTTTTTATTATTACTTATGAATATTTATATGATTATTTATGATTATTTATGATTATTTACATTATTTACAATATGACTATAAGTCTATTCTCATGCGACTATTACAATGCTTTAAAATGCTTATATTATAAATATTAAATTTTTTTTTATTCAAGTTGGAATGCAAATTTAATTAATATTAAAAAAATAATTTTCTATTATATGTGCTTATTTAATAAAGTAATTGTAGTCATTATAAACAAGGACAAATCAAGAAGAAATAATTATGTTAGGCTCATATTGGCAACCTTTGTCCTCTGAAATATTTACTTCTATATTTTTTAATATTTTATTTTCTAAAGATTTTGCAAAATTTAGAAGAAATTTTCATCCATATTTGATTTCATGAGAAGTTGTTACACCTAACAATGTTCTAATTTTAAACACTTGATTTGTGTGTATATGGGAGAGAAACAAAGATCTACCAACTAATTAAACCTTGTTTGGACTTACCTAAATTTAGCCAATGACTTTAGTGACCAATGTTCCTTACCCATTAATAATCGCCAAAAGGTTTTAGGTGCTACCAAAACTTTTTACTACCATCCTTATTAAGTTAATTCTTATTTAATAAATATTTTAATAGAATTATTTTTACCAATTAATTATTACAATTATAATGTTGTATTTGCAAAAGTTATTAAGTAAACATATGATATGATAAAAAATAAAATGTTTCTCAAGATAATCAAGGACAACTGATTATGTTTTGTTAACCTGATATTTGACTAAGGGGATTAATTTAAATGAAATTCATTTTTTTAACTAATAATAATATTAATATCATGGATAACATTTAAGCAACAAAAAATTTTGAAATACCTAAAATTAATTTCATAACATCTCTTTTGGTGGTTTTCTACTCAATCGAATATGAACTTAATAAGAATTGATCTTTGCACAACTTCTTTCTTAAGTTCTCCCATGAACATGAGAATCGACAATCTCAAATTTAAAATTCGTTTAAACAAAATCACTAAAAGTACATAGGGTTTATTATCTCCAAACAAGGCACCATAGCTTTTGGTTAACAAGACAACATGATTAAGACAAAAAAAAATTTTTGGGGCTCATCTTGATGAATTCCATCCATTTAGAAATATTTTTTTCATATTCTTAAATATTTTATTTTGTAAAGTTTCTTAGTATTTTAATAGATATTTTTATTGGTACCTAACTTGATGATGGAGGATGTTTAAATTGATCTCATTTTTATCTTGGAATGAAAGAATCCCTTAAAATATATCTCATTTCTTCAACATTTTTCTTTGATTTCATTATGTCACTGAGTAACCTTAAATCTCCTCTCTTGTTAACATTACATAGCTCTAAATTATTTTTATTATATTAATTTAATTTATAAAATTTCAACTTTATTATATTTTTACTTAATATTAAAATAATAATTTATTATTTGTTATTTATATATTTTAAATTTGTAAATCACAATAATTTCAAACATTCTCTAATCAAGATGAAGCAAACATCATTTTATTTGTCATAATAACCTCCATCTAAATATTTTTTTTTATATTTTTGTTATTTTGTTTTGTTGCTTCGACATGCTTTATGAATTATTTTTATTCGTTCATGATTAAGCAATAAAAAAATGTTACACTTGATCTCCTTAGTATCTTGGGATGCAAATTTGATATACAATTTATCTCATTTCTTTAATTTTTTTCCTTTCATTTCGTTATATGATTATGAATCTCTAATTCCCCCCAAAATTTACGGGTCAAAGAATTTCAGAAAAAGTGTATGACCTTTATATAACTTTCATATAATTATGAAATATTACTTTAATTTATCTCTTTTGTCTTTAATATTTATTTATTTAGAGGTAAAAAAATTATTATAATTTATGAATGTTTACTTTTGTTATTGATTGTAATTCTAAAAATGTTTCAATCGACATGAAACATTTTCATTAAACTAGACTTGATGAGGGCTCCCTAACAAAATATTCCTTTCTACATTTTTAAATATTACCCTTTCTAAAGTGTTTTCACACTTTACAAGAAATTTCAATCAATTTTTTATTTGATGATCAAAGATATTACACTCAATCTCCTAGGTGGCCTGAATTTTACTCTTATAAAATATTTTTCATTTTCTAAACTTCTTTTTTTGAATTAGTTATATTACTATTTAATTCAAAATTACCTTTTTGTGACCTTTTAATGGGTTTGATTTTGTTTTATTACATTACTTCGATTTATCTACTTTTAGCTTTAATATATAATTAATATAAAAATTCTTGTACGTTTTCTACTTATTTACTTTGGTAAGTCGTAGTGATTCTAAATCATGTCCAAGTAAGGGGAAGCAAGTGTCAGTGGACTCATCTTAATGTGATTTATCATGTTATATATTCAATTTTATATTTTTAAATATTCTATTTTCAGTTATTTTTGTAAGGCATATAAGGCATTTTAATTCATACCTCATTTGATGGTCATGGATGTTACACTCATTCACATCAGTGTTTTTGAATGTGGATTTTACCATAAATATTTATCATTTCATAGAATGTTTTTCATTGATTTAGTCTTATTATTTTATTTCAAGTTTTCTTATTTTAGCTTGATGAATACTTACTTAATATTAAAATAATAATCTATTATTATATTTGCTTTTTTTTGTAATTCATAATAAATCTAAACAAGGTCTAATTAAGATGAATTAGATGTTGTTGGACTTGTTTTAACATGATCTAATCTAATCAAATATTAATTTTTTATTTTTCTTACAATGTTTTGTAAGATATTATCATGCTTTACCAGACATTATAATTTGTATCTTATTTAATGATAGAGGCTGTTACCCATGATCTACTTCATATCATACAATGTAATTTTCCCATACTTTATAACACATTCTCCTAAATGTTTTGTCTTTGAATTTGTTATTTATCTATGAAACTTTACATCTCATTACTAATGACTTTTGCATCTTCATGATTTTCTTATAATTTACTACTTTAATTACTCTCATTTTAACTTTAACATAGATTTATGTAATCTAAAAAAAGATAATTATTGATATTTACTTATATTTATTTTTTAATTTATAACAATTCAAAATTAAGTCCATTTATAATGAAATAAATATTGTCGGACTAGTCTTGTCAAGCTCAATTCATTGCAGCATTTACTTTTATATTTTAAAATATTTTTATCTTTTATGGTTTTGGTATGCTTTATGAGACACTATCATTCCTACTTGATTTCATTATCTATGATGACACACGCATTCCCCTTATATCCTTGCAATGTGAAATACCCCCACTTAGTTTATCTCATTTCTAAACAATGTTTTATTTATCTTTGTTAGACACATGTTAATGAGCTCTATCAATTTAAGTATTCATTTTTATTTATTTAAATTATTTATTTTATAAACTTCTCATAGGTTTTTAAGACATTTTAATTCGTACAAGTTTTGATGAGCATAGATGTTATTCTTGATCTCCTCACAATCATGGAATGCAACTTTCCCTTATAATTTTTCTCATTGTTTTTCAATTTTTTTTGCTTTGATTTGACTATGTTAGTGTGTAAATGTAAATTTCCTCATGTGTGCCCTTCACATCGTTTTGATTGATATCTATTAGATTTATTCAATATATTTCATTTTAGCTTTAACATATATTCTCTTAATGTTATATTAATAGTTCTTCATTACTTATTATTTTTTACATTGGTAATTAATAGTAATTCCAAATATGGTTTGATTGAAAAAAACAAATGTCATTGAACACTTACCTTATTTGATAAAACTAACATGGTTTGATTGAAATGAAAGAAGCAGGGCCTTATTTTTATCCTTTACATGAATTTTGAGACATTTATATTTGTACCTTTTTTATTATTGAGGATGCTACTCTTAATATCTTTAGTTTCATGCAACACAACTTTCTTATATAATTTATCTCATCTATTAAAAAGTTCTACTTTTATTTTTTTTATATTACTTTATACCTTTAAGTCTCTATTGTGTGACTTTGTATCAATTTGATTTACCTATATTAAATTACTTTAATTTATCCTATTTCAACTTTAATAGACATATTTAGTAAATGTTAAAACTTTACTTTATTATTTGTTATGCTTATTAACTATTGAGATGTTTAGTAATTCCAAATAAGATCTAACCAAAATAAAAGAAATTAAAATGGACACATCATCATAAGCTCTATCTAATTAAATACCTATCTTTATATTTTTAAGCATACTATTTTCAACAATTTTTGCTTAATTATGAGACATTTGAATTCATAACTTATTTGATGATTACATTTGTTACACTTGATATCTTTAGTATTTTGGAATGCAACCATCTCGTAAAATTGATCACATTTGTGAAGATTTTTTTGTTGGTTTTAATATATTATAAAGTTTAAATTTATCTCACTTTATCCTTAATATATATTTGACAAATTTTAAAATAAAAACTTATCATCATTCATACTTAACTACTTTGTAATTTATAGTAATCCATTAAAATATTTGTTTAATATATTTAAATAATTTTTTATAGTTTTTAACATACTTTACAAGATATTTTGATTCATGCCTAATTTGATGATCGAGTATGTTACCCATAATCTCCTTTGTATCTTTTAATCCAACTTTGCTATACAATGTTTCTTATTTCTTCAAATGTTTTGCATTGATTTCATTGTATTATTATTTAACACTATCTCCCCCTCAAGTGGGCTTCATAATTCATTTATTAGAAAATACTACATTATTTCAATTTATCAATTTGTAACTCTAATATATTATTAGTTAATACTAAATAATAATTTCTTATTATTTTTGTTTGTTTCTTTTGATAATTTGTAGTAATTCTAGACAAGATCTGATAGAGATCAAACAAAATTTGTTAGACCTATCTTGATAGGATTTATTTACTAAATTATTAATTTTATATTTTAAAATATTTTTTCATATATGTTTTCTTGCATTATGAATAATTTTAATTTGTACTTAATTTTAACAGGTGGGGATGTTTCTCTTGACCTTACTAGTAACATCGAACATACCTTTCCTATAAAATGTATCACATTTTTTAAACTTTTTGTTTCCTTGATTAAAATATATGATTATAACACTAAATCTCTTATCATGTACCCTTTACATAATTTTTTTTATTTTATATTATATTTGTTCAATTTATCTCACTAAATTTGAAACATATATTTTATAAATATTCAAAAAAAACTTTGTTATTATCTATGCTATTTTAGTTTCATAATTTCATAGTAATTCATGTTGTGTTTTACACTAATTGAGGCAAGTGTCATTAGGATAGTCTTGGCAAACTCTATCCAATTAAATGTTAAGTTTTCAGATTTTGAAATATTTTTTCGTTTGCTTCTTTCTATCTTTATAAGACAATTTCATTCTTACTAATTTGATGAACAAGGATGATAGATTTGATCTCCTTATTATTTTGGAATGTAACATTCCTATGCAATTTATTATTTTACAATGTAACTATATATCTTATTCGTTGCGATATTTACATCACCTTTATTTGGATATATTACATTTCTTGAAATATACATATTCTATTTAGAACATTCATTTACTAAATATTTAAAAAATATTATTTTTGTCTTATTTAATTTTTAAATTAAGAGAAATTCCAAACAAGTTCTGATTGAGAAGATGCAAATGGCATTATTTTCTCTCTATGAGCTCTATTAAATTAAATATTAAATTTTATATTTTTAAATATTTTATTTTCTATTATTTCTAGCAATACATATAAGATATTTCGATTCATAATATATTTGATGATAATGGTAGTTACACTTAATCTTATTTTTATCCATAACTACTACTTTCATGTAAAATTTATCTCATGCTATAAATATTTGGACTTCAATTGGCTATATTACTAGGTAAAACTAAATGTTCTCTCATGTGACTTTTATATTGCTTTGATTTTGTAAAAAAAATATATTTTTTTAACTTATCATATTTTTGCTTCAACATATATTTTCTTTTTATTATAATAGCAATTTTTTTACTTATGCTTATTTAGTTCAATAACACACTATAATTTTGAATGAGGTCTAGTCAAATAGAAACAAAAGTTGTTAGACTAGTCTCGACATGCTTTATCAAATTAAACATTCATTTTTTTATTTTTTAATATATTCTTTTCCAAGGTTATAGCAAGCTTTACAAGACATTTTAATTTATAAAAAATTTAATTATTGACTAATTTACATTTGATTTTCTTAGTAACTTGGAATTGAATTTTCCCATGCAATTTACAAAATTTTTTCAAATGTTTTTCTTTAAAATTTTTAAGTTACTTTCTAACTCTATATCTCTTTTCATGTAAATTTAAATAGACTTGATTTAATTGCATTATTTTATAGTTTATTTCTTATCAAATTTAATATATATTTATTAATTATAAAATCATAATTTATTATTCTTTTTTCCTATCAACTTTGGTAACTCACAAAACTTCTAAACAATATCAATGGGAGGCAAAGTCAATGGATCCATCTCGATGTGCTTTTCCCAATAAAATTTAAATTTTTATATTTTTTTAATATTTTATTTCGTAAATATTTTTACATGTTTGACAAGGTATTTTAATTTGTATTAGATTATATGATCGATCAGCGATGTTACAGTCAATCTTAATAGTAACTTAGTAAGCAATTTTCTTGTACACTTTATATCCCTTAACGTTTTTCTTTGATTTTGTTGTATTACTATGGAACTTTAAACATCCCCTCTTGTTTCCTTAACATCACTTTAACTTGGTCGTAATATATCACTTCAATTTATCTCATTTTAGCTTTAATATTTATTTTCTTGATATTGAAATAATAATTTGTTTTTTATATTAACTTTCGATATTCGTTTCCAAATGAGGTTAAATCGTGGCACAACAAATATCACTAGACTCATGTCAATGGTCTCTATCAAAATAACTATTCTTTTTTACATTTTTAAATATTTTATTTTCAAAGACTTTTAAACACATTACTAGATATTTTAATTCATACCATATTTGATGATCAAGGATATCACACTTGATCTCATTATTATGTCGAAATACAACGTATTTCATTTTCTTCTTTCTTTTATTTATATTAATTTTGTTAAATTTAATAATTTAATTTTTAATATATATCTGCTTGCTATATTAAAAATAATTTATGGTTATGCATAATTATTAAATTTAGTAGTTTGTAATTATTTCAAATGAGATCTAATTAAGATGGAACTTTTGTCATTTGACTCATCTTGGCAAGCTTCATCCAATTAAATATTCATTTATATATTTTTAATATTTTATGTTCCTAGGTTTTTTTATCACATACATGTATTTGTACTAGATTTAATGATTAAGTATGTCAACTCTATATCAGTAAATTGAAATATAACCATGTTTTACAATATATCTCATTTGTTTAAATTTTTTATTTTGATTTGGTTTTTCTAATGAATAACTCAAAATCACTCCTAGCGTGAAATTTACACTGCTTTATTTTTTTGTAATGTAATTTTTTAATTTAACTTATTTTAGCTTTAACATATGTTTGCTTTATAATAAAATAATATTTTATCGTTATTTATGCTTATTTATTTTTTTAATATGTAGAAATTTCAAATAAGTTCTAATCAAGATGAAACTAATAATATTTCACTCATCTTGATAAGAACTATCAAATTAAACATATATTTTTCTATTTTTTAGATCTTTATTTTAAAGTGTTTTTGTCCATTTTATGAGATATTTTAAACCATTCAAATTTAACAATGAGTGTTTTATTGTCAATCTCCTCTGCATATTGCATTGCAATTTTATCCCATAATTTACCTTATTTTATTAAAGGTTTTGCTATTATTTGGGATTATTACAATTCTACTCTAAATCTTTACTCGTTTGACTTTTACATCACTTTAACTTGGCTATATTATATTTATATAATTTATCTCATTTCACCTTTACAATAGATTTAAGATTTTTTTTTTTAAATAATTTAATATTCTTTTCTTATTTAGTTGGTTAAATCATAGTAATTCCAAGCAAGGTTAAGTTGAGAAGGGACAAACACCATTGGGCTCATCTCGAGAGTTCCATTTAATTAAATTTTTTTTTTTTTAAAATTTTAAATTTTTTTTTATTCTATGTTTTTTGCATGTCAAATGAGATTTTTTTTTACTCATACTTAATTTATTGATCAAGGATGTTTAACTAAAACTTTTGGCTATCCTAGGATGCGAATTTCTCCTCTTATGTGACCTTTACATCATTATGATTTAGTCATTTTGCATTCAATTATCAAAATTAAGATTTAGTAAATATTAAAAAATATTAAAATAATAATTTACTATTTTTCTTTTTTTATTCTTATATATAGGTATTTGTAGGCTTAATGAGACTGTTTGATTATTAGATTATTTGACCATCGACGATATCATTCTCATTCTCCTCATCATGGAAGGTAACGTTCTCACAAAAGTTTTCTTATTTCTTCAATATTTTTTATTTTATTAAATTACTTTTCAACTATAAATATCTTTTGGTGTCTTTTATTTGGATTTATTTTTTATATAATATAATACTTAAATATACTTATTTAAACAATAATATCAATATTTAATTAATATAAAAATAATATTTCATTATTATTTAAGCTTAATTACCTTTATAATTCAGTGTAAGTCTAAAAAAGATGTGATGGAAACCAAACAAGCAAAGTTTCACTTGTCTCATTGAACTCAAAAAAAATTAAATATTTGTTTTCCTATTTTTTAATGTTTTTGCAATGGTTTAGAAGTTTTATGAGGCATTTAAATTTATACATTAGTAATCAAGGATGCCACACTCGATCTCTTTAACTATCATTTATGCTTGATTACTTAGATTTTTCATTGTAATTCTAAATGAGGACTGATTAATATGAAATAGATAATATTGAACAATTATCATTGATATCTATCCAATTAAATATATATATATATATATATGTATACAAACACACTAACATATATATATATATATATATATATATATATATATCATTTTCAGTTTTTTGGATCATTTGTTAGACATTTTGAATCATACCTCATTTAACAATCAACAAAAGTTACAATGAACCTCTTAGTATTTTGAAATGTAACTTTATCAAATAATTTGTCACATTTCTTTATATGTTTCACTTTCATTTCATTATATTATAATGAAACTCTAATTCTCCTCTTATATGACATTTACATCTCTTTAACTTATTTATATTATATTACTTTAATTTAAATTTTAAGATTAAACTATATTTACATATTATTAAACTAATATGTTATCATTTTTTAACTTATTTACAATAAAATTTCAAAGTAAATACAAATGGGGAGGTCTAATCAAGAGGAAACCAACAACTGCCTCATATAATTTATCTAATTTCTACAACTTTTTCTATATGATTTTATTACATTACTACACAACTCAAAAAATCTCATAATGTGTTATTTGAAGTGCTTTAACTCCTCTATATTATATTGCTTCAATTTACCTCTTTTCATCTTTAATATATGTTGACTTAACCTTAAGGTTTTAATTTATTATTTTTATGTCTAATTTTTTTTGTTACACTTATAGTATTTAAAAATAATATCCCATCAAGGTCAAACAAACATCATTGGAAACATCTTGGAAAGCTGAATCTAACTATTATTCAAAATTATATTACTGTTAATATTTATTCTCTAAGTTCTTGTACTTATCTTGTTATTTTATACTTTGCTTGATAATCGGGGATGTTACACTAAATCTACTCAGGATTTTAGAATGCAACTTTCACATTGAATTTAAGTATTTTCATCAACTTTTTTGCATTAATTTGGTTATATTGTTATGTAACTCTAATTACACTCTCATGACACCTCAATATTACTTTGATTTTTTATATTACATATGAAAATTCATCTCATTTAAGTTTTAATATTCGTTTAATTATTATTAAAAACAATAATTTATTACTATTAATTCTTATTTATTTCATAAATTTGTGGTAATTAAAAATAAGGTTCAATTGAGATGAAGGAAATTTCATTATGCTCATTTCAATAACTTTTATTAGATTAATATTATTTTTTCATTTTAAATAACTTATTTTCTTGGTTTTTAGTGTGCTTTACAAGATATTTTTTATGAGAATTAACGATCGAGATTACTACGCTTGACCCTTCAGGACATGGAATGTTCCCATGAAATTTAGCTCATTTCTTTGAATTTTTCTCTTTAAGTTTTCTATATCATTGTGTTACTTTAAATATCCTCTCTTATAATAATGATTTTTGTTAATGCTTAATTCTTTGGGTAATTTGCAATAATTTTAAATGTGGTCCATCTCAAGTGAAGTAATGTTGTTGGATTTATCTCAATAAGTTTTTCAAAGTAAAAAATCTTATTTTTATACTTATAGATATTTTATTTTCTAAGACTTCAAAAAGTTTAATAAAAAATTTAATTCATACTTGATTTTAAGTTTGAGGATATTCAATTGCATCTTCTTAGTATCCCAGAGAAAAACTTTTTAGTGTTACTTTATCTCATATATCTTTAATAGATATTTAATTAATATTAAAATAATACATTATTACCATTCATTATAAATTACTTAGATAATTCATGATAAATCCAAGCAATGTCTCATTAAGATGAAACAAATATCATTTGACTCATCTCACTAACCTTTATAGTCATTCATTTTTCATATATTTTTAAATAGTTTACTTTAAGATTTTAACACACTATATAAGTTATTTCAATTTGTACTTAGCTTGATAGTCATATATATTACTCCTGATCACCTTAATTTCATGGAATGCATTTTTGCTATATAATTTATCTCATTTTTTTCACATTTTTTCTTTGATTTGGTTATAATACTATGTAACTCCCAGTCTTCCCTCTTGTGACCTTTAGATCTCTTTAACTTTGTTATATTATATGAAATTAATTAATTTAATTTTATCTTTAACATATGATTTATTTCTATATTTTAAAAAAACTCTATTTTTTATGGCTTTTGCACAATTTTTTAGGCATTTTCATTCATGCCTAATTTTATAATCAGGGATACTGCACTCAATCTACTTAGTACCACAGAATGTTATTTTCTTAGAAACTTTATCTAATTTGTTCTAATATTTTTTATTGATTTTGTTAAATTGCTATATAACTCTCAATCTTCACTCATGTGAACTTTATATTACTTTGTTTATATTGTATTACACAGCTTTAACGTTTGTTATCTAATCTTTAATATTTATTTTCCTTAAATTTAAATAATATTTTAAATTTTTTATTCTTATTCAATTTGGTATTTCTCAATAAACCTTCAAGAGGTCTAATTGAGACAATACAAATGTCATTAGATTAATTTCAATAAACTTTATCCTACCAAATATTTTTTTAGATGTTTTTTATTCTTATTCACAAAAAGTTTTGTTTGTACTTGATTTTTTCAACCGAAGTTGTTACACTCGATCACCTTAGTATCTTTAAATTTTTTATCTTGGCTTTTATATATTGTTATGAAACTAAAATTCTCCTCTCACGTAATCTTTTCATCGCTTTAATTTAGTTATATTATGTTGCATCAATTTATGTTATTTTCACATTTATTATAAATTTTAAAAATATAAAAATAAAACTTACTTATAATTTATGCTTAGTTAATTTGTTAATTCAAAGTAATTGCAATCAAGGTTCAAGAAAAATGAAATAATCACTATCATACTAACCTCGACGAGCTCTGTCCATTTAAGAAATCAATTTTATAAATTTAAACAATATTTTCTTAATTTTTCTCATGTTTTATGACAAATTTAGTTCGTACCTAAGTTTATCATTGAGGATATTTTAACAAATCTCATTATTATCTTGGAATGCAAATCTATAATACCAATTATCCTATTTCCTCTAATGTTTTTCTTAGTTTTGTTATATTACTATAAAACTATAATTCTACTCTATAATGACCTTTACATAAATATAATATTATTATATTAAATTGGTTAAATTTATCCTATTTTTTTTTTAATATATATTTAGTTAAAATTAAAATAATAATTAATTATTTTTTATGTTTAATTACCATATAAAATTTGGTAATTGTATGTATGGTTTGATGGAGAGAAATTGATGTTGTTGGACTTGTTTCAACTCGCTCCATCACATTAAACCTTTATTTTTTATCCTTGAATATTTTATTTTTGAGGGTTTGGGTATATTTTATGAGTCCCTTTGATTCAAAAGTATTTTGATGAACGAGGTTGTTACACTTGATCTCCTTTATTTCTTTGAATGCATTTTCATATGACTATTTTTTTACTCTTTTTAACATTTTTTATTTCGTTATCAATGTTGCTTTAATGTTTCTCATTTCAACTATAGTATATTTTTCTTAGTACATAAATAATCTTTGTTTATTATTTATGTTTAATTACTTTGTTCATTTTGATAACTCTTATTAGTGATTCATTTTTTATTTTAAAATATTTTTATTTATAATATTTTGGCACAGTTTATGAAACATTTTAATTTGTAACTAATTTTATGATTGAGGATATTACACACAATCTCCTTAGTATCTTCAAATGCATCTTTCCCTTATAATATGTATCATTTCTTAATATGTTTTTCTTTGGTTTTTAATAAAACAATGTAACTCTTAATCTCCTTTGATGTGATAATTATATCTCTTTGATTTTGTTATATTACATTACTTTAATTTTATTTATTTTAACTTTAATATATATTTAACCAACATTAAAATAATAATTTATTGTTTTTTATGCTTACTTTTTTTTGCAAATTTGTATTATTTCAAAATAACATCCAATTGAGACAAAAGAAATGTAGTTGTTCTCACCTCAACTGTCTTTATTCAATTAAATATCAATTTTTTCAAACTTAAATATTTTTTTTTTATGTTTTTGCCTTACTTTATAAGAAATGTTTTTTCATATCTAATTTCTTAAGCATTTTGGACTTGTTCTCCTTAGTATCATGGAATGCAAGTTTTGCACATTCTTTATCTTACTTCTTCAAAATTTTTACTTTAATTATGTCATGTTATTATGTTAATTTAAATCACTTCTCACGTGACCTACACATTAGTTTTACTTGGTTATATTATAATGATTCAATTTTTGTTATTTTAGCATTAATATATATTCACTTCATTTTAAAATAAAACTTTATTATTATTTGTACTTATTTATTTTTTTAATGCATAATAATTCCAAATGAGGTAAGATTTTGTTGAAACAAAACATCATTGGATTCATCTTACCAAGAATTATCTAATTAAGTATTAATTTTTATAGTGTAAGGTATATTTGTTTCTATTATTTTGGAAAGCATAACAAAATATTTTTTTTTGTACATGATTTGATGCTCAAGGATGTTATACTCAATCTCCTTAATATTTTGGGGAGGAACTTTCCAATGTAATTTATATGACTTCATTCATTTTTTTTTAATTTTTTTTTGGCAATACAACACGAAACTCTAGTTCCCCTCACTTGCCACCTTTATCACTTTGATTTGGATATATTAAGCTCCATCATCTTATTTTTTTTCAACTTTAACATATATTATGGTTGTTTATGTTTAATTATATTTTTAATTCATAATAATTTTAAATGAAGTCTAATTAAGGCTATATAGCCATTGTTGTGCTTTTCTCAAAGGGCTTTGCTTAATTAAAAATTTATTTTTTCTATTTTTAAAATATATTTTTTCGAAATATTTAGCATGCATTGATAGTAATTTTAATTTGATCCAAATTTTTTGATTGAGAATGCCCTACTCAATCTTCTTATGGTCTTGAAATAGGACTATCCCATTCAATTTATTTCATTTATTCTAATTTTTTCTTGATTTAGTTATATTACTATGAAACTCTTATTCTCTTTTATAAGTTTTACATTGTGATTTTGTTATATATAGTGCTTACATTTACCTTCTAGTTCATTATATATATACATACTTAAATTTGAAGTAACAATTTATTATTATTTTTGTTTAATTAATTTTTTAATATCTAATAACTCAAAAGTAACTCTAATAGATACAAAAAAAATCTTATCAGACATTCTTTTACTAGCTCTGTTTAAACAAATATTTATTTGTTGGTTTAAAATTTTTTATTTTCTTAGGTTTTGGCATTTTTTACAAGACAAATTGATTCAAAATAAATTTAATGATCTAGGATGTTACAATTGGTCTCTTTAATATCTTTAAATGATATTTTGTTGTACAATTTATTACACTTCTTCAACTTTTTTTTTCACTTTGTCGTATTAAAATGTAACCCAAACCCTCCCAACATGTGACCTTACATCACTTTGATTCTATTATATTATGTTGTTTCAATTTATCACATTTTAGCTTTATAATATGTTTACTTAATATTAAGATAAAAATTTGTTATTATTATTATTTAATTTTGATAATACTAAATATATTAACTTCTAGTATTTTTTTATGTTTTATGCAAAATTTTGAAGCATAACTGATTTGATGATAACAGATTTTACACGTTCTCACATTAATATCTTAGAATGTGTGCTTCCAAAAATATTTATCTCATTTCTTTAAGTTTTTCACAATAATATGTTATATAATTATATTACTCTAAATCTCTATTGAATTACTTACATATCATTTTTATTTTGGCATATTTTATTGTTTCAATTTATATTATTTCAGCTTTAATATATATTCAATTCCTATTAAAATAATAATTTATTTTTATTTATGCTTATTTATTTTATTAATATATAATAATTTGAAATAATGTTCAATCCACATGAAACAAATATTATTGGATTCATCTCAATGATCTTTGACAAATTAAATATTTATTTTTATATTTTTAAATATTTTCTTTTCTTGTATTTTGGAAGGCTTTATGAAAATTTTTTGTTCATATCTAATTCAATGATCAAGGATGTCAAACTGAATCTACATAGTATTTTGGAGCTAGCTTTGTCATAGGAGTTTTTTGTTTTCTTTAAATGTTTTTGCTTTCAATTGGTTGTTTCACAAAGAAATCCTAATTCTCCTCTCATGTGACCTTTACATCTCTTTGATTTAGCTACATTATACTAAATAAATTTTTTTAATTTCATTTTTAATATATATTTATATAATATAAAATTAATTATTTAGAGTTAATTTGTACTTAATTACATTGGTAATTCATAAAAATTGCAATCAATTTCTTACCAAGTCTATAAAATATCATCAGGGCCATCTTAATGAGCTCTATCTAATTAAAAAAAATGATATTTTTAAATATTTTTTTGATTGATTAAATATTTTATGAGACAATTCAATTTGTTTATAATTCTTGAATTGAATATGTTATATAAGATCTCCTTATTATAATAGAATGCAAATGTCTCATGTAATTTTTCTTTTTTATTAATCTTCTTTTATTTGATTTAGATATATTGTCACAAAACTCTAATTATCCTCTTGTGTGACCTTTATATTGGCCATATTACATTCCTTAAATTTACATCATTATACATTAATATATATTAAATATTTTATTTTCAAAGTTTAATGCATTTTTAGTAGATATTACTTGAAATTGTTTCTTTGATTTCAGTTATTGTGAATTTTAAATAAAATTCTCCTTTTATTTAACCTTTAGATGTCTTTAACTTTGTTATATTACAATGCTTAAATGTATCACATTCCATGTTTGACATATATTAACTTAATTTCAAATAACAATTTATTAATCTTTTTGGTAATTAATAGTAACACAAACGAGGTCTTATGGAGACAGAACAAGTGTCATTCGACCTGTCTCAACAAGCTTTATTTAGTTAAATAATACTTTTTATGGTTTATAGATTTGTTTTCAAGGAATTTTTATATTATTAGATAATTAAGTCTTAATTCTCCTCTAGTACAACCAATACATCATTTTGATTTTTTTATGTCATAGTACTTTAATTTATCTCATTATAGCTTTAAAATATATTTATAAATTGTTGAAATATTAGTTTATTATTATTTATTCTTATTTATTTTTGTAATTCATAGTAATTCAAAATGATGACCATTACAGATGTCAGAAAGGACGTTGGACCCATGCTAATGAGCTCTGTATATTTAAATGTTCATTTTTTAGATTTTTAAATATTTTAATTTCTTGCATTGTACTGTGCTTTATAAGATATTTTTATTGGAACATGACTTGAAGGTTGAGGATGTTATATTCAATCTCCTTAGTATCTTTGAATACAACTTCCTTTTACAATTTATCTCATTTTCTCAAACTTTTCGTATTGATTTTGTTATATTACTACATAAGTTTAAATATCTTTTCATGTGACCTTTTGATCACTTTGTTTTTGTAATGTTACATTGTACAACTTATTCTAATTCAACTTTAGTTAACTCTTTAACTTTTGAAATAATAATTAATCTTTATTTATTCTTATTTACTTCGACAATCCACAATAATTCTAAACGAGGTGTGCATAAGATAAAACAAATGTCACTAGTGTTGTCTCCACAAGCTTTATCTAATAAAACATTAATTTTTTTAACTTTTAAATATTTTGTTTTATATGACTGTTGTGGCCTCACAAGACATTTCAATTCATACAATATTTGGCAAATAATGATATAACTCTCAATCTAGTTATTATCTTTTAATCAAATTTCTAATATACATTATCTTGGCATACAAATTGATATGCTTCAATTTATCTTATTTTATCTTTATTATATATTTGCAAGATATTAAAAATTAACTTATTTTTTAAATTCTTTTATTTTTTTTATTCAAAGAAATTACAAATAATGTCTAATCCTAATTACATATTCATTTTTTTACTTTTGAATGTTTTATTTTCTATGGTTTGGACACACTTTCCAAATACTTTTAAATCTTACAAAATTTGATGATCATGGATTTTATTTTTTATATTTTCATAACATTTAAATAGTAATTTATTATTAATTTGTTCTTATTAACTTTTGGTAATACATAATAATTCGAAAAAAGGTTTAATGAAAATGGCATTGCACTCATCTCAATGTGCTCTATACAATTAAATATTATTTTCTATATTTTTAAAAAATTTCTTTTCTTTCGATTTTACACATTTTATTAGTCATTTCATTTTGTACCATATTTGATGATAAATGATGTAACACTAGAGCTCCTTAGTATTTTTGAATGAAACCTTTTAGTATAATTTATCTTATTTTTTCAAATGTTCCACATCAATTATGTCATGTTCAATTAAAACTCTAAATCTAGAATCATGTAAATTTTACATTATTTGATTTGTTTATAATACATTGCTTCAAATTATTTAATTTCTAATTTAATAAATATTTACTTAATACTAAAATAAAAATTTTTTGTTTGTTATTATAATTTATTTCGTTATAGAAAATAATTTTAAATAACATTTGATTGAGATGAAGCAATTGTTATGGAGTCTTCATGACAAGCTCTATCTAATTAAATATTTATTTCAATATTTAAGGCATTTTTCTATGTGTTTGGAATGCTTTACAAGCGAGTTTAACTCATATCATATTTCACAATCAGGATTGTTACACTTCACCTCCTTAATTTTTTGGAATACAACCTTCTCATAAACTTTATCTTTTTTTATTCAAATGTTTTCTTTAATTTTTTTATATTTTCATGAAATGCTAATTCTCTTCTCATTTGACCTATTCATCATCTCGATTTGGCTATATTAAATTACTGTAATTTATATCATTTTAGATTTAATATATAACTTCCTATTATTAACAAAATAATTCATTATTATTTATTTTTTATTTTATGACTTGCAATAATTCCAAACTAAGTCTAATCAAGACAAAATGAACTTTATTGGACTCGATTCTATGATCTCCATCCAATTAAATATTAATTTATTTATTTTCAAATATATTATATTTACATGTTTATTTATACTTTAAGAGATATTTTTATTTACATCATATTTGATGATTGAGGACTTCACACTCAATTCCATAATTATCTCAGCATGCAACTTTCCTACACACTTTTTCTAATTTCTTTAAATTTATAGCTTTGACTTAGGTTTTTTACAATTTTACACAAAATATCATCTTCTGTTATCGTTGCAATGACTTGACAAGATAATTTTATATTGCTGCAATTTATCTTAATCAAGCTTTAACAAATGTTTGCTTAGTATTAAAATAAAAGTTTAGTATCATTTGTGATTATAAAAATTATTAATTCACAATAATTTGAAAACCGATTAGATTGAGATGAAACAAATGTTTGTTGGATCCTAATCAACGAGCTCTATCTAGTTACATATTCGTTTTTGTTGGATTCCTTACACGATTTTCTAACTCGTACCATATTTGGTGATCAAGAATATTATTCTCTATATTCTTTCAAATTTTTCATGGAAACTTTTAGTATATTTGTTTCCTTTAAATTTTTTCTTTCTTTTTGTCATATTATTATATAAGTCTTAATTTCCTCTTGTGTGACAATTACTTCAATTTTATATGATTACATTTGAATGGCTTGATTTATATCAATCGATATTTAATATTTATTTACTTTATATTAAAATAATAGAATATTTTTGTTTATGCTTATTTTTCATAGTAATTTACAGAAATTCAAAAAGAAGTTCGATCGAGATTAAACAATCTATGTTTGTCCCATGTTGACGAGCACTATGGAATTAAACATTAATTTAAATAAATTAAAATATTTTACTTTCTAATGTTTTTGCAATTTTTTTGAAATAATTTCATTTATATAAAATTTCATGATTAACATCATTGGAATGTAACTTTTTGCTATAATTTATCTCTTTATTTTGAAATTTTCATTTTGAATTTGTGTTTTGACTATGCAACTAAAAACCATTTCTAATGTTTTTGGGTTACATTGTGAAATATAAATTTTTCTCTCTCATGACTATTACATCTTTCTAACTTTCTATGGTTATGTTGTTTTAATTTATCTAATTTTAGCTTTAAGTGACTTTTATATACTGTTAAAATAATCATTTATTATTATTAAAGGTTATTAACTTTTGTAATTCAAAGTAAATCTAGAATTGGTCCAACCGACAAAAAATAAACTTCGTTGTACTCATTTCAATAAGCTCTAACAAATTAAATATTTATTTTCACATTTTTAATATTTTATTTTTTAATATTTGTCTCATTTTATGAGATATTTTAATTCATAACTTATTCAGCTATAAATGATGACATAGTATCTTAGAATATAATTTTCCAACACAATTTAAGAAGTTTTATTTTAAATTTTTCAATTTTTCTTGTTTATTTTATTATGCAACTCTAAATCAGCTCTTCAATAACCTTTTTATAAAACTTTATTAATAAAATAATATTTTTTTTATTTCTACTTATTCTCTCTCAGTATATCCAAACGAGTTTTGAAAGCAAGGACGCAAATGTCATTGGTCTCATCCCGATGAGCTATACCAAATTACAAACTCTTTTTAATATCTAAAATATTTTATTTTCTAATTTTTCTGATGCTTTGTGAGACATTTGAATTAGTACATGATTTGATGATTGAGAAAGTAAATAAATTTTCATTATTATCTTGAAATTCAACTTTCTTATATAATTTAACTTATTTCTCCAAACTTCTCAATTTGATTTTTCTATAACATAATGTAACTCAAAATCTCCTCTCATGTAACAGTTACATCATTTTGATTTATTTATAATTTTTAATCTATTTCACTTCTAGTCTAATATATGTTTAATTAATATTCAAATAATATTTTTTATTATTTATTAATGTTTAAATTTCTAATTCATAGTAACTACAAATGATGTTTGATTTACATGAAAGAGACATTGTTATACTCGTTTTGATAGGCTCCATGAAATTATTATTCTTCTTTGTATTTTTAAATATTTTATTTTCTAGTATTCTTGCTTGATTTTGAAAATATTTCTATTTAGACATTATTTGATGATATAAGTCGTTAAACAAGGTCTCGTTAATATCTTGAAATTCTACTTTCCAAAATAATTTCTCATTTCTTTAAAATTTTTTCTTTCATTTGGTTATTATACTACATAAATCTAAATCTCCTCTTATGTGGCTATTAGGTCTCTTTATTTCTTAGCATTACATTACTTCAATTTATCTTATTTTAACTTTAATATATATATTTACTTATCATTACAATTTTTTTATTTATGCTTATCTCCTTTTGTAATTTGTGGTAATTGCAAGTGAGATATGTTTGAGATGAAAAATATTTTGTGTAATTTACCTCAACTAGCTTTATTTGAATAAATATTTAATTTAATATTTTTAGATATTTTACTTTTTAAAGTTTTGGCATGTTTTATAAGTTATTTTTATTCAAACCTCAATTGATAATTGAGTATGGTACACTTTATATCTTTAGTACTATATAATGATACTTAATCATACAATTTATGTTTCCCTTCTCTTGTTCCACTTTAAATAGGTCATATCACTATGTAACATTAAATCTCTTCTGGTTTGACTTTTATATCACATTAATTTGGTTAAATTATAATGCATTAATTTAAAATATTTAGTTGAAATACTTGTTTAACAAATATTAAAATAGTAATTTATTATTATATGCAAATATTGTTTTAGTAATCCATACTACTTCAAGTAAGGTTCAACTGAGATAAGACAAATGATATTCAACTCATTTAAATGAGCAATATAAGAATAAGTATTCATTTATAAATTTTGAATATTTTTTTAGGATTTTTGTAATTTTTGTGGAACAATTTTGTTTGTTTGTTATATGATGATTGAAGTTGTTACACTCATTTTCTTAAATATTTTGAAAACTTTATCATAGAATTCATGTATATTCTTCAAGTCATTTGTCACCACTTGGTTATACAACCATGAATTTCTAATTATACCTAATTGTTACATTTACATCACTTTTTTTGTTAAATTATATTACTTAAATTTATCATATCTCAACTTCAATATATTTTTACTTAAAATTAAAAAAAAGAATTTGTTTCTATATATGCTTACTTGATTTGTTAATTCACAATAACTCCAAATGATGTAAAATTGAGTTTAAAGAAACATCATTGGACTCATTTGAGCAAGGAATATCTGATTAAATATTAAATTTCATATCTTTAAATAGTTTTTCTTAATTTGTAGCATGCTTTACATAGCATTTTTTTGTACCTAAGTTGATGATCGAAGATGTATGATTAACCTCCATTGCACCTTATAATCTATTATTACCTTACAAATTATCTCATTTCTTCAAAGTTTTTTCATTGATCTGGTTATATTATTATATAACTTTCAATCTCCTCTTGGGTGTCCTTTACACCACTCAAATTTTGTTATTTTAGATTTTTTTTTAAATTCATGTTATTTTATCTTTAATGTTTACTTTCATAATATTAAAAATAACATTTTATTATCTTTTATTTTTATTTACTTGGCTAATTTGTAGTAATTCCAAAGGAGGTCTGATTGAGACGAGGCAAATGTCAAGAAAAATGACTTAATGAGCTTTATGTAATAAAATATTCATTTACACAACTTAAATATTTTCTTTTTTTTGGATTTTTGAATGCCTTATAAGACATCTTAATTTGTACTGAAATTCATGAATTAGAATATTGCATTCAAACTCTATTTCTTGGAATGTAATGTTCACACACAATTCATCTCATTTTTTTAATCGTTTTTTAATTTTGTAATTTTATTTTGTTACTCTATATCTCCTCTCATGTGAGCTTTACTCACATTAATTTATTTGTATTATATTACATAATTATTTTTTATTTCACTTATAAAATCAAATTCTTAAATATTAAAAATAATATTTTTTTAATGTCTACTCTTACTTTAAATTTTTAATTCATAGCAATTCTAAACAAGGCCCAATCCACATAAAGCAATTGTCATTCGAATTGTGGTGATGACCTTTATCAAATTAAATATCAATTTCTTTGTCTTAGCTATTTTATTTGCTAGTGTGTTGGACTCTTTATGAGACATATTTATTCCTATATGCTTCAATTATCAAGAAAGTTACACCTTATCTACTTAATATCTTGAAATTCAACTTTCTCATTAACTTTATCTCACTTTAGATTTTTTGCTTCAATTTTGTTATATTACAATGCAATATTAAATCTCTTCTCATGTAACATTTGTAATGATTTGATTTTGTTATATCACACTAATACAATTTTATCTCATTTTAACTTCAATATATTTTTATATAATATTAAAATAATATTATATTTTTATTTATGTATATTTACATTTCTAATTCATATTTATATTTTTTTAAATATTTAAATTTTTAAAGTTTTTGTGGGCTTTATTTGACATATAATTTATACAAGATTTGATTATCAAGGATTATATATTTCATCTCTTTAGTATCTTTGAATGAAATGTTCCCTATTAGTTTGTCTAATTCTTGAAATATGTTCACTTTTATTTGAGAACAGTACTACGAAACTCTAAATATCTTCTCCTGTGTCTTTACGTCAATTCAAGTTGGTTATATTATGTTGTCTCAATTTTTTCAATTCAATTTTAATACACATTTACTTAATGATAAAATACTAATTAAATTTTATTTATACTTATTTCATTTTTTTATTCATAGTAATTTTAAATGATTTTCGATGAGGATGAAACCAATGTCAATAAACTCATCCAAATGAGTAATGTCAAATTAAATATCAATTTCTATATTTTTTAAATATTTTTTACTTCCATGGCAGGTTTTTAAAATATTTCTTCTCATACCTAATTTAATGTTATAGGATGTTGCACGTAATGTTTTTAATATATTGTAGTGAATCTTTTTCACAAAATTTAACTCATTTATTCAAAAAATTTTTTGATTTTTTTATGTTATAATTTAACTCTATATCTACCCTTACATGACATTCCCATGACTTTTACTTAGTCATATTACATTACTTCAATATATCTCATTCTAACTTTAATATATTTTTACTTAAAATTAAATTAATAATATATTACCAGTTCTGATTATTTGTTTTGTATTTCTCAAGTAATTCAACATGAGATACAATCTTAAAAAATAAAAATAACTGGACTCATCTCGAAAGCTCAATCTAATTAAATATTTATTTTAATAGTTTTAAGTAGTTTATATTCAAGGCTTTTTGCATGCTTGTCGATTAGATTAATGTATGATTTGATGATCGAGGATGTTGTGCTCAATCTCCTTAACATCATGGAATTTGACTTTCCTATAATGTTTATCAAATTTTTTAAACCTTTTTTTTTATTTTGTAATATTATCATGTAACTTTGAATCTCCTCTTCCATGTCCTTTATTTTGCTTTGATTTTGTTATATTCAACTATTTAATTTTTTTATTTCAACTTTAATACATTTTTACTTAATATTAAAGTAATCATTTATATTATTTGTGTTTCTTTACATTTTAGATCAACATAATTGCAAATATGCTCATTCAAGATGGAACAAATAATATTGAAATCACCTTGAAGGGCTTTATACAATTAGATATTCATTTCTACATTTTAAATTTTTTCATTTGTGAGATTTTGCATGCATTACGATGCATTTCTCTTCATACTTTATTTGATGGCCGAGTATGCTACACTTGAAGTCCTTAATATCAAGCAATGCAACTTTCGAGAAAAATTTATTTCTTTTTTCAAATTTTTTCATGCATATTTTAATATTACTTTGAAACTTTAATTCTACTATTATATGAGTTTTATATCAATCCGATTATGTTTTATTACATTTCCATAATTTAGCTAATTTTATCTTTAACATATATATATAGTTAATATTAAATAACATTTTTATTATTTATGTTTAATAACTTTTGTTTTTCAATTAATTCACTACAAGATTTTATTAAAATGAAATATAGTTTCTTGGACTTGTTTTGATGCACTCTATATAATAAAAAATTATTATTTACATTTTTTTTATTTATTTTCAAGGTCTTTTGCATGTTACCTAAGTGTTTTGATTGGTATATGATTTGATGATCATGAATGCTAGCATCAATCTGTTTAGTATCTTTGAAAGCAACATTCATATAAAATTTATCTAATTTATTCAAATTGTGCATTTTAATTTGGTTATATTATGTTGCTTTATTTTATACTTTTTATGTTATAGTATTTATTTACTTAAATTAAAGTAATTAATCTTTTTTTTGTGGTTATTTACTTTGGTAACTCGTACTAATTCTAAACGGGACCAATGAAGACAATAATTTTGCTAAACTAGTCCCAACGACTTATATCAATTAAATTTCAATACATACTGGTTATGTCGATCAATGATGTTACACTTTGTCTTCATAAAATCTTTTAATGCCATATTCCCATATAATTTAACTTATTTCTTCAATTTTATTTTTACTTCATTCAATTATAATTCTATGGTCATGTAACTATCCTTTCGTGTGGCATTTACTTTCTATAAATTTGATTATATTATATTTTTTTAATTTATCCCTTTTTAATTTAAATATATGCTTTTAAAAAATTAAAATAATGCTTTATTATTCTTTATTCTTATTTTTTTGTGATTCATAGTATTTCTAAATGAGGACCAATCAAGATGAACAAAAATTTGTTGGTTTCATCACCATCAGCTCTATCATAATAAA
Organism: Vanilla planifolia; assembly: GCA_023846275.1. Classification (NCBI taxonomy): domain Eukaryota; kingdom Viridiplantae; phylum Streptophyta; class Magnoliopsida; order Asparagales; family Orchidaceae; genus Vanilla; species Vanilla planifolia. The sequence continues at coordinate 407,733 of JAIUJO010000201.1, read as the reverse complement.
CATTCATTTTCACAATTTTTAGATTTTTATGTGTACCATCGTTAATGATCAAAGATGTTATAGCTTACCTCCTTAGTTTCTTAAAGTGTAACTTTCAATTAAAATTTAACAAATTTTTTAAATTATTCACTTTTATAAGATTATAGTAGTAATAAATTCCAATTCTCCTCCCATGTAACTTTTACATTGGTTTGATTTCATCATATTAGTTTTTTTAAATTTGTCTCATTTTAGATTGAGTATATATTTGCTGACAATAAAATTTGTGGTAACCTACTTATTCATGTATGTGCTTGTTTATTTAGTGACTTTAAGGCCTTAGCATGCTTTTTGAGACATTTGAATTTGTAAAAGATTTGGTAATTTAGAATGTTATATTTAGTCACCATAGTAAATTTGAATGCACTTTAACATGCAATTTATCTAATTGTTTCAAATTATTCACTTTGATTTGGTTGTATTAACATATAACTCAAAATCTCTTATTGTCTCACCATTGCATCACTTTAATTTTGATTTATTATATTTTTTAATTTATCTTAAGTTAGTTTTAATGTATATTTACTCTTATAATTCATTATTATTTATTCTTATTTATTTTTCTATTTTGTAGTAATTCTGATGAGGTCTGATAGAAAACAATGATTGTTGGATTTATCTTAATGAGCTCTACCAAATTAAATAATCATCCTTATATTGCTAAAAACTTAATATTTTAAGGATTTTACACACTTTGTGAGACATTTCAATTAATACCTGATTTAGTAATAGGGAATGTTGCTCTTCAACACTTTAGTATCTTTGATTGCAACATTCCCCTATAACATATCTCATTTCTCTAATGTTTTTGCGTTCATTTGTTTATATTATAGCGAAACAATAGTTCTCCACACATGCGACCTATGCATCACTTTGTATTAATTCAAAATGATGACTATTTGAGAGGAAAGAAAAATTCTTTGACTTGCCTCATTAATCTCTATCAAGTTAAATATTTACTTCTATATTTTCTAATATTTTTCCATCCTTTACAAGATATTTTGATTCTTATGTTATTTAAAAATCGAGAATGATTGACGTGGTTTCTTTAGTATCTTAGTGTTCTACTTTGTAAGATAATTTATTTTATTTCTTAAATGTTTTTGCTTTGATTGGCTTATATTACTATGTAGCTCTAAATATCCTCTATTATAATTTATTCATTGCTTTTTTTTGCTATTCATTGGTTTATATTGCTATGTTCTATTGTAACTTATTATTATTCATGTTTCTTTAATTTTTAATTTATATTAATTCAAAATGGTGCTTGATTGAGAAGGAACAAATGTCATAGTCCTCATATAAATGAGCTCAATCAAATTAAATATTCATTTTTTTATATTTTTAGGTTTTTTCTTAGGTTTTGGTATGCTTTAGTTGTTATTTTTATTCGAACATCATATGAAATTTTTATGTTGTCTTGATCTCTGTAGTATCTTTAAATACAAGTTTTCCTTACAAGCGTGATATTTCCAAATTTTTTTCACTAATTTGCTTATATTATTATATAACAAAAAATCTCAACACATGTGACATTTATAATGCTTTTATTTGGGCTTTTTAAATTCCCTTAACTTATGTGATTTGAGATTTAATTTATAATTATTTAATATTATTAATTTTTTTAATTTTTTTCTTATGTTTTAAATAATTTGAAATAACTCCAAACAAATTTTGATCATGATGAAATAAATATTATTTGACATATCTTGACAAGGTTTATAAATTTAAGTATTCATTTTAAAATTTTTAAATATTCATTTTTTTATTGATTTGGTAATTATCATGAGATATTTTGATACATATCTAATTTGATCATTAAGAATGTTAGTCCAAATCTACTCAGGATATTAGAATATAATTTTCAGGAATAATTGATATCACTTTCTCCTAACTTTTTGTTTGGCTTTCTCATATTTTTATGTAACTCTAATTCTCTTATTAGTCACTTTTACAACACTCAGATTAGGTTAAATCATAATCCTTCAATTTATCTTTTTTTAACTTTATTATTTATTTACCATATTTTTCAAAAATAATCTATTAACATTTTTCCTTATTTTTTATAAATCAAAGAAATTCTAAACGAGGTCAGGTATAAAAGAACTAAATATCAGTGGACCCTTGTCGAAATGCTCCTTCTAATTAAATTTTTATTTCAATAATTTTAAGTAATTTATTTTTGAAGATTTTTGCATTTCGTACAAGAAAGTTTGATCCATGTCAGGTATGGTGATTTATGATGTTACAATTGATATCTTTTGTATCTTGGGATGAAAATTTCCCCTTGTACTTTATCTCATTTTTTCAACATTTTTACTTTGATTTAGTTATAATATAATATATCTCTAGATATTATCTCATATGACCTTTCTATCATTTTTATTTCGTTATATTACATTACATCAATTTACGAAATTTTTGCTTTATTATTTGTTTACTTAATATGAAAAAATAACTAATTATTGTTCAAGCTAATTTTTTTGTAATTTGTTGTAATTCCAAGTAGGTTGTAACATCAATCAATTCTTTCTTGTAGTCTTTATCCAATTATATATTAATTTTTAATTTTTATGAATTTTATTTTCGATTTACAAAAAGGTCTAACTATTATCTTATTTAATGTTAAAGGTTGTTAAACAGGATCTTCATATCATAGAGTGCAATTTTCTCATACAATTTATTTCATTTTTAAATTTTCATTGATTTAATTATTATCTAACTAAAACTTTTCACTTATGTAAACTTTTCATAGCTTTTAGTTTGTCATATTACCTGACTTTAATTAGTCTCAATTATACCTTAATTATTTATTTTGGTAATTAGTAGAAATTTCAGGAGAGTTCTATTTCCAAAAAGCAAATGATATTGAACTCATCACGATGAGATCAATTCAATTAGATATTCATTTCATTTTTTTAAATATTTTTATTTTTATTCTTTAGCATGTTTTACAAGACATTAAATAGACATTCAATATTTTCAAATATTAAATTTGTTATTATATTATTATATTTAATGAGACATTCTTTTTGTACTAGATTTGATGATTAAGGATGTTACACTCAAACTACTTGTAAATTGGAAAGCAACATTCTCTAATAATTTATCTTATTTTTCAAGTTTTTTACTTTTATTTTTTTAATTATAATGTAGCTCTTAATCTTATTTATTGTGACCTTTAAATTACCATGGTTTTTACTATGTTACATTGCAATAATTGTTTTTTTCGAGCTTTATAATGCATTTATGTAATATTAAAAAAATAATACATTATTATTTATGCTTCTTTATTATGATAAGTAACAAACATTCTATAGAAGATAATATGTAGCAAAATAAATGCCATTCGACTCATATCAATGAAGTTTATCTAATTAAAAAATTACATCTCAATATTTAAGTTTTATTTTTGTATTTTAGAAAGTTTTATGAGTCCTTTTGAATTGAGTCGTATTTCATTAATGATGTCCTTTTCTTGATCTCTTTAGTAACATGGAACTCAATAATCTCATATAATTTATCTCATTATTTTAATGTTTTTATTTTATTTAGTTATATTACTTTGTTACTCTAACTCTAATCTCATGTGATCTTTATATTGCTTTTATTTTTTTATTTAATTTTCTAAATATACTTTATCTTACCTTAACTATATATTTACTTAATATTAAAACAATAATTTATTCTTCTTTTTGCTTATTTACTTTTCAAATTAATAGTAATTTCAAAAGAGGTTTGTTTGAGACAAGACAAATCTAGTTTCAATCAGCTTAGAGAACTTTATCGAAATTAATATTCATTGTTTTGTTTATAAATATTTTATTTTATGTTGTTTCAGCACTCCTTATGAGATATTTTAATCAATAATTAATTTAACTAAGAACGATGACACACTAGATCATCAATGTATCTAAAAATACAACTTTCTCATAGAATTTCTCTTTTTTTAAAAAAATTTTCTTTGATTTGGCCATCTTATTATGCAACTCTAAACGAACTCTCTTCTGATGTTCACAATAGAATTTATCTCTTTGCTTTCTAGTGCCATGGCATGCTTTTTGAGTCATTATGATTCTTAGCTAATTTGGTAATTGAGTGTGTTACACTCGATCAATATAGTATCTTCTAACACAATTTTCCACTATATGTTATGGCATTTTTATATTTTTCTATTTATTCACGAAAGACTTCATTTAAAACGTTATTTCATAATCAAAGAAATTGCACTTGATCTTTCAAGTATCTTGGAATGCAAATTTATCATACAATTTGTCTCATATTATCAAATGTTTTGGTTTCATTTTGTTATATTAAATGGCTTCATTATTCTTCATTTAAACATTAATATAGATCCATATAATATTAAAATAATAATTTATTTTTATTTCTTCTTATTTACTTTGGTAATTCATAATAATTCGAAATGAGGTTTTGTTAGGATGAAATAATAATCACTAGACTTATTTTTGTAGGCTCTATCTAATTAAATATTTATTTTAAATGCTTTAATTTTTTATTCTTAAACTTTAGCAAGCTTTATGAGTTATTTTGATTCATTCCTAATTTTGCTAATGATGATATTGTTATAGATCTTCAAAGTATTTGAAATGCTATTTTCTCATGCAATTTATCTTATTTACTAAAATGCTTCACTTTGATTCTGTTTTATTATTTTGTATCCCAAAATCTCTTATCATCTAGCCTTTACATTACTTTGAATTTGTCATATTATAATACATTATTTTATCTAATTTAAGCATTAGTTTTTCTTTACTTAATACTAAAATAATGATTTACTTCTATTTAGTCTCTTTTATATTTATAATTCATAGTAATTAGATTTGGGGCTTGATTGTGATGAAGTAGAAGTCATTGCATTCACTTTGATGAAAACTATACATTTAAACAATTAGTAATATATGTTTAAGTATTTTTATATGACTTTGTCATATGTTATCAGTCATTTTGATTTGGACATGACATGATAATCAAACATTTTACCCTCGATATCCTTAGTATTTAAGACTATGACTTTCCCATTCAATTTATCTCATTTGTTCAAACTTTTCACCTAATTTTTGTTATATTACTATCAAACTCTAATTCTCTTCAAGATTGTGTTTATATTACTTTTTGTTTTGTTATATTACATTTCTTTAAATTATTTTTTATTTTTATATTTTTAAATATTTTATTTTTAATGGCCTGAGAGCTTCTTTAAAAAATTTTAATATGTACATACTATGATGATCACAAAAGCAACTATCAATCTCCTTAATGTATTAGAATGTAACTTTACCATAAAAGTCATCTTATTCCATGAAATGTTTTTTAATTTGGCTAAATTATTGCAAACTTCTAATTCTTCTCTAATGTCTCATTTTCACTACTTCGATTTTCTTATGTTACATTACTTCAATATATATCATTTAGGTCTAATGCAAATTTTTTGATTTAAAAATAAGAATATATTATTATTTATTCTTTTTTATTTTTTTTATTCATAGAAATTCCAAACAAGGTCTAATTAGAATGAAACAAAAGTTCTTGTGCCCTTTTTTAGGAGCAATATTTAAATAAACATTGATCTATATAACTATAAATATTTTTTTTTTATTTTTACATTCTTCATGAGATATTTCAATTCATACCTTATTTAATAATCGAGATTGTTGCATTCAATCTTTTTAATATATTAGAATCTAACTTTTTCTCACAATTTATCTCATTTCTTCAAATGTTTCACTATAATTTGTTTTAGTACTACTTAACTTTAAATTTCCACTCCTCTGACCATTACATCATCTTGTTTTTATTATATTGTATAACTTTAAGTTTTCTTATTTAGCTTTAATAAATATTTACTTAATACTAAAAACTATTTACTTAATATTAAACTAAAAATTTTCTTATTTTGACCTTGTTTTTATTATATTGTACAACTCCATATGGGGTTTGGTTGTGACCAAACAAACATCATTACACTGGTCTCGATTATCTTTATTGAATTAAAAATTACATTCTATATTTTTTAAATATTTTCAATTATAGGATTTTTGTACACTTAAATAACTATTTTGATTTGCAAATGATTTTATGATTGATGATGTTTCACACAACCTCCTTAATTTCTTGGAAAGCAACTTTCCCATATATTTAATATCATTTTTTCAAAGTTTTCTCTTTCATTTGTCAATTTTACTATGTAACTATAAATCACATTTCATGTGGCATCTACTTTGCTTTGATTTAGTTATATTATATTGCTTTAATTTTTCTTATTTTAGCCATAATATATATTTACATAACATGAAAAATTAATTTAATATTACAAATGCTTACTTTTTTTATTAACAATTATTTAAAGTAAGATTCTATTAAAATAAAACAAATGTTTTTGGACTCATCTCAATGAGTTTTCCAAATTAAATATTTATGTTAATATTTTTTGAAATATTTTACTCTCTCTAGATTTGTTAAACATTACAAGATATTTGGATCCTTGCCTGATTTGATAATAATTGACTAACACACTCAATCTCCTTGGAATCTTGGAAAGCAACTTTCGTGTACAATTTTTCTTATTTCTTTAAATTGTTTTCTTTAATTTGGTCATGCTAATATGTAACTCCAATCTCCTCTTGTGTTATGATAATATCACTTTCATTCTTTTATATTATATTTCTTCTATTTAACTTTTTTGAAAATTAATATATATTTATTAAATTTGAAACAATATTTTGCTATTATTTTTTTTTCTCATTTACTTTGCTAATTAGAAATAATTCCTAATGATATCTAATCGAGATAACAAACTTTGTTTGATTTATCTCATTCAGCTCTATCAAATAACATATTGTTTCTATCGATGTAAATATTTGATTTTTTAAGGTTTTTTGCGCATGTGATATTTTTATTCGTATCTAATTTGATAATTGAGAATGTTGCACTCGAACTATTTTTGATCTTAGATGCAACATTATCATACGATTACCTAATTTCTTTAAAAAGGTTTTTTATTTGAATATATTTATATGTAACTCTAAATCACTATCATGTGAAGTTTACAAGTCTTTGATTTGGTTATATTGCATTGCCTTTACTTTATTATTTTGATATTAATATACATCCACTTAATATTATAAAATAAAATATTATTATGAATACTTATTTGCAATGGTAGTTCATAGTAATTTTAAATAAGGTTAGATCAGGAAGAATCGAATGTCATTAGACTCATTATATGAACTCTATCTAATTAAATTCTCATTTTAGAATTTAACTATTATATTGTAGTATAATCTATTTAATGTTCCTATAAATATATAAATTTACAACATATTTAATGATTATATTACTATAAAGTCTCTTTATCCCATTTCTTGGAGAAAGTTGCATTATGATAATAAGAAGATCTGTTCATGTCATATTACAAAGTATCTGAGAAACATGGAGTATTTCATTGGATATTGCTCGTCAATAAGTTTCTAGAGATCCTTGTTTCACCTATATCGAACCATGTTTGGAATTAATATGAAATACAAAGGTATATAAACATAAAAATATTAAATTGTTTTTTAATAATAAGCAAGAATATATTAAACCTAAAATTAAATAAATCAAAGTAATATAATGTCATTAAAGCAATGTAATGTAAAGATCACATGAGAGGAGATTTAGAATTCTAAAATAATATAGCTTAATCGAAAAGAAAAATTTAAAAATAAGACTAATTGTATGAGAACATGCACACCACGATACTGTGGAGATTTAGTGTAACATGTTTAATCATCAAATTTCACAATAATCAAGTTTCTTGTAAAACAAGCTAAAGGCCTAAAAGTAAGATATTCAAAAAAACAAAAAATGAATACACAATTAAATAAATCTCATTCAGATGAGTCAAACAATACTCGTTTAATCTCAATCAAACCAAATTTGGAATTTTTATGAGTTGTAAAATTAATTAAGAAAAACTAATTACAAATAATTATTTTATTAATAAATTAATAATGAAACTAAAATGAGATAAATTGAAACCATGTAATATAACTAAATAAAAGTGAAGCATAGCATACACAAGAGAAGGGTTATAATTTCATTGTAATGCAACCTAATCAAAATGTAAAAGTACAAGAAATAAGATAAGCTATATTGGAAATTTTTATTCAAGGATACTAAGAGGATCAAGTATGGCATTCTTGATCCTAAAATAACCTATGAATGTAATGTATCATAAAACTTGTCAAAGTGCAAAGAGCTTTTCATGATAAGAATCATAACACCAATTTCATCTCAATAAGAGTTCATTTCAAATTACTATAAATTACCAAAATAAATAATTGTAAAAAATAAATTAATATTTTATTTTTAAATAAATATTTATTAAAGCTTCATTGACATAAATTGAAGTAATATAATATAACTAAATCAATGATATGTAAAGGTCATAGATGAGTTGATGATGATTTTCATATTAACATAACTTAATATATGAAAAATATTTAAATATAATGAGATACATTATATGGAAAAGTGGAATTTTGATGCACTTAGGAAATTGAGCATGACATCCTTAACAGTTAAAGAAAGTATTAGTCAATGGTTTACAAAACAATGCCAAATCTTTAGAAAATAAAATATCTAAAAGTTATAAAATAAAAAGATAATTAGATAGAGCTAATTGAAAATGGGCCAATGACATTTTTTCATCTCAATTACACTTTATTCAAAATAAAAGTGTATTACCAACATAAATAAAACAAATAATAAAAAATTATTTTTTTATTATAAAGCAGATATATTGAAGTGGAAATGAGGTAAATTGAAATAATGTAATATAATCACATCAAAGTGATGTATCAGGTCACACTAAAGGAAAATCATAGATTAATAGTAGTATAACCAAATCAAAGTAAAAGCATTTAAGAAATAAGATATACTGTTCAACAAAACTACACAACAAGATACCAAAGAAATCAGTGTAATTTCCTTAATCATTATATAAGTAATGAAACAAAACATCCCATAAAATATACCAAAACATTAGAAAATAAATTTATTAAAAACAAAAAATTGAATATTTAATTGGATAGAGCTCTAGGACAAGAGTCGAATGTCATTATTTTTCTCTCCATTAGGCATTGTTTTGATGCTACAAATTACCAAAGATATTAAGCATAAATATTAAAAGAATTATTATTGTTTTCATAGGTAAATATGTCTAAAATCTAAAATTAGATTAATTGAATGAATGAAATTTAACCAAATCAAAGTGATTAGAAGGTCATACAATAATATAGTTATACTTTTGCAGTAATATAGCCAAATCGATAAAAACAGAAGATTAAAAATGATATAAATTATATGGAAAAGTTACCTTCCCAGGTTCTGAGATGATAAGATAAGATGTATATGAAAATGACATTCCAAGATACTTTGAGAACGTGTGTAACATACATAAAAATAAAATCAGGTATTAATTGAAATCTCTAGTAAAACAAGTCAAAAACTTTGAAAATAAAATATTTAGAAGGTCAAAAATAAATATTTAAATAAATAGAGCTTTTTGAGATGAGTCATTTGACTTTTGGTTCATCTCCATCAGTCTTAGTTTGAAATTACTACGAATGACAAAACTAAATAAGCATAAATTACAATAAATTATTATTTTAGCATTAGTTTGATATTTATTAAAGCTTAAATATGAGAAATTAAAGTAATTTATTTTTACAAAATCAAAGCAATACAAAGGTCACATAAGAGGAGACATAAATTGGAATAGCAATATAACCAAATCAGACTAAAAAAAACTAAAAAAATGACATTAATTGTATATGAAAATTTAATTGCATGATAATATGGAGAAAAAGTTTAATTTTCATGATTTTCAAATAAGGAATAAATCAAGATACTTTATAAAAAAATACTAAGAAATAATATTTGAAAAACAAAATACATATTTAATTGGATAGTGCTCGTTGACATGATCAAAATATCATTTGTTTTGTTTCTATCAGACCTCATTTGGAATATTATAAATTATTAAAAACAATTAGCAAAAAATAAAATATTATTATTTAAATATTAAGAAAGTTTAGATTAAACCTAAAAGGAGATAAATTTAAGAAGTATAACATAAAAAATAAATGAATTTTAAATACCAAACGAGAAGATATTTAGTTTAACATTGTAATATAACCAAAACAAAGCAAAATAATTGAAGAAATGAGATAAATTATATAAGAAATAAGCTGATGGAGTGTAATATTTATGAATGTGAAATTATGTATGTAAAGAAATGACTCAAAAAACATGTGAAATAGTATAAAAAATAATACAAAATTATCAAAAAAAGGCATATTTATTTTTATGTCTCATCGGGGTGACACTAATAATGATAGTTAAGCCAACCTCAGACTCGTTCTTAATTGCAATGATTTACCAAAGTAATTAAACATAAATAATAAAAAACATTATTTTAGTCTTAAGTATATATATATATTATATATATTTAACACAAAATCAAAGAAATGTAATGATAACATGAGAGAAGCTTTCAGTTTACATAGCAATTTCAAAAAATCAAAATAAAAACTTTGAAGAAATAAAATAAATAGTACAAAAGAATTACATTTTGTGATTTAATTAAGATCAAGTGTAATATCCTCAATCATAAAAATCAAATACAAACAAAAATATTAAATAAAAATACCCAAAACTAATACAATAAAAAATATAATAATGAATATCTAATTGGTTAAAGTTTGTTCAATTGATGCTAACTAGATAAATGGATGTAATATAATTCACAAAATTAAAGCGATGTATTGGTTGTATGAGAGGAAAAATAGAGTTTCAAATTAATATAACAAAATCAAAATAAAAGAATTATACAAATGAGATATATTGTACAATAAAGCTAGGCTCCCAAATGTTGATGAGATTGTAACATAATAAATCATCGCATTAGGTGTGAATCAAAATACCTCATAAACTATTCAAAACTATTAGAATATAAGAAAATTTGAAATATAAAAATAAATATTTAGTTAGATAAAGTTAAATGAGAAGAGTCTAAAGATGTTTATTTCATCTACATTATACCATGTTTGAAATTACTACAAATTACTAGTGAAAGGAAACATAAATAATAGCAAATTATTATTTTATCAATAAGAAAATATATTTTAAAGCTAAATTATGATAAATTGAGCCAATATAATATAACTAAATCAAAGTGATGTAAAGTTCACAGGAGAAGAGAATTACAATTTCATAGTAATATAACCAAATCAAAGCTTAAAATTTAAAAAATGAGACAAATTCTACGAAAATGTTGCTTCCCAAATGGTAAAGTGATCAAATATGGCAAGCTCAATCAATAAAGAATGCACGTGCATAAATGTTGCAAATTAAAATGATTAAAAATATAAAAATAGATATTTAATTCATTATAGTGCTTTGTAAGAGGTCTACTTATAACAGTATTGTCTCTGTTAGACTTTGTTTTGATATATAGTGAATTAGTAAAACAATAAGCATAAATAATAATAAAGTATTACTATATTACTATATAACTCTATTCTCCTTTGTTGAGACATTTACATTCCTTTGATTATGTTATGTTGCATACTTTCAATTTACCTAATTTAAGCTTTAATATAAATTTATTTCATACAAAAACTATAATTAGTTATTATTTATGCTTATTTACTTTAATATTTCATTGTACTTTGAATAAAAATCTAAATTAAATAGAGAAAACATCATAACACTAGCTTCAAGAAGCTCTATTCATTTAAATATTCAATTTTATATTTGTTTTATTGGAGATTTCTACTTAATACTTATTATGTTGAAAATGAAAGTGAAAACTTTGTGTAAATGAGATAAATTGTTTAGGAATATTACATTCTATGATAATGTGGACATTAATGGTAAAACTCTTCATCAACAAATTTGGTACAAATCAAATTTCTCAAAAAACATTTCAACAACTTAGAAAATAAATTTTTTAAAAAATATGAAAATTTATATTTAATAGAATAGAGCTCATTTAGATGAGTCCTACAATAATTGTTTTCTCTACATTGGACATGATGTGGAATTGTTTTGAATTATCAAAGTAAATAAACATAAATAATATTAAATATTTCTTTAATATTTAGTTAACATATACAAAAGCTATATTAATATCAATTAATGAAATGTAATATAACCATACGAAATTAAAATTTAAGGAAATAAAAAAATTCTATGATAAAGTTGCATTTTAATATAATAAAGAGATTATGTTTTACATTATAGAATGTTGAATAAGTTTTGAATTGAAATAAGTCATAAAGAATGTAAATTAATTAAAAAATTAAAACATTTGAAAATTTAAGAAAGAATATTTATTAGGATAAAGAGATTTCAATGAATAAAATGAGGCTTATTTATTGGAAAAACTAAAAATTACCAAACTAAATAATAAAAAATAATTTTTATAAAGAAAATATATATATTAAAGCTGAATTGAGATGAGTTAAAGAAATATAATATATCCATATAAAAATGGTGTAAGGCTCATAGGGTAGAGAAACTAGAATTTCACAATAAAGTAACGAAATCAAAGAAACAAATTTGAATGAGGTAATTATTTTGGAAGTTGAATTCCATGATATTAAGAAGGTTGCGTGTAAGATTCTCAATTGACAAATTATGCATGAATACAAATATCTCATAAAGTATGACAAAATCTTACTAAATAAAAATTTAAAAATATGAAAATGAATTACGGATTTGATAGAGCTTACGAAATCATGTCAAATAACATTTGTTTCATCCTAATCAGATAATGTTTAGAATTATATGAAATTCTAAGTACAAAAAATAATAAAAAATAATAAATTATTATTTTATAATTAAATAAATATATATATATATTAAAGTAAAAATGAGATAAATTAAAACAATATAATATGAGAAAATAAAAGTAATGTTTAGATCAAACAAGAAGAGATTTAGAGTAATTGAGTAATATAAGAAAATCTAAACAAAGAATTTGAGGAAATATGATAAATTGCATGTGAACATTGCACTTTGAGATACTAAAAATATCAAGTGCAGCATCTCAATCTTCAAATTAGGAACAAATTAAAATGACTTCTAAAGCATGCAAATTACTTGGAAATATGATATTTAAAAATATAAAAAGAAATATTTAATAGATAGAGCTTGTTGGGTTTAGTCCAATGATATTTCCTTCAACTTTTTTAGGCCTTAATTGGAATTATTATGAATTACAGAAGTAATTAAACATAAAGAATGACAATTTTAATTTTGAGAAATTGTATATTGAAGCTAAGATAAGATAAAATTGTTTAATGTAATTAAGCAAATCAAAGAGACTTAAAAGTCATAAGAGAGGAGAATTGGAGTTCTATAGAAATAAACCAAATGAAAAGGAAGGATTTATTAAAATGAGATAACTTTATGGGTAAGTTGATGAAATGAAGAAAATTAATTCTAACATCTTTGATCAGCAAATGAGGTACAAATCTATGTCTCATAAAGCAAAGATGAATAACACAAAAAAATTTAAAAATTATAAAATTAAGTATTGAATTTGATGAACATTGTCTATATGAGTATAATGATGTTTACCTCTTCTCATCCTACCTCTCCTTGAATTATTATGAATTAAAATAATTGGATAAGCTTAAGGAGTAGTGAATTATTATTTTAGCATTAAGTAAATACATAATAAGACTCAAATATGATAAATTGAAGAAATTTAATAAGACCAAATTAAACTTATGTAAGGTGCACAAAAGAGAAGAATTAGAGTTTTGTAGAAATATAATGCAGTTAAAGAGATAAATTTGAAACATTTTGATAAATTACATGGAAAAACTACATTCAAAAATACAATGGCGATCTAATGTAACTTCCTCAATCTCCAAATCAAGTAATAATTGAAATATCTTGTAAAGGTTGATAAACAACAAGAAAATAAAATATTTCAAAATAATAGAAGAATATTTAATACGATAGAGCTTGTCAAGTTAATTTCAATTATGTTTATTTCATCTAAGGAAGAGCTCATTTTGAATTATTATAAATTAACGAAGGAAATATGCCTAAATTATAACAAATTACTACATTAATATTAAGTAAATTAGCATTAAGATTGAAATCAGATAAATTGAGACAATGTAATATAATGAAACAATAAGATCTAAAAGTCACACGAGAAGATATTTAAAGTAACATGAAAATATAACTAAATCAAAGCAAAATAACATGAAAAACTTTATCATAAAACAAGCCAAAAGAAAAGAAAAAATAATTAAAAAATCAAAATGAAAATTTGATTAGATAAACTCATCCAGATTAGTCCAATGATAATGTTTTTCCTTTATAAGTCCTCGTTCAAAATTACCATTAATTACAAAAATAAATAAGAATAAGCAATATAAAATTATTGTTTTAAAGTTATGAAAATTTTATCAAAGCTTAAATGAGATAAATTGAGGCAAAATAATGTAATGCAATCAAAACTAGGTAAGGTTCACATGAGAAGAGACTTTGAGCTGCCCTTTAATATACCTAAATCTAAGGAAAAAATTTGAAGAAAAGAGATACATTAGGCTATAATGTTGTAATCCAAATAGCAAGGAGATAGCATGTAATATTCTGGATCGTTATGTAATGTACAAATCAAAATGTTTCTTAAAGCTACCAAAAACCTATAAAATAAAATATTAAAAAATAAAAAATGAATATTTCATTCAATAAAACTCATCAAGGCAAGTCTAATAACATTACTTTCATCAGGATTGGAACTAGACAAGAATAACTATGAATTACCAAATTAAAATGCATAAATATTAATAAATTATTATTTTAATATCAAGAAAAGATATATTAGATATAAACTAAAGTAAATTATAGAATTATAATAAAACCAAATCAAAGCATTGTAAATGTCACACAAAACGAGATTTAGTTTACGTAGTTACATGACCAAATCAAAGCAAAAGATTTGGGACATGCGATAAAGTTTATGATAAAGTTGCTTTCCAAGATATTAGGAGATTGAGTATAGTATTCTCTGTTGTTAAATCTATTTGAAATCTAAAAATGCTGAAAAATATCCAAAAAACTAAATAAAATATTTTAAAATATTAAAATAATTATTTAATTAATAATAATTATCAACATGAGTCCAATAGTGTTTTTCTTCTACATTTGACACCATTTACAATTATTATAAATTAATAGAGTAAATAGCATAAATAATAACAAATTATTATTTTAATATAATGTAAATATACATTGATGCTAAAATACTATAAAATAAAGTTATGTAATATAATTGCTAAAATCAATATAAAGTTCACCTAAGTGGAGAATCAAAGTTCAATTATGATATAACAAACCCTAAGAAAAAAATTTGAAGTCTGAGGATATCAAGACTGACATTCTCTATCGTCAAATTAGGCATGAATCAAAATGTTTCATAAAGCATGTAAAAACCTTCAAAAATAAAATATTTAAAAATATAAAATGAATACTTTATTAGATAAAACTTATCAAGAAAAGTCCAATAATGTTTGTTTTATTCCATAAGATATTATAAGGAATTATTATGGATTATCAAAAAATAATTATAAATAATATTAATTGAATTTTAGTATTAATTAAATATATATTAAAAGTTAAATGAGATAAATTGAAATATTATGATACAAAAAAATTATGGTGATATAAATATTACATAATATGAGATTTAGAGTTACTTAGTAATATAACCAAATCAAAACAAAATATACAAAGGTAAAAGAGTCATTATGTCAAAATATTACATTCAACGATAATAAGGTGTTTGAGTTTATTGTTTTTAATTGTAAAAGTTCGCACAAATGAATATATCTTATAAAACATAAAAAGAATTTAGATAATAAAATATTTGAAAACATATGGAAATAATTATTTAATTAGATAGAGCTGATTGAGACGAGTCTATGAAATTTCTTTGTTCTTGATTTGACACATGGAATAACTACATATTTGAAGGTAAATAAACATAGAACATCATAAGTTTTTTTTTATATTATTCAATTATTAATTAAAACTAAACATTAGATAAATATTTGTAATATGATATAATTAAGTCAAGGTAATCTAAAGGTCACACAAGATGAGAATTAGAGTTACATAGCAATTTAACCAAATCAATGTAATGTATTTTTAATTAAATCAAAGCAATGCATAGATTGCATAAGAGGAGATCTGAAGTCACATATAAATATAAACAAATCAATGAAAAAATTTGAAAAATTGAGATAATGTGGAGATGGAGTGTAATATCCATGAATATCAAATATGGTGCAAATTAAAATGTCTTATAAAGCATATCAATACTCAAGAAAATAAAATATTAAAAAAATAAAAATAAACATTCAATTTGATAGAGCTCATCGAAAATGGTCAAATGTTATTTATTTCATCTCCATCAAACCTCATTTGGAACTACTGTGATTTGACAAAAAATAACCATAATGAATAAAAAAAATATTTTAATTTTATGAAAGTTAATATTAAAATTTAAATAAGATAAATTTAAGAAAACTAATATAACCAAATTAAGGTGTTGTGATGGCCACACAATAGAATATTTCATATTACATACTAACATAACTAATTCAAAGAAAAATAATTCAAAGAAATGACAAATTTTAAAAGTTACATTCTAAGATATTAAGGAGATTAAGTGTAACATCATAAGTCATTGAATTACATATAAATCAAAATTACTCAGAACTTAAGCTAAATAACATGGAAATAAATATTTATATTCATAAAATTACATTTTTAATAAGATATAGCTTATTAAGATGACTCCAATGGTGATGGGATTATCAACACCAAACCATTTTTGAAATCATTACGAATTACCAAAGTAATTAGACATAAATAATAAAAAAAAGTGTTATTTAAATGTTAATTATCTATATATATATGTACATGAATTAAAGATAAAATAAGATATATTATTTGAATATATTATAACGAAATCAAAGCGATATAAATGACACATGAGAGAAGATTTCAAATTACATAGCAATTTAGAAAAATAAAAAAAAAATTAATAAAGAAATACATTACACAAAAAATTATATTCCAAGACGTTAGAGTGATCGAGTGTAACATTCTTGACCATAAAATCGAGTAAAAATATCTCCTAAACTATGGCAAGAAAAAAATAAAATAATAATAATATAAAAATGAATATGTAATAAACAAAAACTCATTGAGTTGGTACCAGTAAATTTTGTTTTATCCTTATCTAACATTGTTTGAAAATACTAGGAATTACTAAAAGAAATAAACATAAATTGTAACACTTTATTATTTTAATATCAAGTAAACAAATATTAAAGCTGAAATAAGATAAATTAAATCCAAATTATTTAACTTAATTAAACACATGTATAGGTCACATGAGAGATGAAATAAACATCATTAGACTAGCATGGATGACCTCTATCAAATTAAATATTCAATTTTATATTTTTTTGATGAGTTTTGAGTTAATAAATAATATAAGCAAAATCGAAGTAAAAAATATGAGGAAATGACATAAGTTATATTAAAAATTAGCATTCTAAGATATTAAGAATATCGACAATAAGATCTTCGATCATCAATTTATGCACAAATCAATATTTCCGTTAAAATGTGTTTATAATCGAGAAACTAAAGTTTTAAAAAATAAATTACAAATTGATATTTAATAGGATTGAGCTTTACTTGAAGAGTCTCACTACGTCTTTTTGTCTCCATGTGACCCCACATGAAATTATTATGTATTTTTAAAGAAAAAACAAAAATAATAACAAATGTTTTTCAATATTTAGAGATTAAGTATTAAAGATACAATTAAATAAATTAAAGAATTATAATTAAACCAAAAAAGAACCATTTAATGGTGCACATAAGGACAGTAATAGTACTATAGTAATAAAACTAAACAAAGCAAAACATTTAATGAAATGACCTCAATTCTATGAAAAAGTTACATTCAAATATATAAGGAGATTAAGTGAAAAATTCAACATCTTTAAATAAGTTATGATTTGAAATATCTCCCAAATAATTTAAAAAATAAAAAAATAAAAAATTTAAAAAGTATATACAAATGGATATTTAGTATGTTAAAGCTCATCTACATAAGTCGAATGACATTTTTTGTGGAAAAGTTATGCTTTTCAAAATTAAATAATGCAAAATAATATTTTTTTTATTAATTAAATATATATATATATATATATATATATATATATATATATATTAAATTTTAAATGAGATAAATGTTATATATTGAATTGATGTTAATGTCATTTGGGAGTAGAATTAGAATTTTGCAATAATGTATCAAAATATTAGAAAACATTTAATAAATAAGAGAAATTATATAGAAACTTCGAATTCCATGATACTGAGCAAATCGAGCATAACATCCTCAATAGATAAATTATGTATGAATAAAAAATTTTTACAAAGCAAGCCAGAATCATGTAAAATAAAACTTCAAAATATAAAAGTAAATTAATAATTAGATTGACCTCAAGAAAATGAGTCCACCAATATTTATTCAATCTAAATTTGTCCATGTTTAAAAGTATATCAAATTATCATAATAAATAAAAATAAATAATAGTAAATTATGTTTTTTGGAATTAAGTAAAAACATATTAAATTTGAAATGAGATAAACTAAAATGATATAATATGAATAAATCAAAGTGATGTTAAAGCCATAATAGAGGAGATTTAGCTTTAATAAGTAATATAACTAAATCAAAGTAAAAAAATTAAAGAAACACAATAAAATGCGTTTACAATATGCATTCTAGTACTGTTGAGATCGAGTTTTGAATTATTGATCATCAAATGAGTTACAAATCAAAATAATTTGTAAAGCATGTAAAAAATGATTTAAATCAAATATTTCAAAATAAAAAAGAAAATATTTCATTTGATAGAGCTCATAAGGTTGAGTCTGATGATTATTATTTCATCTCTATTAGGCATTCATTGGAATTATTATGAATTAAAAAATTAAGTAAATGTAAATAATAATAAGTTATTATTATAATATTGAGAAATTATCTATTAATGCTAAAATGAAATAAATTGAAGCAATTTCATAAAATAAAAAAAAGACATTCAAAAGTCACAAAAAGAAGAATTAAATTTTCATTTGAAAACTAAAAAAGAATCTAAAATTTGGTGAAACCAACATTCCAAGAAACTAAGGATATCCAACACAACTCTCTAGATAGTCAAATCAAGTACATGTTAAACTATCTCATAAAAGTTGTAAACATTTGATAAAAAAAATTTAAAAAAACCTAAAAATGAATATTAAATTTGAAAAAACACATCAAGTGGAGTTCAATATTGTCTTTTTCATCTCAAAAAGACTTGGTTTTGAGTTACTATTAATTACCAAAGGAAATATGCTTAATGTATAATAAATACAATTTTTGTATTATGTACATTATTAATATGAATGAAATGAGATAACTTGAGCCATCGTCAAGCACGAGGAGATTTAAAGTTACATAAAGAAAATAACTAAATGAAAAGAGAAAATATGAAAAGATGAAAAAATTGTTTAACAAATTTTATTCAATATAATAAGGGGATTAAATGTATCAACCTTGATTTTTAAAAAAGAACAAAACTAAATTTCTATTAAAACATGCCAAAAAAATAAAAAACTGTAAAAAATTAAAATAAATTTTTAATTAGGTAATGCACATTAAGACAAGTCAATTGATATTTTGATTTGTACTTAACATGGCGTTAAGGATATCTCATTGGTCCTCCTTATTGTGCTAGAATTTAACTTCCCCTA
Source organism: Vanilla planifolia (assembly GCA_023846275.1). Taxonomy (NCBI): domain Eukaryota; kingdom Viridiplantae; phylum Streptophyta; class Magnoliopsida; order Asparagales; family Orchidaceae; genus Vanilla; species Vanilla planifolia. The sequence continues at coordinate 387,777 of JAIUJO010000201.1, read as the reverse complement.
TAATTTATCACAGTTTTTGTAATATTTTTATTTGATTTGACTATACAAATATATAACTCTAAATCTACTATTGTTAGACATTTCCATCAAATTTATTAGGATATGTTAAACTGCTTAAACTTGACTTATTTAAATTTTAATCTATATTTACATAATATTAATGTAATATTTTATTATTATTTATACTGATTTACATCTATAATATGCAGGAATTCCAATTGAGGTTTGATCGAGGCAAAGGAAATGCAGTTGGGCTCCTATCGATGTCTTCCATCTAATTAAATATTAATTTTTTTACAAGTAAATACTATATTTTATACATTTCGCATGCTTTACAATACTTTTTTATTCGTACCTTATTTCATGGTTGGGGTTGTTACACTCGATCTCCTTATTTTAAATTTACCTTATTTATTCAAACTCATTGAGAAAAGTCCGATAACTTTTTCGGTCTGTATCAGACCTCATTTTGCATTGCTTTGAATTATTAAATTAAAAGGCATAAATTAAAAACTTATTTTTTTAATATTAAATAAAAAATATAATAAAACTTACATGAGATATATTAGACAATGTTACATAACAAAATCAAATTGATGTAATAATGACATGAAAAAAGATTTATTGTTACAAAATAATTTGATAATGTAAAAGCAAAAACTTTACATAAATAATGTAAATTTTATGAGACAATTACACTTCAAGATACAAATGAGGTTTTAGTATAACATTCTAGATCATTAAATTAGGTGCTAACTAAAATGCATCATGAAGAGTGCTAAAACCCTAGAAAATAAAATATCTAAAAATATAAAAACAAATACTTAATTTCATCAAACTCATCAGGATGAGTTGAATAACATTTGTTTCATCTTCATTAGGTCTCAATAGAAATTATTATTATTTTTACCAAATTAAATAGGCATATATTATAAAAAATTATTTTTATATTTTTAATATATATATATTATGGCTAAAATTAGATAAATTGATCTAATGTAACCAAATTAAATGATAGCAAAGGTCACATGACAAGAGAATTACAATTACGTAGTAATATGACAAAGCTAAAGTCAAATGTGGGCCAAACCTTTGTCAAATATAATATTTAAAGAAAAAAATTGGAAATTTAGTTATATAAAGCTCTTCAAGTCAAGTGTAATGACCTTTGCTTCATCTTGATAAGACTAATTTAAAATTATTATGGATTATCAAATTAAATAAGCATAATAAATAATAAATAACCATTTCAATATTAAGGAAATATATATATATATATATATATATATATATATATATATATATATATATATATATATATATATATATATATATATATATATATATATATATATATATATTACTTTTAAAATGAGATGAATTAAAGTATTTAATTGATAGAGCTTGTCATGATGACTACAATTACATTTCTTTTCTCAGGTGAACATCATTTAGAATTAATGTGATTGAAAAATTAGATAAGCATAAAAAATGAAGTTATTATTTTAGTAGTAAATAAATATATATTAATTCTAAAGTGGGATTAACTAAAGAATTGTAATATTAAGGAAAAAATGAGATGAAAGTTGCATGGGAGGAGATTTGAGGTTACATAGTACTATCACAAACTCAAAGCAAAACATTTGACCAAATGAGACAAATCATATATGAAAGTTGAATTCAAAGATACTAAGTAGATTGAGTGCAACTTTCTTGATCTTAAAATAAGGTATGAGTTAAAATGATTCTTGAAACAAGAAAAAACCCATTGAAATAAACAATTTAAAATTTAATAAAGAATTTTTTATTGAATCATTAAGATGAGTCTAACAACAATTGTTTCATCTCAATAGAAACTTGTTAGGAGTTACTCATAATTAGGAACATAAGTAAGCATATGTTATAATAATATATTTTTTAATAATAATAAAACATAGATATAATATAAAATTCAAAAAATTTAAGCAATGTAATATAACTGAAATAAACCAAAGTAAAGATCACATGAGAGTAGAATTAGAATTTTATAGTAATATAATGAAAGCAAAAGAAAGTTTGCACAAAATTAAATAAATTTTATAGGATTGTTGTGTTCCAATATATTAAAGGGGCAGAGTGTAATAACCTAAATTGATAAATCAAGCATAATTAAAATGTCTCATAAAAAATGCAAAAATTCTTAGTCTAATTAAACATTTAAAAATATTAAAAAAATAAATATTTCACTGGATGGAGAACATTAAATAAGTCCAACAATGTTTATATTAAGTTGTTATTTTATTATTAAGTAATTATATATTAAAGTACAAATGAGATAAATGTTAGTAAAATAATAAGATCAAATCAAAATCATTGAAATGTTGCCCAAGAGGAGAATAGAGTTTCACAATAACATGATTAAATTACAGCAAAAAGCCTAAAAAATGAAATTAATTATATAGGAGAATGGCCATCCAAGGCACCAAAGATCGATTATGACATCCTCACTCATCAAAATAAGTACAAATTGAAATGAATCACAATGTAAACAAAAAAATCAAAAATAAAATATTTAAAAGATATAAAAAAAATATTTAATTAGATAGTACTTGTCAAAAGGACTCCAATGACATTACTTTCATCTCCATCAAATCTCATTTGGATTTCCAACAAATTAACATATTAAATAATCACAAATAATAATAAATTATTATTTTAATATTAAGTAAACATATATTGATGTTAAAATGATGTAAATTGAAGTAATATAATATATCCAAAATAACGATATATAAATTTAACGTGAGTGGAGATTAAGAGTAGCATAGTACTATAATCAGTTGAATGGAAAAAATTGATGAAATGTGATTAAGTTTACGAGAAACTTGCTCTGCAAGAATTAGAGTTGATTAAGTGTAAAGCCTTTTTTTATCAAATCACGTATGAATTTAAATGGCTTGTAGATTTTTTCGAAATCTTGAAAAGTATCCCAAAAGTATAAAAAATTAACCTTTAAAAGTACACTTTAATAAACATATTGATTCTTGCATGACTTGATAATCGAGAGACTTAAAATTGATCTCGTTAGTTCCTTGGAATGTAGTAGGTTTTTCCCATAATTTATCTCATTTTTCAATTTTTTTTTTATTTTTGTCATATTTCTAAGTATAATTCTCTTCTCATGTGGCACTTAGATTCCTTTGATTTACTTGTATTACACTTCTTTAATTTATCTTATTTAAACTTTAATATATATATATTTTCCTAATATTTAGATAATAATTTATTATAATTTACATTTATTTACTTTAATAAATAGAATTAATTTGAAACAAGTATTGATATAGGTGAAGGAAATATTATTGCACTCATCATGATGAGCTTCATCGAATTAAATATTAATTTTTATATATTTAATTTTATTCTGTTTTTACCTATTTTATGAGATGTTTAGATTTTTGGCAATTAAGGATTTTGTACTTAACCTCCTTGGCATATCTCATTTCTTCAAATGTTTTGTATTCATTTTGTATTATTATTATGAAAGTCAAATTTTCTTCTTATGTGACCTTTAGAATTCCTTGAATTTATTGTATAATATTACCTCAATTTATCATCTCATTTTAATTTTATTCTATATTTACTAAATATTAAAAAAATAAATACTCATTTATATATTGTTATTTTTTTATTTCTTAGCATAATTTATGAGATATATTTGATGCGTATATGACTTGGCAGTTCGGTTGCTAAACTCAAAATCTCTTATATATGATGGAATACAGCATCCCAATTAACTTTTCTTATTTCTTGAACATCATTTCTTTGACTTTCTAACGTTCCTATAAACCACAACTTTACCTCTGATATGATTTTTACATTTCTTTAATTTGGTTTTTTATATTTTTTCAATTTATATAATTGTAGTTTTGTTATATATTAAGTTAGTACTAAAATAATAATATTTTATTTTTTATGTTTATTTACATTAAAAAATTATTGTAATTTAAAAGAAGATCTGATCATGCCAAAACAAATATCATTAGGCTCATTTTGAATTGCTCTATCAACTTAGATATTCATTTCTCTTTTTATTTTTAAAAATTTTATTTTCTAAGAATTTGATACACCTTATATGTATTTTATTCCTAATGTTATGATCTAGTTTGTTATACTTGATCTCCTTAGTTTCTTGAAATAAAACTTTCCCATATAATTTATAAACTTTTTCCCAATTTTTCCTTTTAATTTAGTTATATTATGATGGAACTACAACTCTCCTTCTAATTTACTGATATTAATTCAAACTAATTCAAATGGAGTACCATCTAAGATAAAATAAGCATTGATTTGTAGCTATCTTCATAAACGGGTAAGTTACTAAACTCAATAAGAAAAAAGTTAATAAATTATTATTTTAATATTAACTAAAAATGTATTGAAGTTAGAATCATATAAAAAGAAGAACTCGAATATAACAAAACAAAGCAATGTAATGAGCACACAAGAGAAGTTTTTGAGTCTCATGTTAAAAAATCAAATTAAAGTGAAATGTTCGAAAAAATTGAGATAAATTTAATTGGAAAGTTACATTTCAAGATTCTAAGGAGATAGAGCATGACATTATTGACCTTCAATCTAGTACGAATTATAATATCTCATAAAATATGGCAAAATATTAGAAAATAAAAATATTTAAAAATATAAAAATAAATGTTTAATTTATTGAGCTCATCAAGATAATTCCAATGGTTTTTGTTTTTCATCTCCATCAAATGACATTCAAAATTACTACAAATTATAAAATTAAAGAAGCATAAATAATAATAAATAATTATTTTAATATTAAGTAAATATATATCAAAACTAAAATAAGATAAATTGAAGTAATGTTGTATAAACCAAATAAGATATCAAAGGGCAAAAAGGGCCACACAAATGGCAAATTATAATTAAATAGTAATATAGCCAAATCAAAGCAAAAGAGATAAAAATGAAATATTATTTATGGGAAGTTTGCATTCTAAGATACAAAATTGATAGTGTGCATCATCCTCCTTTGAAAAATCAGATATGAATCAAAATCCCTCAATAATTATGAAAATTTTCCAAAAAATAAAAATATTACGACATATATAAATAGATTCTTAATTGGATATAGTTCATCAAGATGAGTAATAATATTAATTTTTCTTGTTCATGTCTTGCTCATAATTACTACGACTTATAATAGTAGGAAAGCTTACATAATGGAAAATTAAAATTAAAAATATTAGGCAAATATATATATATATATATATATATATGCATATTAAAGCTAAAAAGAGATAAATTAAAGTAATGAATATAATCTATTCAAAGTGATGTAATGGTTAAACAAAACATGACTTAGCATTAAATAGTAATATAACTAAATTATATGAAAAATTTTTAAGAAATGAGATAAATTCTTTAGGAAAGTTGCATTCTGAAATACTAAGGAGATGGAGTACAACATCCTTGATCTTCAAATAAGATACAAATTCAAATGTTTTATAAACCATGTAGACAGTTTAGAAATTAAAACATTGAAAAATATTAAAACAAAATAATACTTTCATAGAGCTAGACAAGATGAGACCAAAAACATCTTTTTTGTCTTTGTCAAACTTCAATTGGAATTTTTATAAATTACAAAAGCAAGTAAGTATAGATAATAATAAATTATTAGTTTAATATATAGTATATGTATATTAATTCTATGGTGACATAAATTTTGTGTGATATAATATAGCAAACTAATAACAAGATTGAGTGTAACATCATCAACCATCAAATCAATTATGAATCAAAATGTCTTTTAAAACATGCCAAAACCATAGAAAATAAAATATTTGAAAATAAAAAATATATTTAAAATGATGGAGCTTATCAAATGAGCCGAACATACTTTGCTTCGTCTTGATTAGACCTTAATAGTGACTATTATTAATTACCAAAATAAATAAGTGCTTCTAATAATAAATTATAAACTTAAAATTAATCAAATTTTTATTAAAGTAAAATGAGATAAATTGATGTGATAAAATAAAACCAAATCAAAGCGAAGGAAAGAAGAAGAGACTTAGAGCTATATGGTAATAGAACTAAATCAAAGCAAAACATTTCAAGAAATGAGATAATTTGTATAAAAAAGTTAAATTCCAATGTACTAAAGAGATTAAGTGTATCAATCTCCATCAGTTAATATGTTGCTAATGTAATGCCTTATAATGTTTGAAACATTCTTGGAAATAAAATTTTTTCAAAGTAAAAAAAATATTCAAATAGATATACCATGTCCAAATGACTCCAACATCCAATTACATTACAATCTAACTAGTTTTGGAAGTACTAATAATTAGAAAATTAATAAGAATAAATGATAAAAAATTATTATTTTAATGTTAGGAAAATACATATTAAAGCATAAATGACACAAATTGAAACATTATAATATAACAAAGTTAAAATGATGTAATGGCCACAAGAGAATAGAATTAGGGTTTTATAGCAATATAACTAAAGTAGAGCAAAAGATTTTAAAAAGTGAGGCAAATTGTACAAAAAAAATTTCATTCCTGTAAATGTGTGACAATCTTTATCATCAAATCATGTTCAAATAAAAAATTTTTATAAAACATGCCAATATCATATAAAATAAACTATCTTTAAAAAATTAAAATAAATATTTAACTAGAAAAAGTTCCTTAAGATAGATCACACGAGAGGAGAATTAGGATTTCATAGAAATATAACAACAAAGTCAAAGTAAAATATTTGAACAAATGCAAAAAGTTATATAGGAATGTTTTATTTAAAGATACTAAGGATATTGATGGTAAAATCCTTGACTATCTACAAAGTATAAAGAAAAAAAACCATAGAAAGCATGGTAAAATATGATAAATAAAATATTTAAAAATATAAAATTTAATATTTAAACTTATAGAGTGCGTCGAGATGAGTTGAAAAATATTTGTTTTCATCTTGATTAGACCTTGTTTAGAATTAATGTGAATTACCAAATAAAAAAGCATACGTAACAAAAAACTTATTATTTTAGCATCATGTAAATTTATGCTAAAGATGAAATGAGATAAATTGAAGTAATGTAATATAACCAATTCAAACCAATGTAAAAGGTCAAGCAAAAATTGATTTAGAGTTGATATTAATATAACCAAATTAAAGAAAAAAATTTGAAAAAAAATAAGATCAATTATACCATGAAGTTGAATTCCAAGATACTAAAGATGTTGAGCATAACATCCTCAATTGTCAAAAACGAATTTAAATTTCTTGTAAATCCCAGTAAAAGCTTAAAAAATAATTACTTAATAATGTAAAATATAGTACTTACGACTACTCCAACAACATTCAATTGCTCTTGATTGAAACTCGTTTTGAATTGTTTTGAATTATAAAAGTAAATAAGCATAAATAATTAAAATAAATACTTTAAAATTAAGTAAACATATAATAAAAATAAACTGATAAAAATTTAAGTAATATAATTTAATAAAATAAAAATCGAGATAAAGGCCACTTGGAGTAGAATTAGATGCATATGTAGACACATATGCACATGCACACACATGCACACAAACACAAACACAACAACACATACATAAACTCAAATGCACACATGCACATATACACACACACTAGTAGTAATAGATACATATGCATTCATAAACACACATGCATGTACCCACAAACACGCATATGCAGATATGCTCACAGACACACACACTTGCATACACACTGACACACATATACACCTACAAGAACACACACACCCATAAGCATGCACACATGACCACACACATGCACACACATGTATGTCTGCTCATGCACACACTCACACATGCACATGCATACATAAGTGCAAACCAAAGCACACAAAAGAGAATACACATGCACACTAACACAAACACACGTGCAAACGCACACATGCATATGCACAGACACGAAGATGCACACACATAAGTCCATACAAAAATAAGCACATAACCTTGCACACCAATGTACACCCATATGCATAATGACATGCACACTCATGTGCACACACAACCACACATACCTGTGCACAATCATGTAAACACACACACACATGTCCATGTGCACACACAAACACACAACCCCATTCATGCACACACATACATGAACACACACATATGGACAATCTCACATACATGCACAATCACAATAAGACACACATACAAATTCATATACACTCACGCATGCATGCAAACACAAATGCACACACACATGCACACAGACACAAACACAAAGATGCATACATACCCACACGTATAATGTACACATGCATGCATCTACATGCTCACTCATGCACACAAATGCACATGTGCACACAAATATACACACTAAAACACATACACTTGCACACACACAAATGCAAACAAATGTACAGGCACACATGCACATTCATACCTGAGCATGCACACACAAGCAGACACATGCATGCACAAGCACATGCACATTAACTCACACACTCATGCACAAGGACACAAAATGCACACATACAGGCTTATAGACTTAAACACAAATAAACCCACAAACACAAGCATACATGCACACATGCAACTACAAGCACATATGCATATACACACACATGCGAACACATGCCTGCACACAAACAAACATACACACAAGAATAACTGCGACACACACACGAACACACAATACATACACATATGCACATCACTACACACATATGCACACAAAGACACACACACATAAGTACTTGCATACCCACAAAAAAACATAAAGACACATGCACACACACACACACATAATGCCTACACACATGCCCATGCATAGACATAAACATATACACTCACACACACACCTAACCACACATGTACACACATATATGCACACACAAGAGTGCACATGCATAGACACACACACATAAACACATATGCTGATGCACATGCACACAAACACAAAGATAGGCACCCAGGCATAAACACGCACTCTAATATGATCACAAACACACATGCACATGCACATGCATTAATACAAACACTTATGCACTTGCATATGTAGGCACACTCACATGCATAGGCACACACACACATAAGAGCATAGACTTGTATACACATGCACACAATAAAAACTTGCACACACACACATACATACAGTCATATGCACATAGTCAGATACATGAACTCAAACATACACACAAGCTAGCATACATGCACATGCACTCAAAAATGCACACACAAGAGCACACCATGCATGCCTACATGCACACACACTCACATGCCCATTCATAAGCACACATAAATGCCAAAGCATAGACACTAACATGCACACACTCACATATAAACACACACACATAAATGTAAAGATGCATGCACATACAAACTTGAATGCACATGTAATCACACAAACACACATACCTGCACACACTTATACACACATGCACATGCATATGCACACAAAAAGCCCCTGCACATGCATGTACACACATGCAAACACACATGCATAGGCACACACATATATACAAAGGTTCATAGACATGTGCACACACTTTCTCACACACATGTGCACCATGATATGCACATGCACACTCGCACATAGCAATACGCACATGCACTTCATGCACAAACACAAGCACACACACACATGCACACACTCACACACATATAAGCACAAACATAGAAACACACACACATGCATATGCATCTATGCATTTAAATACATCCATGCACAAACTTGCACATGTGATACACACAGATGTGCATATGCACACCCAAATATGTGCGCACACTCATAGATCCACACATAAAAATATGAATGCAAAAAAATATGCACAGATACACGCATGCACATAGATGCACCCAAGCACACATGTGCCAACATATGCACACATACTCTTACGTAGGAACACACATGCACAAGCTCACTGACACACTTGTATACATGCAAACAAACACAAATATACACACATGCACATGCAAGTATACAAACACTCAATACACAGCCACTCACACACACACACTGGCACATAGGCATGCACCTATGCACACACACACATACACCTACAAGCCCATGTACACACACATAAAACACATGCACAAAAACATGTGCATTGATATACATGCACAAAAGCACATACACACAAAAACAAATGTATAACCTCACCTACTTGCATGCATGCACACAACCACACATATGCACACACACACTCACACACACACTTATGAACACATGGACACACATGCACACAAACACGCACATGCAAGCACAAGCACATACATGAATACACATGCATTGTGTATTCAAGCAAACACAACCACGATTACACACTTACATGCACTTGCATGCATACACACACACATGCCTAATCACTGGTAGACACATGCACATAAACACACACACATATGCACAGGTATATACACACATGAAGATGCACATGGATGCACATGAACAAATACATACCCAAAACCATGCACACACACATGCACACGTGCATTACATACAAATGTATACACCTATGTTAGTGCAAACAAGTACACACACATAAATAGACACATGCACACACACATATGCACTTGCTCCCAAACATACATACATTTACAAATGCACACACACACTTGTGCTCTCCCATATGCACACATGCTTGCACATTCACATGCACGCACACTCACACATACAAGAACACATGCACACATTGATGCACACACACACATGCACATAGAAACAAACAAGCATGCACACACACATCTACACACACATGCAAAGATGCACATACTAGCATACACATCTGCATGCATAAGCACATGCAAAGGCACAGGCACAAAGGCTTATGGACATGCACACATATAGTTTGACAAACACACACACATGCACACTTATAGTTTGACAAACACACACACATGCACACAAACACACACATGGATGCATAATCATGCACACACACATACATGCATAAACTCCTGCACCCATATATATACACATGCACACATAGCCATACACATCCACATGCCAACATGCACATACAATCACACATGAACATGCGCACACACACATGCACATAAAGACACCAATGCACACGCACATATATGCATATGCCTATATGCTTGCACACACACACCTCAACACACACAAGCATGAACAAACACACACACATGCACTGGCACGCATCTGCACGCACATGCACATACACATGCATAGATGTGTACACAAACACATGCAAACAAATGAACATACTTGTACACACATGGGAACACACATGCACAGTCACAGGCGCACACTCCCGCACACACACCCACACACACATAAGAAAACATGCCCATATACACATGCACATGCACACACACACACATTCAAACTCATGTCCATGCACAAAGACGTGCACACATTCACATGCACATAAACACAAGAACATATACAAACACTTGTATAAGCTCACATAAACATGCACACACACACTAACACAAGCACAAACACAAGCTGTCATATGCATATGAACTCATAATGCACAAACAAAAACACACACACATGTATGCACCAACACATATTAACAAACACACACAAATGCACACACCTATGCAAAAAAAAAATGCATGCATGTACATGCACATCACCAATGCATAGAAACACAAAATTTACTTGCACACACATGCACCTGCAAAAACACACACATACACATGCACACACCAACAAATTGACAGACATGCATAGATACAAGCACAAGCAAATGCACACACACACAGACATTCGGACATAGACATTGGAGCACATATACATGTATGAACATACACACACAAATGCTCACTCTCATGGATAATCACAAGCACAAAAATATGCATGCACAAGCACATGCATACACATGTGCACATGTACACACACCGATGCATAGATGCATACACATACACAAATGCACACCTACACACACCAACATACTCCTACACATATAAACAAACACACACACATGTGCACATGCACAAACTCATGCACACACATACATATGTACATGCACACACATGCACACACGTGAATACACTTGTATGCACACACAAAATCATGGCCATAAACACACCCCATACCCAAACATGCACATACACACATACACACACACATGCAATTGCATCCTTATACACACACACACTTGCATGCACAAGAAGACACACACACATAGACATACACACACATGTGCATAGTCACACACACACACACACTCATGACCACACCCACATACATATGTGAATGAACACACACATGTAGAGATAAACATTTGAACACTTGTGCAAATACACAACCATAAACTCATATAGCCACACACAATGACATATGCACACTTACATACACAAACATGCACACAATCTTGTGCATTCATGTAAGCACTTGCACACACATGCACAAACACAAAAACACACATGCACAAACACAAACTCACACATATTAGTACTCACATGCACACACACATATGCATACACATGCATATGCACACAGATATGCACATGTGCATGTGTACGCACACACTCACGCATAAACACACCCACAAACATACACACATGCACACAACCACATGCACACACACACACACACAAACGAGTACACATGAAGACATGCACACACACTCACATGCACACACATGCATGCAAGCAAGCATACATATGCATGTACCTATGCACACACAAGTAAATCCATACACAAGCTCACACAAATGCATGCATGCACATGCTCAAACACAAGTAGACACACACATACCCACATGCACACACAAAAAAATAAGCACATGTGCACACACACAAACATACCCACAAACACAAACACACTCACTCACACAAACAAATATAAAAACACACATACTTACACATGGACATGCACACATACATGCACACACATGTGCACACACACATATACACAAATACAAAGACACATGCACATACACACATATGCATGAATGTACACATGCACACACACACACACACACATCCACTCTCACACATTCACAAGCTTGCCCTCAAACACATTAAAAGAGACACATACACACACACACAAGCACATAGACACATGCACACTCCCATGCATAGAAACATGCATACCATACACATGCATGCGCACATACACACACTTGCACACAAACAAGTACACATGCATGTCCACACTTGCACATCATGTGCACACACACTCATGCACAAACACACCCACAAGGTACTACACACATTAATGCACCCAAATACACACATATAGGCATGCACACATGCCCATGCATATACACGTTTGCACATAAGCACGCACACATAGCACACAACTATGCGCATGCACACACACACAAATGTACAAATACACACATATACAAACACACATGCATGTATAGACACACACATGCATGCATGCACACATTCTCACAAATGGATGCACACATGCATGCATTCACTCACATGAGCTTGCATACACACAAATGTAAAAATACACACACATGCATGCATAAGCACACACACATGCTCCCACACTTACACAGAAGCATGAACACACACACATGCACTCACATTCTCACAAACTTATGCACACAAACATAAGCTCTCACCTTCACACATGTGAATACATAGACACATGCACACACACACGCAAGCTAGTAACCACATGCATGCACACACACATACACATGCACATGCACACAAGCTCATAGGAACACATGCATAAATACACATGCAAACAAGAAACACTCAAAAACACACACACATGCAAGCACACTTGCATGGATACACCCTTATGATTGCATCCATACATGCACAAATATATATTATGTTCACTTACACTCACAAGCACACACATATGTGTACGTGCATAGGCACACATACATGCACACCCACATACACTCACAACCATAGTCATGTACACACACTCACACACATAAACACATGCATTCATAAACACACAGAAAGATAAGCACACACATGCAAATATGCATGTGCACCCACATCAACTCATGTGTACACACATGCACAAAAATGCATGGACATGTACACATGTATACAAACACAAGCACTCAAATGCACACACATATGTGACCTCAAAAAAATACAATTAGTCATGTACATGCACACATACATGCACATATGCACACAAATGCATATACACAAACACACACATGCAAATGCATACACATGGGCATACGTGCAATGAATCCACATACATGCATGCATATGCACAAGTACACACTTGCACCCATAGACATGAATACTTGCATACACAACACATAGTTACACACACACATGCACAAGCACATTGACACATGCACACATATACACAAGCACATCGACACACATATACATACATGCACACAGAAAAATACATGCACAAGCATGTTTTCACACAAGCACATCATGCATCTACGAACACACACACCTGTGCACACACTTACACAAAAAAACAAATGCATAAACACCCACATTAACATGAAAACATACATGCATGAAACAAACATACACAAATGCATGCACACACATAAACATGCACACATGCACACACAAATGAATGAATACACTCACACTAATGCCTACACATACACTAAGACACACAAGTATGCACTCACACTCACATGCATGCACACATGCACATATACAATGGCAAATGTGAACACACATGCACTCACTTTGACACACACTAGTAGACATACACATACAAACACACACATAAGCACACATGTGCACACTCGCACAAAACACACACACACACATACACATGCACAGGCTCACACAAACACACAAATGCATGCACAAGCACACACACTCGTACATTACCATGCAAAGATGCACATGCACAAGCACAAAAACACACATACATACATGCACACATACACCCAACTACACAGGCATAGTCAAACACTAGAATGCATACACACATACACGCACATGTGCACAGATTCACATTTACACATACATACACACACACATGCATGCAACAATCATGAACAAACATGCATATGCCTGCACACACACACACATTCATATGCATTGGAGTAGAAATATAGAAACACAAGATCACAAATATGCACATACACATGCACACACATGCATATGCAAACATGCACATGCATACACACACAAGCACACACACATGCACATGCTCACACACACACTTGCATGCACTCAATTGCACAAACACCTACACATGTTCATGTCACATAGATATACACAACCAAGCATGCACACATTCACATTCATGCACACACACACACACACCCCTACACACATGCATGCATAATCACACCGAAACACACATGAACAAACACACGCCTACACATGTGCATGTGCACACATATGCGTACACATGCAAACACATATACGCACTTGCACAAATACAAGCACACGCAACACACACATGCACAGACCCATACATACACACATGCATGGATACTTTCAAGTACAACCTCACACTTGCACATACATGCACATATGTTGATGCACATGCATTCATATGTACATGCACACTGAAAAATAAAGACAGGCATGTACAAACACCCACACATCCATACACACACTTGCACGTACAAATGCATGCACACATGCACAGACATACAAGAACACACACACACATAAATGCATACATAAATGTAGAAACATAAGCACAAAAATAAAAGCACACACTAGCGCACACACATACACACAGGTGCACAAACACATGACCAAAGATACACACTCACACTCACTCACATACAAACACACATGCAGACATAAAAACACACGTATTACTACACACTCATTCACACACACACACACTCACACACAAACATGCATGTGCACATACACACACATGCACACACACACTCACACATGTACAGATAAACACCCACGCATGCATAAACACATGCATATAAGCACACACATGCACAAACACCCAGCACACACACTTGTGCGCACACATAGGAGCACATGCATTTGCCCATACACATACACATACACACACACCCATACACCAATACATTGATATTCACAGAAACATGCACAAAAACACATGCATGCATACGCACGCACAACAACACACACATATATGAAAAGATAAAGACGTACGCCCACATCAACACACACATGCACCCATAGAAGCACACACACAAACACAAACACATGTAATTGCATAAACACACACCCATACACATGCACATAAGAGTACACATGCACACATGCCCACAAACAAATTCAAAATCACCCACATGCACATGCATATGCACATATACTCATGCATACATTAGAACACACATACACGATCACATGTGCACACAACCACACTTGTGCATATAATATGGGTACACAAGAATATGACCATGCACTCAAATGCACACACATGCACACATGTTGACAAACACACAAAATGCACTCATGTAGACAAGCAAACACACACATGCACAGACACACACACATGGGTACACATGCATGACCATGCATACACAAGAACACACATGCACACATACACATCCATGCAAGCATGTGCACGTAAAAACTCACACGCACACATGAACACATACATATGCCCAAAGGCACAAACACACAAACACATACACGCAGACATACACATGTACCCACAAACACGCATGCACATGTACACACACACACACATGTATCCATGAACACACATGCAAAACCACACACATACACATGTGCATGACCACACAAAAATACATGTATATGTACACATACACGAGTACCCATATGCATACAAGCATATGCATGCTTGCTCACACGCACATGCATAATCAATTACTTGTACGTAGACATAGATATGCACACACACCCTTATGCACACTTATATACACAAACAACCATGCACACACATGCACACAAACATGTGCACACACACATGCACATGTATACAATCACACACACACACACACATGCATGCACATGCACACACACACACACTTATATGTACAAGCATGCACCCATGTGTACACATATAATTATGCATAAACAAACACACACATTTATGTGCTCATATGCACACAAACACCCACATAAACTAACACACACAAACAAATGTACAATCACACACTAACATACACATATTTGTGCATGTGCATAAGCACATCCACACGTACACATGCACACACACATTAATGCACTTGTACACAAAGACATGCACCACTTTCAGACATATGAACATATACACATATAAATGCACATGTGAATGCACACACACAAATGCTCACACATCCAACCAAATGCACACACACATATGCTCACACATACACACATGCCCTCAGATGCAAATATACATGCATATAGACTCACACACACACCATCACACTCATGCATATAAACATTCACACATACACATGCACCCAAACACACTCAGATGTGTCCATTTAGACACACACACACATACACATGCAAAGGAACACAAACATGAACACACATTGACACACACATAGGTGCGCACACACACACCTACACATATACACCTATGCCTTTGCATACATGTAGACACAAACATAGAAAATACACTCATGTACAAACACACATGAACACACATACACATACACACAAACAAACACCCACAAAAACCAACACACTGGAGCACACACACTCACACACACACACATTTGTCCATGTACACAAGCATGCCCATACACACACCCCTACGCACACACTTGCACACATAAACACATATGCACTCACATGCACGTGCACACACACAAACATTCAAACTCACTTGCACATTCATATGCATGCTGACACACACCAATATAGGTGTACACAAGCATGCACATCGCAACACACAAATATGTATGCACAAGCAAACATACACATCCACAGGACTACACATTCAAATACACAAGTTCACAATAACACATGCACCCAAATGATGGCACACACCCATAAACACACCCTCATCCACATGAACAAACACATAAGCATGCATAAATACACACACACATGTGTAAACACATGCACGTTCACACACCTGTGTATGCACATGCACACAACAACATTCACACAAACACTTTTACACACACTTACATGAACACAAACTTTCACATGTGCACGTGCACACACACATACACACACACATGCATGGACACACATACACATAAAATCACATGCCCACAAAAAATCATAGACACACATGCACAAACATATATGCACACCCACACAAGCATGCACACATATGTGCATGTGCACAACCACACACACGTGCAAACCTGCATGTGTACACACAAACACAAGTACATAAGTGCACCCAAGCAAACACATGCACAGACACATCCACACCCCATGTGTGTAAAAGCATAGACACATATGCATAATCACACATATGCATGCACACACATACATAGACGAACCATAACCTATGCACATGGACATGTGCAAACGTATGCATGTGCATACACACAAATATACAACCATTCTTGCATTCAAACATAAGCACAAAGTCACATGCACGAACATACACACACACACACCCCCAAAAAACATACATGTGAATGTGTGCACACACAAACCAACCCATGCATATAGAGGCATGCACACTCATGCATACATGCACATCTCTACACACGCACACATACATGCACACACACATATTCAAATGCATGCTCAAATAAACCTACACACATGTACAAACAAACACATAAAAAGGCATGCACCAATACACATGCATGAAAACACAAATAGAGAGTGGTACACACATGCACAGCAATACACATGCATGTACTTGTACACACACATGCACACAAATGCACAAAAATACACACACACATAGGAACACACTTGCACATGCTCAAGCAAACACATGCAAAGAAACACTTAAGCACATATGCACTCATGCATAAACACATAGGCACATGCAAACACACACACAACCACACCCATACACATGAATGCACACACACACACATATTTATAGCACACACACACCCAGCTGAACATAGAAACATGCATGCACATATACTTGGAAATGAATGCTTGCACATAAACCATACATGCAAACACTCACACTCCCACATGCACATTAGAAAACATACATGCACATAAATATAGAAGCAAATTCCCACATGTAGCCACATAAGTACACACATATGCCAACACACATACAAACAAACTTGCACACACACTCCTGCCAAAACATGCACACACACAGACATATGAAAACATGAATGCACACACATGCACACACACGAACATGCAAATGCCTAAATGTACCCACACTTGCATGCACATGCAAATGCTCAAGCACACAAACATAGAAATGCACAAACAAAGGTGCACACACATGTGCTTACACATGTACACACAAATGAGCACACATGCAAATGAACACACACACACAAGAACACACACATAAACACTACAACATGGGCACACATACACACGAACACACACACAAGAATGAACACGCATGCAAAAGCACGTGCATGCACCCACACACAGTGAAACACACACAAGAGACAAACAAACATAGGCATGCATACACATGCACAAGTGCACTCAAACATACAAACACACATAAACAAATACACATAAAGACACAAGAACAACTGCATGCACCCATGCACATTAAAGCACACACATGCACGCATGGATATAAACATACACACACATGCTAACACAGACATAGACCCACACTCATATGAATATACAAGCACACATGTACACACACATGCACTCATATGCACACATACACACTCATGCACACACTCATGCACACACACATGCACACACACATGCACTCACACAAACACTTGCATGCACAAACATATAAAAACACACTCATATGCACTCATTGACACTTGCACACACACACACAACCACACACACACACACAGGTACATACACACACACATGCACAAACATGTGTATCTGCACACACTCATGCTTGCACAAGCATATAAACTTACCCACACTCACATTAACACACACATACATATGCATGCACAAGTAAAAATGCATGCACTCATGCATGTAGACACACACATGCACACATCCACACATACATGCATAAACACACAAGGACACTCACACACATAGAGGCACAAATACAACCATACACATGCATATGCACACATACAACCATTGACATAAATTCTCACAAAAACACACACATGTAAGCAAGCACACATTCATAGTTGTGCGCACACATACACACACATGCGCATAAATATACATGTGCACATATCTACACATTATAGGCACACACTACACACACACATGCACAGATGCACATGCACACCTACATGCACACACACAAATATACTAATATGCATACATATATAGTCACATGTGTGCACACTCTTGCACATGCAAACACAAAATCATGCATGCACATGCACATACACACTTGTCTACAAAGATGTACACATGCATGCATAACAAAAACACACATGCATGCAAACACACAAACGTGTGTAGACACTCACACGCATATACACCCCCACACACACATGAACATGCACACATATGCACATGCACATTATCACAAGTCACACACACACATGCACTCGTATGCACATATGCACATGCACACAAACATGTACACACTTGCATGCAAAGCAACGCATAGAAACACACACACACATGCACATGAACAAACACATACATAGAAGAATAAACATAAGAACACACATGCACACATAAAAGTACACACATGCACATGAGCACACACGAACAAACATGTCCACGAAGATACATTCACTGACACACATGGATGCACATGGATGCAAAAAGCACGCACAAACATGCACACATATGTGCTCACAAAACACACACATGGATGCGTACACGCACACAAGTGCCAACACACATACACCCACACACACCACTCGCACATACCTACACATTCATGCTAGAATACATGAACATAAGCACACACACACATGAACACATATATGCACACACACAAAAAACATATGCACAGATGCATACACACACACACACACAAAACAAACATGCAAATGCTTAAATACCTATGCATGTAAATGCAAACATGCACACACACATGCAAATACTCTCACACACATAAACATGCATAAATGTACATGGTTAAATCACATGTAGACAAACATGCACATTGATAGACACAGAAATGCAAATGCACATGTAGACACATACACACAACAATGCACACATAAGTACAGGCACACAAGCACACCATACACACACACAAGCAAACAAAAACACACACACATGTACATGAATACAAACACATGCACACATACATGCAAATGTACAAAACACTCTCACACTTCCTCGCAAACATTGATATATATAAACACTCACACACATGCACACATATGCACTTGCACACATACACATAAAGACATGAACACACAAAGATATGCACGTACACAAAAAAAGCATGCATGCACTCATACACACACACATGCATGCATGTAAGCATGCTCACACATTCATGCACAAGCCCACACACACATGTACACAAGCATAGATGTGTTAAAAATGAACACAAACACATTCAAGCATAGTGAGCACACATTTACACACACATGTAGGCATGTACACACATACCCACATGCACACATACAAACATGGTCACAGTCAAACACACCCACACACAAACCTATACATACATAAATACTACCACTAGCACACCCATAGCTACACCCCATCACCAATAGACACACACACACACACACAAAGATGGAAACACACACACCCACACATGCACACAACACATAGCTCATAGGCACACAAGTGCACACTCACATACCCAAACACACGTACATACACATATATACACACATAAAAAACATGCAACACATAAGCTGAAGTATAGGCATGATCACACATGCACTTGCACATGCAAATACATGCTCATTCACATACAATCACACAAACACGCATGGACAACATGCATGCACAAACACACTACCGACATGTCCGCACATGTACATGTGCATGCACAAACACATGAACACTAGTGTGCATGCACATGTGCACAACCTGCATGCACACGCATACAAATAATCAGAACTCAAACATATTTAATTGCATGCAAACACAAACACTTATGCACTTGCATGCACAAAACATGCAAGCTGCACACATACACATGCACACATATAAGCACACAAATACACACAAATGCACATTGGCATACATATGCACCAGCATACATACATACATGCATGCATGTACACATTTACATACAGGACATACACATACACACATACACATACACATGCACATACATAGATGTATACACACTCACAATGTGCATTCACATAGACACACACGCACACATAAAGACATTTGCACAAAAGCATGCTTGTACACAGGCATGCTTGCACGTGCACATACTTGCACATGTGCAGCCACATAGACACATGTGCTATCACACACGTCAATACGTAGGGGACATGCAATGGCACATACACAATCAAACAAGGGCACACACATGTACACCCAAATGCATGAACAAGCACAAACATGCTCATACACTCGCACAGGCTCTCTCACATTTACCCAATCATGCACATGACTGCACTCATATAACACTCGCATGCACACACACACATACACACTTATATACAAACACATAAGCACATGTAAGAACGAACACACGCACACTTATGCACATGCACCCACAAATACACACAAACATATGCATGAACATACTCAGACGCACATGCATCGATACATGAACAAACAAGTAAACATACATGCACACACACACATACACACGGCATGCACAAAAACACATGCACACATGCATAGTGAAATAAATACACACATATTCACACACATACATGCATATGCAAATGTATACACACGAATGCACACACACACAACTGCTCACATGTACCCACATGCACACACATGCACACACATTCATGCACATATACATACAAACACACCAACACACACACACACACAAAGACATGCATGCGCACATAGACATTCATAAACACATATGCATATGCTTGCACAAACACGAACATACACCTTCACACAAACAAGCAAACACACACACACATACAAGCACACACACTTGCATATATATACGAGCACACCCACGCACATATGCACATATGCACATACATACACACACTTACAAGCACACACATGCACAATCGCACATAAGCATAAATGCCTAACCAAACATTCATACATGCATACACATAAATACACACACATGTGACACAAACACATGAATGCACACATGCACAAACATAAAAATGCACACACACATAGATGCACATTGACACAAAAATATAGGTATACACACTTGGATAAACACACAAACATGCACACAAAAATATACACACATGCACATAAATAAATATAAATACACACATATACTCTATCAAATTCACACTCACACATGCATATGCACATACCCATGCATACTCTCACACATAAAAGCACACATACACACACACATGCAAAGACATACAAATATGCAAAAACATGCTCAAACACAAACACACACATGCATAACGGTATCCATGATTGCACACATGTGCACATATGCACACACCCACTCACATACACACCCACACAAACCCACATGCATTTAAACATAGACACACATGCACATGCATAAATAGGCACATGCACATATATGCCTAGGCATACACATGTGCACACACACACATACACACACAACCATGCACGCATGCAATATGCACACATTCACACATACACAAACACACATGCACACATAGGCATGCATGCACATATACACATGAACACACACACAAACCAACATGCACACATACACACACACACATAAAAACTTACATACATACACACACAGGATATCTACACAAGTACACATCCCTGCATTTAAACACTCAAAGACATAGACAAACATGCAAGCACTCATAAATATGCATAATATACATACACTATCATGCACACATGCATAAACATGTATGCAAACACATATGCTCACACACACACCCACACCCATACATACACAGGTGTAACCACACACACACACACACACACACGAATGAGCACAAAGACACCAACACTCACACAAAGGCACACATGTACACACAATTAGGTGAACACACACACACACACACACATACACACACACATCTATACACACTTGCACAAATGCTTGCACACATGCACAAATGTATGAACACATGCATGATCACATGCACACAAGCATGTGACCACACACACAAGTATGCATGCACACACCCATAAAAATATACAGAGATACTGTACATGCATGCATGCATACACACATATGCATATAAGTAAAAACACACAAACATAAGCACAAACATGCACACATATACAGATATGCATACACACATGCATGCATAGATACACTCACGTACACATGCATATGAACACACACACACACATGCAGACACTTGCACAAATGCATGCTTCCACACACGCACATACACATTGGCATACACAAGCATACATGCACATTAGCACACATACGTAAATGAACTCTCATACATATGACAAAAAACATAAACATAGACGCATACATGCACAAGCACAACCACATCGATACGTGTGCCCACATATGCATGCATATGCTCACATAAACATAGCCATACCCACACATTGATGGTACACACAAAAATAAATATGCACACATGCACATGCATAAAAGCATAAAAACACATACATTTGCACACACATACACACACACAAATGCACATGCATATGCACTCACAACACACACTTGCACTCACATGCATGCATGCATGCACACTCAAAAACAACACATATGCACACACACACAAGCTCACAAATAAAAAAACTCAAACAAAAACACATATGCACATGCACACACAAGTGCATGAGCACTGCACATTCATCCACACACACACACATAAACACATGTACACATATACACAATTACACACATGCATGCACCCACATACATGAACACACACATGTATGAACACACACACACATCCACATGGACTCATGCACAAACACACACATGCATGTAGAAAGACACACATATGTGCATGCATGCATGCACTCACACATATGCATGCACATGCATAGACACTTGCACACATGTACAGACTCACAAAAATTGACACATATGCACATGCACATAAATGGACATGCATATGCACTTATAGGGACATGCACACACATGCACACACATGCACACATACAAATACACAACTACATACACACATCTTCATTTGCTCACACATGTATACACACACATACACAAACATGCATATAAATGCACAACCACATGCACACACACACACACACACAAATACACACACATACATACATATACATACATACATGTGCATCCCACATGCATATCTATGCAAAAACATAAATACACTCATGCACACACACACATTTAGAAATACACATGCAGACACACACACATGCATAAGCACACAAAAAGATGCACACATGCAGAAACACACACATCGTGCATACACTCACACATATACACAAACTTGCACACACACACAAACACACCACAAAAAACAAACATGCATAGGCATAAGCATGCACTCACACAAACACACCTACACACATGCACATACAAACATGCACAGACACATGTGCATGAGTAGATACACACACATGCACTCACACACACATATATACATGCACACACACACAGGCCCGCAAGCAAGCATACATATACATGGACACAAAGGTACAGCCTCACATATACACATAGGCTCAAAGCACACATATGCAAGCACAAATGAAGGCACACACAAGCACACACACACACACATGAGCACCCACATACACACAAAAGTGCATGCATACACACAACAAAGGGACACCCACAAACAACCCAACACATATGAACAAACACACGTACATGCACCCACATCCACAAACACATGTGAATGCATGCACATGTATACACACACACACACATGCATGAACATGCACACACAATAAAAGATGCACGTCCATACACACCCCACACAATCACACATACACAAACACATGCACTTGAGCACATAGACACACACATAAACACACAGACTCACACAAATACATATGTATGCATACATGCACACATGCATTCATGTTGCCACATGCAAACACCCACAAACATAGTTAACCATATGCAAGCACACACACATATCCACAAATATAATCACACACAAAAGCACATTCACACACATGAATACACGAGCACATGCACAGGCACACAGATGCACTAAAACATTCAAGAACACATGCACACGTGCACATGCATCCATGTACACAATCACATGTACACACTTAACCACATGCATACACACATGCACATGCTCATGCACACATGGACACACATGCATGTAAAACACACACACACACATTAAAAAAAATCTACACACAAACACACAGATACATATACAAGCACACATGCACACCAATACATGCATACACACTTATGAAAATACACAAAGATAGACACATACATACACTAGTTATTACACTCACACCCACATGCATACACACAAACATGCTCATGCATGCATATGCAAACACACACATGCACGTGCACATGAAAAGACTCATGCTCACATTCTTGAAAAAAAACTTAAATGTGTACTTGTACGAACACACACCAGACATACATGAACACACATTTCCATGCATATGCACATAGGCATGCACACACACATTCACATACACATGCACACAAAAAAACACAAACATAGACACATGCACAAACATTCACATGCACACACAAACACATTCATACATGGACACACATACATGCACACATGCACAAATACATAAGCATGCATGAACACATACACACAAGCACATTCAGATACATACAGTACTATAGACACAATCACATGCATGTGCACATGTAGACACAGACACCTATGCATGCACACACATACATACTCATGCAAGTTTGCACTTGCATGTACAAGCACACTTGCACACACACACATACACACATGCATACACATGTACAAACACATGCAAGCACACACGTCCACAAGCATGCACACAAGCCCACATGCATGCATACATGCACATAAGCACGTAGCCATGCACACAAATGCACATGCACATGCACACTCACACACATGCATGTGCACGCATGTAGACATGCAAACACAACACACATACACACACACAAATATATATACCCATGCACATGCAAACATCTACGCTCCAACTCATACACACACACAAACTCGCACATGCATGCACACACACACACATATATGGATGTGCATGCTAGCACACTAGCACGATAAGCACGCAGACATGCACAAATACTCGGACACACAACAACACACATGCATACAAAAACATACGCACTTGCACATACACACTTGCACATACACACTTTCACACACACACAAACATCCACACACATGCACACATCCAAATGATCATGCACACATAAATGGACACACATGCATGCACAAGTATAGGTGCATTGTTACACACAATTATGCATAGGTACACAAAAACAAACACAAGCTTACAGACTTACACACATAGGCTCACAGACATACACATACACATTTGTAGATGCATACACATGCAAAGACATGCACTCACACACCCACAACAAATACACACACAAGCACACATGCCCATACACCCACTTGGATTGTTATTATTTTTATTATTATTATTATTATTATTGTTATTATTACAATTATTCTTTTCCTTCTTCTTCTTCTACTTCTTCTTCTTCGTCATCTTTTCTTCTTCTTCTTATTCTACTTCTTCTCGATCTGCTTGTCCTCCTCCTTCTTCTTCTACTTCTTATTTTTCTTCACCTTCTTCTTCCTCTTCTTCTTCTTCTTCTTGGTCTTCTTCCACTTCCTCTTCATCTTCTTCCTCTTCTTCTTCTTTTTCTTTTTCTTTTTCTTCTTCTTCTTCTTCATCCTCTTCTACTTCATCTTCTACTTCTTTTTCTTCTTCTTCTACTTCTTCTTCTTCTTCTTCTTTCTCCTCCTCTTACTCTTCTTTTTCTTTTTGTCCTTCTTCTTCTTCTTCTTCTTCTTCTTCTCCATCTTCTTCTTCTACTACTTCTTCTTCCTCTTCTTCTTCTTCTTCCTCTTCTTCTACTTCTTCTTCAACTTTTTCTTCTTCTTCTTCTTCTACATCTTCTTCTTCTTCTTCTCCTTCTATCTAAAAGTAAGAAAAGGAAAATTTCCCAACTACAATACAATTTTTATGGCATGGTAGTTTTTTTGAGAGGAAGTTCATCGAAGCAAGTTGAAAGTGTTGTAGATATAGCGCCACTTTAGTTTTTTAGCTATTTTTCGGATAATTGCCCCAGTCAATGTTGCCCTTGTATTCACAATAGTCTTCAGGAGCCACAAACATCTATTATATCCATCAAGCACTCTAAAAGGCAATATGCTAGCCCTACATCTAAATTTAAGAAAAATATGGAAGACAACAAACTAAGTAATATCCATCAAGCACTCTCTGGAGTGTCATAGTTAGTTAAACTTTTTAAAAATATAGAATTGGCAACTCACTTTTACCTAAATTAGAGTTATGTCTATACAAGGTGGGATAGTAATTATGTCTTAAGCCTCTTCTACAAGGCTATGGGAGGGATTTTTAATCGAATTTCTCACATGAATCAAAACTATTGGGACATTAGAATAAACATTTAGTGTAGTTTTTTGTTTCGAAGTTATTGAAGCATATCAAAAAGGAGGTGTTATTGGCACTCATGCACATCATTTTGGTGTAAATACTTTTTCCAATAGTGTAGTAAGCTAAACTTTTTGATTGTTATTATTGAAGGATGTTTTATTAAAGAATTTTTAATGATGTACATTACTAATCCTATGATGAGTTGTGTTTGGAACTAAAAATGTATGAATAGTGCTTCTTTCTTTAGTAGGGAAAGCACACCATGATGAGAACCTGATTTGTTGTCGGAAGGCATGCATCATCTGAATTATGTCATAAAGTTTACAAATTGGCTTAATGCGGGAGGTTTTTATGCTATTCTTGGGTCAATAATGTGTAGGCTTGAAATAGGGATGGTGCATAGTAATGGAACACCATTTGTCAAGCTATAGCTTATTTTTGTTGATAAATTGTGGCCTTTTTTAACTTTTGAACACCCAACAGATTAAGGTAGCAAAAAACCATGCATACTTTTAACATTCGGTAAGAGAGAATAAGATTTCTATGTTTGTGCTTATCAAAACATGGTGGAAACCTTCATTGAGATGAGGCAGGGTATTGGGACAAAAATAGAGTTACTTTATTAAACCATCCACTGAGCTTTAAAGGCATTGTAATATTATGGTGGCATTAGATCAAAAATAGAATTTTTGATTGTTAAGCTCATGGAAATTGATAACGTTTTTTATTGCCATTACCTTCTTATGCAAAGCTTTTGTAATTTGTGTGCCTAGAAACTTCCTTAGATGTTGTAGCCAACTCTTAAGACCTCTCTTTAGAAGTGAACCCTAATTGTTCATCACCTACCACTACAAAGATAGGCCCCAATCATTCATTTTAAAGTTGATAGGGCAAAAAATCAAACGATGCATTGTCTTCATGAAGGGCATTCAATTTGATGTGTTATCATTAAAGGTCAAGGAGCTAGGGCTTGGTGCATGTACTACCTCTAAAATTATAATGATTATCTTATTATCTAGTACCATCAAATAGACTACAACTAATCTAAAGAGCTATTAAATGTTTCATAGCTTAAACTTATCATACATACGCATGCATACCCTAAATCATTGAGACAAGAATATGACTTCTGGTAGGACAAATTAGGTAGCAATACAAAGATAAAGCACCAGGGAACACCTAATGTCATAGTTAACATATTTAGCATGTTTGTCCATAATCGAGAAAAGGAGGATCCAATGCTCCTTAGTTGGGATACTGTCCCTCAATTTTTGAATCATTGTATCTTGATAATAGCATTCTTCGACAACAACCCTCCAAAAAAGTGAATGAATACTTAAATGGTGATTTCCAAGAGCATACCAACATGAGATCAAAGAGAATGACACATTTAATAACATTACAAAATGGCAACTATTCCAACATAGGAGAAGTGTGGTGTCAATGAAATAATTGAATGGAAGCTAGTCGTCTTAAATAAAAACAAGCAACATAAAATCTTTCTCATTAAGAGGGTTTAATTACATGACAAAGCCCTACATATAATGACTAACCTTAACTAGAGGTAGCCATACCATAAGAATTGTCACCACAAAAAATCACTTATTCAAAAGTTTCCTCAAAATAATCCAGTCCCATTAGCCAAATGTGGTATCGGTGTACAAAAAGAAACACAAATGGTATAAGTAAGGTTGAAGGGCTTCGCTAGCACCAGTATGGAATGACAAGTGGCAAGTCCTAGAAATAATACACATGCATACAAATAATCTATGAAGGCATCCACTTGTCTTATAACAAATAAAATGGATATAGATTATTGCTTCTTCAAGATGTGGAGCATATACTTTGTAACAACAAAATGTTTTTTCCAAAATTGATGCAAGAAAGAAATTAAACTATGTGCTAAAAACATGGTTAACTATGGGGAAAAATCATGTTAATTACTCAAAAACATGCATTTCCACAACCAATTAGTCAAACTTCTCAAGACCAGCATGTCATACGCAGTGGAAGAACAGTGCATGGGAGACACTTAACATTGTGTGTCACACAATGTAAAGGAAATAACATGCTCAACCAATACATGAATGAGTGCAATTTTCATTATTGAAGTTTCATTCCAACATGGATCAAACACTGCACCAAACTAATTTAGGGTCACAAGCTAACATGAACAATCTATAATGACTATCACACCATCGAACTTCTACTTCATCCTAGGCTACAATGCACTACACAATGCCCGTTGTAAATTACATTTTATAACCATTGTATCATGGAAAATGGCAAATCTACTAGTAGTGCATCACCTTTTCTAAGCACCAACAACCTATAGTGTAACAAATATAAAAGAAAAGTTACATTTTGTGGGCCAGATAACTACGCATACATGATGCCACATGGCAACCACAAATTAGATACCGCATGTGTAGCTACAGTAATGCATTGCTAGGGCTACAGCTCAGTATTTGAATTCCTTAACACCTATAGCACCATCCAACTTTCACTATGTCATTAGCCATATAAAAGCATGCATTACCCTCTCTAGATTGCATTTTTTGATAATTATATCAAGACAAAATATAGTCCTCAAAAAATTGCATCACCATGTCCACACACCAGTAGCCCATAACACTAAAAAGCCAAAAAAAAGTTATCCTTTAGGCTTCTGAGTAGCCACACACAAAGGATGTCATAAAGAGTGCACTTATTTGCTATCTCGTGAATGCAAAATACACTACCAGAAAGACAATCACTACAATGTATGATTCGGGTCGAAACCTTGCAATCACAAATGCCAATGCTTATTGCACCATCCTGCTTGCACCTCACCTCTAGCCACAATACACTACACATTGCCCCTTGTAGATTACATATTGCATCAATTTTGTTAAGAAATAAGCAACAATCCTAATAAGGTGACGCCACAAAAACAATTAAGAAATATCAAGTGATAAAAAAGGTAAAAAAAGTGACACTCTTCTTAAGCACAAATAACCACTAAAGGTATTGCCTTACTAAGTGATGTGAGCAAGTGAGTGAAATTTTTAAAACCTACGTGACATGATGTCTTTTCATTTGTCGGGATGAAGCTACTATGACATTGGTTTAGATATTAGCATATCAAGATAATTTGTAAATAAGGCTGTGTTATAACGCCAACATTACATCATCCAACTTCTATGATGGGTAATGTGATCAATTCCAACCTTTCACCTGGGAAAGCCTATAAGGGGGCAATTAAAATTACATAGTATGACACCTAGTACTACATGAAGTATCACAATAAGTACAACAAAAGGTGTCATAATAACTACTACAATAGGTGTTGCAATAAGTGTTGTAATAGTTACTTCAAAAATCATTATAAGAAGTACCACAACAATTATCTCAATAAGTAGAGCAAGCAGGGAATGATAAGCTGATTAATAAGGGGTTTTGAAATGCTTATGATGCTTATGACTCCAAAGAGATGAATCGTGAAATACATAACATTAGTATGGTGACTTTACAACTTGCAATGCCTCCAAAAATCTTTAAGGCATCTATAAAGGATTCTACACATCGTTCACACTTAGCTATGACTTCTTGTAGCGCCCATGCCATCTATCTTTCTTTGATGCTAAGCGAGCATGTGATGTGCCCTTGGTATGAAATGCCTCTACAATTATTTAACAAGTGAACAACATGCCTATGCATCACATCTTTGCTTGGATTTTGATGTAGAGGTGTTTTATCAAAATATTAAACATGTTAACATTATATCACTGGCTTTTCAAGCAAGCATAAAGACAATTCTACGAATCAATGGTTCTTCCCATATTAGTTTAAATTATAATAAAGAC
This sequence comes from Vanilla planifolia, assembly GCA_023846275.1. Taxonomy (NCBI): domain Eukaryota; kingdom Viridiplantae; phylum Streptophyta; class Magnoliopsida; order Asparagales; family Orchidaceae; genus Vanilla; species Vanilla planifolia. The sequence continues at coordinate 355,382 of JAIUJO010000201.1, read as the reverse complement.
ACATTCATTAGTAGAATAAAAATGAACATATCTTACAACAGTCTAAACCCAATTCATTTTTCCTATTAATGATTGCATGATCTAGTGATTGGTGTATTCTTCTTCACAATAATAAGAACAACTAACATGAAAAGACAAAAAAGCAATGTCACTATTAATGTTTGGTTACCACAAGTTAGTTATCCCTATATTAACTTTTTTAACACCATTAGCTTCAAATTTTGAAAGCTTAAAGGAATGAAAGGACACACTTTCTTAGCTATTATTTGAACTAGATTTTTGAATTAAATGAGCTTTTTTTCCTTTATTTCACATGAGATTTTTGTTCATGTTAAGGTTATCTTAGGGCATTGTTGTTGTCTTTTAACAAATATGTTGCACCGTTCAAAGCCCCTTTCCTAATAATATGTTATTCCTTGTTTGAAGTGATGAGGTGTTACTTAGAGCCAAAGAAAGGGTTGGGATCACCTTCATCTCTTAGAATAAATAAAATAAGAATAAAAGTAATGGTATTTCAATTTCATTTGCATGTCGACTCCCACTTGTGATACACCTCTCATGTCAATTGATAATGTTGGACAAGAGTGAAGCTTAATAAGGTTTTCATTGCATATTAATTTATCAAGCTGATTCCCTTAGCTATGGGTTCATTGGATAACAAATAAGGATAATAAGAATCTCATTAATCCATTCATGCGTCAGTATTTAGATGATCAGGCATTAGCAACACAAAGAAAGTCATAGTCACTCGCAATTTTTACTCATATTTGTTTGATTTTCTTTATTTTGACATTCAAAGAATTAGATAAAAATCACATTGCATAAGAATCCTCAAGGATTGTCACAATGATTTGTTTCAATTGAACAATCAGATTCCTTATGTCCATACCAATTATGAGTTGATTATTAAAAAACTTGGGAAGGCTCCCACAGCGATTGCTTCTAATTCATACCCTAACTAACAAATGTAGACACACTCCTATAATGTCTGCAACTTAATGAGTCTACCAATTGTTGATGGGTTCTAAATTAGGACTCCCATGCTTAACTCTTTTAGTTAATCATTTTCTCAAAGTTATAGATCTATTTTGTTGACCTTCCCAACCTACATTGCTTCATTGACCAAAGCCTGTTAACTTTGGAGACCTTATGTAGTTACTAGTATTATTGGGCATAGAACGATTTTAACCATCCATATTTTCAAGGGACTTTTAGGGCACATCATGCATCGCTCAACACGTAGTGCATTTCTAACAAGTTGGCCATTCCTTTTACCTAAGCCATTTCAATGGTCGACAGGAAGTTAAGTAGAATAACTCTTCTCGTGGAACCAACACTATCTTTGAACCAGTTTAGCTTACCATTGACATCCTCATCGTAGTTTGAGACTTTTAGCTTGATGCTCCTCTGAAGCACATGCCAGTGGCACTCTCTAATGCTTTTTTCACATCTCTTAGGATTGGCTAACCCAAGTCTAACTTTTGTTAACATGAAATCTATACAACCTTCAACCACTAAAGTTCTCATTTGAATTTTTATTATTTGCACAAGATCTACACCAGTGAATGCTCCATGTGAGTTCATGCCCTATATTTTGTAGCGAATGTTGCACCCTTTGACTGATCAGAAGATTGCATTGCACCAATGGTGAGGTGCGGGTTGCTTGCTTAAGCACTATTACTTTTTTAAAATGCCAGTTTAGATTGTAGTTTGGGTTTTGAGCTAGTAAATTTCTTTAATGGATTGGTCCAATTTTGCTGGCCATTAACATGAGAATAGGCTCCACTTTCCTTTAATTATTTATAAAATTAAATATAATTAGCAGCCTCACATAACACTGGGTCATCACTCCATACCATGGAGCATGGAGTTGGATCTGTGTTGGACATCTTCTTGTCGTAGCACAACATCGATTTCGATTTGCCTGTACCACAAGACTCAATGTCATCAGTGTCTTCTCCTATGTTGGAATAGTTGCCATTTTGTAATGTTATTGAATGTGTCATTCCCTTTGACGTCGTGTTGGTATGGTCTTGGAAATCACCATTTAAGTCTTTGTTCACTATTATAGAAGGTTGTTGTCGAAGAATACCATTATCAGGAGACAATGTCTTAAAAAATTGAGGGATGATATCCCAACTTAGGAGTAGTGGATCTTCCCTTTATGGAGTATCGACAAACATGCTGAATGTGTTAGCTATGACATAAGGTGTTGCTTGGTGCTTTATCTTTGTATTGATACCTAATTTATCCTACCAGTAATCATATGCTTGTCTCAATGATTTAGGGCATGCATGTGTATGTCTGATCAATTTACGCTATGAAACATTGAATAGCTTTTTAAGTTAGTTATAGTTTATTTGATTGTATAAGATAATAAGATAACCATCGTAATTTTAGAGCTAGTACATGCACCAAACCCTAGCTCCTTGACAATTGATGATAACTCATCGAATTGAATGCCCTCCATGATGATCATTCATCATTTGATTTTTCACCCTATCAACTTTAAATTGTAGGATAGGGTCCTATAATTGTAGTGGCAAGTGATGAATAATTAGGGTTTAGTTCTAAAAAAAGGGCTTAAGAAATGGCGACAACATCTAAGGAAGGTACTAGGAACACAAATTACAAAAGCTTGGTAGAGGAAGCCAATGACAATAAAATACTTTATCAATTTCCATGAGCTTAACAAATGGAATCAGTACGATCTAAATTCCTTAATGAGGATTGGTTGGATGGCAAGTCTGGTGCCAACAACTATAGAAATTTGAGCTCTAATCATATTTTTTTAAGTTGTTATAGTAAAGAAGCACATACTTGGACTATTGTTTGTTAACGTAATTGTCCAAGTTGAGTTGGTTGGGTTGTGCTTTTGGTGTTATTACTTTAAAGAAATTAGAGTACTCAAATCAAGCAATTACTCAAGATACATTAGTAAAGGTTAACATCATAAGATTTTGATCATATTATGTTGGCCACTGAGATTAGAGTATTCACTAAAGGCTATCATGGATAGTCATATTTCATAGTTTGAGGAGTGATTTATGATAGATGAATGACAATGAAAGAGTTTACATTAATTAAGGACAAAAGTTGGGCGCTTAAAGATCATGAAATACCATTCTAATCTCAACTATAACTAATGTGAACCAAAGAATGCAAGATGTTTCTCTTTATACACTTCCATCACCTAATAAGAAATTAAATACTTTGGGTTTATCGATACGATGTTGGTCAAGCCTACACCATTCGATGTGTCAGGTGGTACATACACAAAATCATTACATTGACAAAGTTGAAATTGTTTGGGAAGAAGCATTCCTTAGTCCCCAAAAAAACATAGAAAGTCCATGATGAACAAGCCAATCAATTTTGTTGTTACCATTGTACATTGGGTTAGCCAGCTTGAAGGATTTCATATTGTGATCATGTGTAACAGTGCCATGATAAGTAGTGGCAATATTAGAATCAGTTTCAATATTTGCTATCTTGACATTAGGAAGAATAGTTCTAGGAATTGTCATTGCTTCTAGGATAATAATAAACTATACAGCTAATGTTGAATATGAAATCCCAATCTTTCTTATAATAGCAATAGGTTTATCCACATCATCCTACATGATAATTCCAATTCTGACAATCAAGTCATCATGCACAATAGCATCACAATTGAGTTTGAACCAACCCATTAGAGGAGTCTAATAAGAGGTAAATACCTTGTCATTAAGGCTTTTGAAGCTCCAGCTAAATGAGACAAGTGCTTTATAACCATCAGCAACAATAATACTGATGCACATATTAAGTACATCTATATTATAGATATTTTCTACATCAGCTTGTAATTTCCTTTTGAGACAAAGCTGGATTGGGGATATAGCTACAAATTTGATAGCTAAGGAAGCTGAAGACACGCTGGCATTTACAAATATCAATTTGCGGAGCTAAAAATTGAATTGATATCGTTACAATCAAACCCACCAAGCTTGAAGCACTAATTCACAAGGTAGATGGACAATTTGAGGCACACTACCATTTTTGAAGCTTAGTTGCCACAATTGATATTCTGAGATATTCCAATTTAGTGGCCCTATGAATAAATAATTTTCCTTCAATTATTTGTTTGCACTTTTACTTCATCCATTTACTAAATAACCCCTATAATTTTTTTAGATTCCCACCTGACCTACATAATGCTCATACTACTTCATAATAACCCTAATTATGTTGCCATGGAATATGTTGTTTTCGCATAAATGATGCAATCATCTATATAGAATAGTGTGCCATCGTAAGGGAAGAAAGGCCAATCACATTCATAATTGAGATAACGTGATCTTGTTTGCATTAGAAAAGTAGCAAGAGATACTTGGATATAATAATGAAGAATTATAGTAAGATAGGATGTCCCTATCCATGATCCCTAGCCACTTCAATCCAGGTTAGATGAATATTACTATACATCATGCTAGATCACATTGTAGTGATATGGGTCTTAGTCTAATCACACTAAATAGTAGGAAACTATAGATGCTTAACCATATCCATCATAAATTTACAATTTAACTTCTCGTACGTCTGATCCATATCAAATTTTAGAACCATCAAACCTTCTTTTAAAGTAGATAAATTTATATAAGAGGCAATTTCTAGAGCCAAGAAAATATTATTAGATATAACATGGTTTGGCACAAAAGCAATTTCCTCACTAGTAATGATATTGGGCAGCACAACCATTAATCTAGCAAAAAACATTTCTCACTACTTTGCATATCATAATGCATAAGCTAATGGGCCAAAATTTCTCTAGCTTTGATGTTTCTTTGACTTTAGGGGAGAGAATAACAAATGTATCTTTCTAACATTTGGGTATATGACTTTCTTTAATGAATTGTTTCACTATTTTAAGAATATCAGCTTATGTAATCCCCCAATACCCATGCATAAATTTTGTTGAGATGCTATGCTAACCAGAAAACTTATTTCTTTTTATTGATATCACTGTAGATCAAAATGCTTTATCACTTATATGATCCATAAGAACAACTTCCGATATTTACTAAAAAACTATATAAGAATGTCTTCTATCTTAATCAAGGCGGAAACTATTTCCTTAACATCATTCTTTAGCTTGGGAATATAGTAACATTTGAAGGGTACTTAGATGCTACTTGGAAGAAATGCATATTTTGGCCTCCAGCTGAGTTTGGTACATGTCACCACCATGCTTCTTCTAATAGCATGACACTATGATAGTATGCAATACATTGTGCTAAAATATTCTGTTATTATTTTGTTAAGCCACTCATCAATTATTTAAGATCTAGGTCTTTGATTTCTTATTCTCATTGGCAACACCTTTCATGGATGTTACCAAGCTTTGTTGAACTCCGTTTCTTTAATGCAATCAATGCCTAATTAAATTTGGTGGACAAATTGTCCATGAGGAATCAATTAATTGTCCCCTTCTAAGCTACACCAACAGTAATAGTTGATTTGAGAATGTATAGGTAAATGAATTCGAATTGAAGTCTCTTATTTGTGGCACCTAATATTGGTCATGTGAACTATATATGTAAAAGGCAATGGTTCACTCTAATGTTTGGTAATTGTGTCACCAGGGTGCTTGATTAAGCTTACATACTTTCATTATTCATAAATGGTTTGTCAAATCTCTTATAGATATGGGCATTCCATTCATTTTTATTGCATTAGATTAATCAATTTCTAGTAAAACATAGGTCCATCTCATGTAAATTTTTTATAAAGTTAGAAAATTCATGTTGCGCCTAGTCTACAATTTTAATACTAATGCATACACAACACGTCACGGCCAAGTCTCAAAACTATTAGATCTCTTTTGGATAGTAACCGCCTAAGTTGAATACTCTACAATTTTAAGGTTGATCTAATCCCACAATAATATTACATTGCGCTTAAAAGCTTAGTAGAAGGTCTAACCCAAGGGGAATGTTGAATATGAAATGCAAATCAAGTGCAAATAACTTTTGAGTCCTTTTATGATCCCACATACTGTTCTTCTTAACCAACACAAGAACAAAATATTGAAGACTCCACCTCTATGTCAAGATAGTTTGCCTAAGCAGCAATAAGAAGGATGTAAGACTAATTATCAAGCAAAAAGGAAACAAAAATACCAATAGCACACTACCAAATTGTATTATTTGTAGTATGTGGGCCACAACTTACATGTATGAGGTTCACCATGTGGCTAATAAAAAGTATTTTTTATCATGAAGTACTTAGACTTAAAGGCATAAATCCATAAATAGTTTTCCTAAGAAATAAACCACATGCAATGTTTTGGAATCAACGTTGATTACCAAGTTGACAAAATACAAACATTAAGTCCACACACTTCTTAAGAAGTGTTACCATTTACTAGTAGGCATTTTATGTTGTGTTCCTATCATTTGAACTACTGTATAGGTATTGAAGTAGTATTTTCTCCAACTCGATAATAATGTCATTCCGAACAAGTAGTTGTTTTATTTAAATACTAACAAAACATATATTAAAACTAAAATGATTTAAATCAAAGTAATGTAATATAACCAAACCTAAATGACATAAAGGTCACATAAGTGAAAATTGAAAGTTAATAGTAACATAACTAAATCAAAGCAAAACTTTTAAAGAAATTAAAAAAATTATATAAGAAATTCTTATTCCATAATATTTAGGAGTTCATCTGTGGTATGTTAAATCTGCAAATAAGGTATGAATAATAATGTATCATAAATAATGTCATTTTAACTCTATAAAATAAAATATTTAGTAATATAAAAATTAATAAGCAGATTGATAGAGCTCGTAGAGATGAGTCCAACAATGTTTGATTTATCTTTATCATATCTCATTTGCATTATAATGAAGAGCCAAAGTAAATAATAAAAAATAATAACGTATAATATTTATTGAAGTACAAATGATGCAAATTAAAGTAATATAACTGATCAAAATTAAAGGCACAAGTGCCACATGAGAGAAGATTTAGAGTTATATTGTAATGTATCCAAATTAAAAACACAAGTTAAGGAATGAGGTCAAGTAAATGACAAATTGTATTCTAAGATACCAAAGATGATGGAGTGTAACAACCTTGGCTATCAAATCAAGTTTCAATCTAAATGTCTCATAAAACATGCTTAAACTCTTTAAAATAAAGTATTTAGTAACACAAAATTGGAATTTACATATCGCTCATAGACATGAGTCTAACAAAATTGATTTTATCTCGACTAGACCTTGCTAAAAATTTCTTTGAATTACTAAACTAAATAAGCACGAATAATAATTAATTGTCTTTTAAACATTAAGTTAATATATACTAAACATAAAGTGTGATAAGTTCAAGTAATATAAAATAACTAAATCAAATACATCTAAATGACACATTAGAGGAGATTTGTGGTACATGGTATTATAGTGAAATTAAAACAAACAATTTTTGGAAACAAGATATATTACCTAAGAAACCAGCAATTTAAGATACAAATGAGAGCTAATGTAATGTCCTCACTAATCATATATAGGATGAATAAAAATATCTCATTAAATATGTCAAAATCTAAGAAAATGAAACATTAAAAAATAATATGAAAGTAATATTTAATTAGTTACATGTTATATAAATCAGTGCATTGATGCTTTCTTTATCTTGATTGTACCTCTTTTTTGAATTACTATGAATTACCAAGGAAAATAAGCATAAATATTAACAAATTAAAATTTTTAATATTATGTAGATATATATTAAAATAAAATGAGTTTAATTTAAATTATGTAATAAAACTAATTAGTACCAATGTAATAGCCACACAAAAGGAGAATTAGAGATTCATAGTATAATATCCAAAACAAAGTAAAAACTTTGAAGAAATGAGAAAAATTGCATGGGAAAGTTGCATTCTAAGATATTAATGAGATTGAGTGCAATATCCATAATTATCAATTCATATACAAATTTAAATATCTCGTAAAGCATGCTAAAACCATAAAATATAAAATTTTCTAAAATATAACAAAGAATATTTAAGTGGATAGATCTCTTTTTGATGAGTACATCAATCTTTCTTTCTCCACAATATAATATTTATTTAAATTACGGGACTTAAAAAAGTAAATAAGCATAAAATAATATATTTTATTATTTTAATATTTAGCAAAAATATATTGAAGTCAAACTGAGATAAATTGAAGTAATAAACGATAAGAAAATCAAATTTGTCGTAAAAGTAAAATCATAGTAGATTCAAAGTTTTATTGCAATATAAAAAAATCAAATAAAAATTTTTGAAGAAACTATATGAATTGTACAACAAACTTATATTTTGAGATACTAATGAGATTGAGTGTGATATCATATATCATCAATTTAGAAATGAATCAAAATACATCATCAAAAATCCAAAAAACTAAAAAAGATGTACCTTTAATTAGAAAGTGCTCATTGAGACGAGTCTAATGATCCTTTTTTTAACATTAAATATATATTATAATTGAAAAGAGTTATATAAAGGAATGATACTATAAATAAATAAAAGTGATGTTAAGGCCACATAAAATTAGATTTAGAGTTATCAAGCTATATACCAAATCTAAGAAAAAGATTACACAAATAAGATAAATTACACAAAAAGCTACATTCCATGGTAACAAGAAAATCAAGGAACATAGATTCATACATGATCTGATGATCAAGAAAGTTATACTCGATCTTCTTAATATCTTAGAATATAAATTTCTTTTACAATTTGTCATATTTCTTTAATTTTTTTACTCTGATTTCAATATATCACAATGAAACCATAATTCTACTCTAATAAGACCTGCACAACACGATGATTTGGTTATGTTACATTATTTTAATTTATCTTAATTCATTATTAATATATATTTACTCGATATTGAAGTAATAAGTTTTTATAATTTATGCTTTTAAATTTTTTTTTTTTATTAATTCTAAATGAGATGCAATTTAAATAAAACAAAGGTTGTTAAACTTCACTTGATGAGCTCTATTTAACTAGACAATATTTTCATTTTTTTAAATATTTTTTTTAAATTTTAGACATATTTTTTGAGACATTTCAATTCATTCATGATTTCTTAATCGATGATGTCGTCCTCGTTCCCCTAAGAATCTTTCAATGCAAATTTTTTGTAAGATTTATCTCATTTCTTTAAATTTTTTGCTTTGTTTTAATTGTAATGTATGACAACTCTAACTCTATTCATGTGACCTTCACATCACTTTGATTTATTTATAAAAAATCTCTTCAACTAAATCTATTTGAACTTTAATATATATTTATTTAATATTAAAAATAATGATTTATTATTATTTATGATTATTTAATAAGGATATTCATAGTAAATGAAAATATGATCTAATAAAGAAAAAAAACATCAGTTGACACATGTTAACAAGCTTTATTAATTTAAACATAGATTTATATTCTTTTAAACATCCTATTTTCTCGTGTTTAACATTTTTTATGAGACAACTCAATTGCTATTAATCTAATGATTAGCGATATTATAGTTAGTAGGCTTAGTATTATAATTTGTTTATGCTTTCATAATATTATAGTTTGTTGTAATTCAAGAGGTTTGATTAAAATTAAACAAACCTTATTAAACTCATTTAGGCAAGGTCCATCTAATTAAAAAAAATTAAAATTTTAAAATATTTTATTCCTTATGATTTGGACATATTATAATGGACATTTTGAATTGTACCTAATTTAATGATCGATGATGTTGTGCTCATTCTATTTAGTAAGTTGGAGTGCAACTTTCTCATATAATTTATGCCATTTTTTTCATAAGTTTTGATTTGTTTTTGTTATATTTTTATCAAACTTTGATTATCCGCTTGTGTAATCTTTACAATGCTTTGACTTTGTTGTATTACAATGCCTTTATTGATGACATTTTAGTTTTACATTATATTATTAAATATTAAAATAATGATAAATAATTATTTATCTTCATTAATTTTTTAATGAACTTTATCTGATTCAATATTTATTTTTATAGTTTCAAATGTTTTACTTTCAACAATTTTGGCCTACTTTAAGAGACATGTCGATTTGTACATAATTTGACAATCAAGAAATGTTACACTCATTCTCCTTATTATCTTGGAATATTACCTTCATGTACAATGTTACTCATTTGTTTTTAATTTTTTTGGATATATTACATTGAAACTCTAATTCTCATCTCATGTCACCATTACATCATTTTAATTTTGTTATATTATATTACTATAATTTTTTTAGTTAACTTTATCTTATAACTAGTTAATATTAAAATAATAATTCATTATTATTTATACCTTTTAAAGTTATATTTCATAGTAATTGTAAAAGACTTTGGATGAAGATTAAATAAATTTCAATGGACTAATCTTGAACGACTATAATAAGTTAAAAAAAAATTTTCTAAATTTTAAATTTTGTCTAGTGTTTTGGTATGTTTTATGAATAATTTTAGTTTGTATCTTATTTTAAGATGGAGGATGTTATAATCAATCTCCTTAGCATCTTAGAATAGAATTTAACATATTTCACCAATTGGTTTGCTCGATATAGTTGTACTACAATCTGACTCTAAATCTTCCCATGTATGACCTTTATATTATAATGATCATGTTATATTAAATTTCATTAATTTATTTTTTTAGCTTTAACATATATTTTCCTAATATTAAAATAATTATTTGTCATCATTTTTCCTTATGTGCACTAGAAATTTGTAGAATATCCAAACAAGATGTGATTGAGATGAAACTAATATCATTTAGTCCCTTAATAAGATTTATCCAATTAAATGTTTGCTTATAAATTTTAAATATTTTTATTCTTTGGTGTTGGTAGACCTTATGAGACGTTTTGATTGGTACATAATTTAATTATTGAGGATGTTACACCTAATTTCTTTCGTACCACGAAATGCAAATTTTCTTTACAATTTTCTCATTTTCACAAACATTTTACCTTAACTTTGTTATATTATTATGTAATTAAATTTCTCAACTCATGCGACTTTATATCACTACAATTTGATTTTATTATATTGCTTCAATTCATCCCATTTTAGCCTTAATGTATATTTATTTAAGATTAAAAAAAATAATTTATTACAATTTAAGTATATTTTTGTATGGTAATAGCTACATTTTCCAAACAAGGTCTAATCATGATGAAACAAATCTTGCTGGCCTCGACTCAATGAGCTCTATCAAATTAAATACTATTTATATTTTTTGAAATATTTTATTTTATGTTTTTTTTCTATTCTTTATGAGAGATTTGGATTAGTACCTGATTTGTTGATTGAGCATGTTACGCTCACATTTCTTTTAATCTTGGAAAGCAACTTTTGTTATAAATTTATCTTAATTGTTAAAGTTTTTTCTTTTGATTTTGTTATATTATTACAAATCTCTAATTCCCCTCTTATGTGAGCTTTTCATCATTACATTGATGCATCTCATTCTTGCTTTATTATAAAATTATTTAGTATTGAAATAACATTTTTTTATTAGTTATGCTTATTTAGTTGGGTAATTTATAGATTTTAAAAACATGTTTTGATCAAGGTGAAACAAACTTGATTGGAATCATCTATATGGGCTCTATCCAATTAAATAATTATTTTTATGTTTTGAAATATTTTATTTTTTTTAATGTTTTAGCACATTTTAAAGATATTTTGATTCATATTTGATTTGAAAATTGATTATTTTACGCATGATCACCTTGATGTCTTGGAATGCAACTTTCTTACAAAATTTATCTCATTTTATGAAATAGTTCAATTTTGCTTTCATTAAATTTTTATTACTATTAAATTCTAATTCTTTTCTCTTATGACCTTTACATCCATTTTCTTTGGTTATATTGTATTGCTTTATTTTATCTTATTTCAACATTAACACATACGACAAATAATGTCTTTTGATTATCTTGTTTGATCTATTATACAATCGTTTATGATATTTTATACACAATGTCACCACAATGCTTTTTTAACCATATTTGTAAGCTATAAAGCCTCTTATTATATAATCTTTAGCTCTTTCAACATTTTAAAAATTCAAATGTTTCACTTTCTTTAATGTCTTGATTCTTTTTTCATGTAAATATGATCGAAACATACTTTTTGCACATATATCCATTTTGTGCCAATTATTCAATTTATCACATATGATTTTCCATTGTCATTCTATAAAATATTTGTAGTTGAGTGACCTTGCAATTTCTTTCTCACATTATACCATATGACATACGACCTATGTACTACGAAATCCTCATCCAAGGCATAGCTAGTAGGAACAAAATTTAATTAATCAAAAGTTTCATGCATTAATTTATGAAATAATATAGCATTCATTGGTTAGCTGAATGGAAGTATGAGAAGTATTTCTATGTACTTATATGCATGTTTTATTACTAAGGATACTTTAAATGTTTAGAGCTTAAGATCATAACTTTAATTCATAGTTGTTCTCATATTACTTCTTTAGATGGTGATGAATATGAATGAAGACATGAGATGTAATGGCTCGAATTATATGTGCCACATAAAAAGATTTCAATATGTTTTAAAAATCTAACATACTAGAAATTCATAAAGATCAATCTTGCTAGTTGCTAAGCCATTAAGACTAAATTCCTCCACGTGTATGCACATAATGTTGATGTTCTCAGACTATCCCTTATCATGAAATCATGGCTTCAAATCTTGCAAAGCAATTAATCATTTTTATTTCCTAAAATAATAGCTTACGCAAAATTTTCATAAAAATAGCATATGGTTTTGTTTTATAAAAACTTCAATAAAGGGTTAGCATTATGAGCAAAAGATGTCATGGGTTACTAAGTTTATTACTTGAGAAAATATGTAGGCATGTCTAATAATAAGGACAACTAGTGCCATACCTTGGGTTTTCAGATCCATTGCTAGCTAACATATGAATATTTAAAATGTACTATGAAAAATATTTGTTGTCCTTTATTATTCAAAGTAAAATAGAGCAAATTTGATTTTGTGTGTTTGTATAGGTGTGTGTGTGTGTACTTGTGTATAGAATTAGATAAGAAAGTGATTTGTAATGGAAAGATAAAGGCATCATTATCACCACTACTATTTGTAAAGGAGTAGTCAGGCATGGATGAGTGCTTTCAACACTCATAGGTAATATCATGTTAGAACATAATCATGGGTTGACAACATTTTTTGTGCATAGTGGCATGCAATAAGAAATCTATGCAGCTTGCAAAACAAGCCTATGAAAACTTGAATTATAGGTTTATAAGTGTTGTGATTGAAAAATAGTGTTTATCATTTTTACACAATATCTCAAAAAAGACAAGTACAAAATATTTTTGTTGTAAGGTTTTTGATTTTAAAATCTTGAAAACTTAATCATTAGTGGAATGGCTCAAGGTACACTTCAGACATTCTCACATTAATACTTCATTTTAGAAACCAACCATAAAATTTGCATAGTATAGGCACATAATGAAATAGTTCATTCTAGAGTAGTTTTAGGTTTGTAGAAAGATGATCTATCATAATTCACATGATTTGTGGTCTACTAAGAAGCAGTGAATTATTTAGAATGAAAATATTTTAACTTCTAAAAAACTTATTTAAAAGATATTTTAGAATAATTATTTTTTAATATCTAAAAATATTGAGTTTTTATAAAAAACTATTTTTTTGCAAAATTTTAATTTTATTTTATAACACAATAAATTGTTTGGAACTTAAAATAACATTTATGGAACTAAAAATTTACAAACAATATCAATACCCATAGATGCTTTTCAATGGTTTAGCTTAAATTGAAACCTACATCCACCTCTAACCAATGCTAGCTAAAAACCTAACTAACCAATATAAGCCTTTTACAAAAACATTGGTAGGTGAAACATTCACAAGTTCAAAATTAAACAAATAGGTTACAACAACCCCATAATGAAATAAAATAAGTAGAAAAAGAAAACTTCTGGTGACACAAATCTATATTTGATGCATACAACATTCTTATGCTTGATAAAATTATCTAACAAGGCACAACTGTACCTTCCTCCTACCTGAGTCAAGTAAAAAATAAAATAATAAAATCTTAGCTGATTGAATTAACAAGTATAGTTGGATCCCATGGAATGAAAGACACAACAAATGGAAATAATAGTAAGCTCCATTACTAAGGCTTAATTTTTTAGGCTTTGAATGTTTCTTCATTCCTTCATCAATATTTTATTTTAGAAAAATGTACTATTTATAGGAATTTCACAATAATTAAAAGGAATTATCACACATGTCAATTTGTTGTTATTGGGTGAATGATATTATTTGAAAAACAATAATTCAAAATAAGGCATTAAGAAAAATAATGGCTAGCTAACTTAATGGCGGTTAGAAAACCACCACTAAAGCTGACTAACTTCGATAGGATTTTTACTTCAAATTTGATAGAGGTAAATAAGAGGGACACATTTGAGTAAGGAGTTAAGATTTAATCTAGGTCGTTAGACTACAAAAATTGGATGATCAAATGGCTATATTTTAATTTGATCAATTTCAAAATCTAACTAATTTATGACCATTTGATCAAGAAAATTGCATGATCAATTGATTAAAATCGAATATATTTGTTTTAATAAAAGGAAATAAAATTATTGACTATTCCATCAAAAAAATCTCATGAAGGAATGATTGTATTTTAATTATAATGGTTTAGAAAGAAGTAGGAACCTTTTGCAATTTGATTTAAACACCAGATCGTATTATCGAGGTTCCCCTCTACAATTGAGAAATGAGTTGCACAAACAGAGTCAAGAATTTTTATGAAACATTACCTATTTGTGTGAAAGATAGCTATGTATAATGTTTTCCCTACATGCAAACTATTGGCAGAACATTTTTGGTTGGTTGCCTACAAGTTCAATTGAGAGTTCTAACCATGCTTGTTAGCAACTAGATAACAAGTTTAGGAGTTGTTCTTTTACCCAAAACTATATAATATGGATTTAGAAGTC
The DNA here is from genome assembly GCA_023846275.1 of Vanilla planifolia. Taxonomy (NCBI): domain Eukaryota; kingdom Viridiplantae; phylum Streptophyta; class Magnoliopsida; order Asparagales; family Orchidaceae; genus Vanilla; species Vanilla planifolia. The sequence continues at coordinate 340,299 of JAIUJO010000201.1, read as the reverse complement.
AAGCCCTACCTCAATACTACCATAATATATAAAAATTTGAATTATTTACAAAACATTATACCAATGTCTAACCAAAGTATGCCATTACTTAAACTTTATTTTTTTTAAGAACTCATTCGACCTAAGTTCTCAAAGACCAAGGTAAGATGAATTTTATGATGATCAAAGTTTTCGAGCCCTGTGTTTTTCTTGAGATGATTCATTTAAACAATGATTTTTGCGATGAAGAAGTTTAATTTTGTGAATTATAAAAATCATTTCAATCAAACTTAACATTCTAATCAAAAGAAAAGTAAAACAAAAAAATTTAAATTTAAAGCAAATCAGTTATTGTTCTATCAATCCAACTTAGACGATCTTGATAGTATCTAAAATTAAGTCTTATTCCTTATGTTCTCCTGTTAATATAAGAGATAAGTCCAATGATATTTGCTTTTTCCCTATCGAAAAGCATTTGGATTTATTACAAATCACAAAAGTTAAGAGGCATAAATATTAATAAGTTATTGTTTAAATTTTAGGTAAATATATATTAAAACTAGAATAAGATTAACTTAAGTAATGAAGTCTAACAAAGGCAAAGAAATTTTGAGGCCACATAGAGATTTTGATTTACAAAGTAATGTTACAAAATAAAAGTGAATAGTTTAAAGAAAGGAGAGATATATTGGAAAGTTGCTTTCCATGATCCTAAGAAGATCAAAATTACTAAAAATTACAAATGGTAATAAGCACAAATTGTGACAAATCAAACATCTAATATTAACTAAGTATATATTAAAACTAAAATAATATAAAATGCATAAACGAAATCTAACCAAATCAAAGAAACATAATGGTCACACTAAAAGAAGATTTAAAGTTACATGTTCATATGAATAATCAAAGTGAAACATTTGAAAAAAAAATGTGATCGTAGTATGAGTAAGCTGCAATACAATACAGTTAAGGAATAAAGTATGACAACCTTGACCATCAAATTATGTACATGCAAAAATTTCTTATAATACATGCAAAATAAAAGATAATAAAGAAATATTAAAATATAAAATTAAATAGTAAATTATGGAGACTTGGATCAATTGAATCCAACCCTATTTGTTTCATCTCGAACATAAGTCACTTGGAATTACTGTGACGTACCTAGGTAAACAACTATAAAGAATAATGTATCATTATTTCGATATTCAATAAAAATATATAAAACTAAAATTAGATAAATTAACAATTTAATAAAAAAGTCAAAGAGATAAAGTGCGAGACAGTAAGAGATTTAGAATTACATAGAAATATAACAAATCAATTCAAAAAGTGGAAGAAACAAGATAACTTTTGTTATAAAGTCCAAATCGATGATCATATGAAGATAGAATCTAACATCATTGACCATGAAATCCTATACAAATCAAAATTACTCATATAACATATGAAAATAATAGAAAATTAAATATTTAGAAATATTTTAATGAATATTTAATTAGATAAAGCTTTTTGAGACAAATTTAATGAAGTTTATTTTGCCTCAGTTAGACATTCTTTAGAATTATTGTGAACATCCAATTAACAAAATCATAAATAACGAAAAAATATTTTATTATTATTAATTAAATTTATATTATAGTTGAAATGAGATAAATTAATGCTTTCTAACCAAATCAATGGGATAAATAATAATTTATTTTTATAACAAAAGTAAAGTAATGTAACTGTCACGCTATGGGAAGTTTTGAGTTATAAAAGAACATAACTAAACAAAAATAAAAAAAACATGAATAAACGAGATAAATTATATCAAAAAGTTTCATTGTAAGATGCAAAAGATATTCAGTATAACTTTCTCGATCATAAAACTAGGTACAACTCCAAATGTCGCGCAAAACATGCCAAAAATAAAGAAAATTAAATTTTTAAAAATAGTTGAACGAATATCTAATTAGATAGATTTTATCCAAATAAGCTAAATGACTTTTTCTTATCTCAATAAAACATTGCTTGGAATACTATGAATTACTAGAGTAGATAACCATAACTAATAATTAATTAATTTTGATGATTAAGTAAATATATATGAATTAAAATTGAAATAAAAAAAATTGAAAAGATATAATATTGCAAAATCAAAGTAAAAAAGATAAAGAAATGAGTTTAATTCTAGAAGAAAGTTGCATTTCAAGGGGTAATAAAGAGATCAAATGTGACATCTTCAATCATCAAATAATGTACAACTTAAAATATCTTGTAAAACATTTCAAAACCTAAGAAAATTAAAACTTAAAGAAGTATAAATAATCATTTAATTGAATATAAGTCTTTAAGATAAGTCCAATGAGTTTTACTTCTTCTTAATGGGAAATTGTGCAAAATTAGCACAAATTGCGAAAGTAAATAAGCAAAATAATAATAAATTATTATTTTAACATTTAGTAAGTATACATTAAAGCTGAAATGAGATAATCTAAAATAATAAAATCTATCCAAATAGAAGCGATATATTCATTGCAAGGAGGAAAATTTGAGTTTCACTTGAATAAAAAGAAGTAAAAGTTAAAAATATAAAGAAATGAGATAAATTATGTGGGAAAAGTTGCATTTCAAAATACTAAAGAGATTGAGTATAATGCCTTCAATCATCAAGTTAGTTAAAATTCAATCTATCTCACAAAGAGTGAAAAAAGCATTTGAAAAAAATATTTAAAATTACATGAAAATAATGTTCAATTTGATAAATAATATTGGGACATGTCCAAATAATGTTTTTGATTGAATCATATGTAGATTTAGAAATAAATATAAATTTTAATATATTATTTTTATGTGTAATAAAAATATAATATTGTTGAAGTGACAAATTTGATAAAATGAGATAAATTGTTCAAGATAGTTGAAATAAAAAATAATAAGGTGCTTGTGTCATACACGATGAATCATCTCATCAAGTATAAATCTAAATGTCTCGTAAAGCATTCTAATACCCTAAAAAATGAAATATGCAAAAATATATAATTGAATTTTTGATTAGATGTTGATTGTTGAGAAGGCTGCAGCCACGTTTACTACGTCTAAATTAGACATTGTTTGGAATTATTTAGAATTTTTAAAGCAAATAAGAAAAATATTATCAAATTAATATTTTAATGTTATGTAAATATATACTAAGAGTAAAAGATGAAAAGCTGAGGCAATAGAATCTAATTGAAACAAAGCAAAGAGATTAATTAGATAAGAAAATTACATTCAATGAACCCAAAGTGAATGAGGGTACATCCTCAATCATCAAGTAAGATGTAAAATGAAATGCTCCATAAAAATAGCAAACTAATAACAAGGTTGAGTGTAACATCATCAACCATCAAATCAATTATGAATCAAAATGTCTTTTAAAACATGCCAAAACCATAGAAAATAAAATATTTGAAAATAAAAAATATATTTAAAATGATGGAGCTTATCAAATGAGCCGAACATACTTTGCTTCGTCTTGATTAGACCTTAATAGTGACTATTATTAATTACCAAAATAAATAAGTGCTTCTAATAATAAATTATAAACTTAAAATTAATCAAATTTTTATTAAAGTAAAATGAGATAAATTGATGTGATTCAATAAAACCAAATCAAAGCGAAGGAAAGAAGAAGAGACTTAGAGCTATATGGTAATAGAACTAAATCAAAGCAAAACATTTCAAGAAATGAGATAATTTGTATAAAAAAGTTAAATTCCAATGTACTAAAGAGATTAAGTGTATCAATCTCCATCAGTTAATATGTTGCTAATGTAATGCCTTATAATGTTTGAAACATTCTTGGAAATAAAATTTTTTCAAAGTAAAAAAAATATTCAAATAGATATACCATGTCCAAATGACTCCAACATCCAATTACATTACAATCTAACTAGTTTTGGAAGTACTAATAATTAGAAAATTAATAAGAATAAATGATAAAAAATTATTATTTTAATGTTAGGAAAATACATATTAAAGCATAAATGACACAAATTGAAACATTATAATATAACAAAGTTAAAATGATGTAATGGCCACAAGAGAATAGAATTAGGGTTTTATAGCAATATAACTAAAGTAGAGCAAAAGATTTTAAAAAGTGAGGCAAATTGTACAAAAAAAATTTCATTCCTGTAAATGTGTGACAATCTTTATCATCAAATCATGTTCAAATAAAAATTTTTTATAAAACATGCCAATATCATATAAAATAAACTATCTTTAAAAAATTAAAATAAATATTTAACTAGAAAAAGTTCCTTAAGATAGATCACACGAGAGGAGAATTAGGATTTCATAGAAATATAACAACAAAGTCAAAGTAAAATATTTGAACAAATGCAAAAAGTTATATAGGAATGTTTTATTTAAAGATACTAAGGATATCGATTGTAAAATCCTTGACTATCTACAAAGTATAAAGAAAAAAAACCATAGAAAGCATGGTAAAATATGATAAATAAAATATTTAAAAATATAAAATTTAATATTTAAACTTATAGAGTGCGTCGAGATGAGTTGAAAAATATTTGTTTTCATCTTGATTAGACCTTGTTTAGAATTAATGTGAATTACCAAATAAAAAAGCATACGTAACAAAAAACTTATTATTTTAGCATCATGTAAATTTATGCTAAAGATGAAATGAGATAAATTGAAGTAATGTAATATAACCAATTCAAACCAATGTAAAAGGTCAAGCAAAAATTGATTTAGAGTTGATATTAATATAACCAAATTAAAGAAAAAAATTTGAAAAAAAATAAGATCAATTATACCATGAAGTTGAATTCCAAGATACTAAAGATGTTGAGCATAACATCCTCAATTGTCAAAAACGAATTTAAATTTCTTGTAAATCCCAGTAAAAGCTTAAAAAATAATTACTTAATAATGTAAAATATAGTACTTACGACTACTCCAACAACATTCAATTGCTCTTGATTGAAACTCGTTTTGAATTGTTTTGAATTATAAAAGTAAATAAGCATAAATAATTAAAATAAATACTTTAAAATTAAGTAAACATATAATAAAAATAAACTGATAAAAATTTAAGTAATATAATTTAATAAAATAAAAATCGAGATAAAGGCCACTTGGAGTAGAATTAGATGCATATGTAGACACATATGCACATGCACACACATGCACACAAACACAAACACAACAACACATACATAAACTCAAATGCACACATGCACATATACACACACACTAGTAGTAATAGATACATATGCATTCATAAACACACATGCATGTACCCACAAACACGCATATGCAGATATGCTCACAGACACACACACTTGCATACACACTGACACACATATACACCTACAAGAACACACACACCCATAAGCATGCACACATGACCACACACATGCCCACACATGTATGTCTGCTCATGCACACACTCACACATGCACATGCATACATAAGTGCAAACCAAAGCACACAAAAGAGAATACACATGCACACTAACACAAACACACGTGCAAACGCACACATGCATATGCACAGACACGAAGATGCACACACATAAGTCCATACAAAAATAAGCACATAACCTTGCACACCAATGTACACCCATATGCATAATGACATGCACACTCATGTGCACACACAACCACACATACCTGTGCACAATCATGTAAACACACACACACATGTCCATGTGCACACACAAACACACAACCCCATTCATGCACACACATACATGAACACACACATATGGACAATCTCACATACATGCACAATCACAATAAGACACACATACAAATTCATATACACTCACGCATGCATGCAAACACAAATGCACACACACATGCACACAGACACAAACACAAAGATGCATACATACCCACACGTATAATGTACACATGCATGCATCTACATGCTCACTCATGCACACAAATGCACATGTGCACACAAATATACACACTAAAACACATACACTTGCACACACACAAATGCAAACAAATGTACAGGCACACATGCACATTCATACCTGAGCATGCACACACAAGCAGACACATGCATGCACAAGCACATGCACATTAACTCACACACTCATGCACAAGGACACAAAATGCACACATACAGGCTTATAGACTTAAACACAAATAAACCCACAAACACAAGCATACATGCACAAATGCAACTACAAGCACATATGCATATACACACACATGCGAACACATGCCTGCACACAAACAAACATACACACAAGAATAACTGCGACACACACACGAACACACAATACATACACATATGCACATCACTACACACATATGCACACAAAGACACACACACATAAGTACTTGCATACCCACAAAAAAACATAAAGACACATGCACACACACACACACATAATGCCTACACACATGCCCATGCATAGACATAAACATATACACTCACACACACACCTAACCACACATGTACACACATATATGCACACACAAGAGTGCACATGCATAGACACACACATAAACACATATGCTGATGCACATGCACACAAACACAAAGATAGGCACCCAGGCATAAACACGCACTCTAATATGATCACAAACACACATGCACATGCACATGCATTAATACAAACACTTATGCACTTGCATATGTAGGCACACTCACATGCATAGGCACACACACACATAAGAGCATAGACTTGTATACACATGCACACAATAAAAACTTGCACACACACACATACATACAGTCATATGCACATAGTCAGATACATGAACTCAAACATACACACAAGCTAGCATTCATGCACATGCACTCAAAAATGCACACACAAGAGCACACCATGCATGCCTACATGCACACACACTCACATGCCCATTCATAAGCACACATAAATGCCAAAGCATAGACACTAACATGCACACACTCACATATAAACACACACACATAAATGTAAAGATGCATGCACATACAAACTTGAATGCACATGTAATCACACAAACACACATACCTGCACACACTTATACACACATGCACATGCATATGCACACAAAAAGCCCCTGCAAATGCATGTACACACATGCAAACACACATGCATAGGCACACACATATATACAAAGGTTCATAGACATGTGCACACACTTTCTCACACACATGTGCACCATGATATGCACATGCACACTCGCACATAGCAATACGCACATGCACTTCATGCACAAACACAAGCACACACACACATGCACACACTCACACACATATAAGCACAAACATAGAAACACACACACATGCATATGCATCTATGCATTTAAATACATCCATGCACAAACTTGCACATGTGATACACACAGATGTGCATATGCACACCCAAATATGTGCGCACACTCATAGATCCACACATAAAAATATGAATGCAAAAAAATATGCACAGATACACGCATGCACATAGATGCACCCAAGCACACATGTGCCAACATATGCACACATACTCTTACGTAGGAACACACATGCACAAGCTCACTGACACACTTGTATACATGCAAACAAACACAAATATACACACATGCACATGCAAGTATACAAACACTCAATACACAGCCACTCACACACACACACTGGCACATAGGCATGCACCTATGCACACACACACATACACCTACAAGCCCATGTACACACACATAAAACACATGCACAAAAACATGTGCATTGATATACATGCACAAAAGCACATACACACAAAAACAAATGTATAACCTCACCTACTTGCATGCATGCACACAACCACACATATGCACACACACACTCACACACACACTTATGAACACATGGACACACATGCACACAAACACGCACATGCAAGCACAAGCACATACATGAATACACATGCATTGTGTATTCAAGCAAACACAACCACGATTACACACTTACATGCACTTGCATGCATACACACACACATGCCTAATCACTGGTAGACACATGCACATAAACACACACACATATGCACAGGTATATACACACATGAAGATGCACATGGATGCACATGAACAAATACATACCCAAAACCATGCACACACACATGCACACGTGCATTACATACAAATGTATACACCTATGTTAGTGCAAACAAGTACACACACATAAATAGACACATGCACACACACATATGCACTTGCTCCCAAACATACATACATTTACAAATGCACACACACACTTGTGCTCTCCCATATGCACACATGCTTGCACATTCACATGCACGCACACTCACACATACAAGAACACATGCACACATTGATGCACACACACACATGCACATAGAAACAAACAAGCATGCACACACACATCTACACACACATGCAAAGATGCACATACTAGCATACACATCTGCATGCATAAGCACATGCAAAGGCACAGGCACAAAGGCTTATGGACATGCACACATATAGTTTGACAAACACACACACATGCACACTTATAGTTTGACAAACACACACACATGCACACAAACACACACATGGATGCATAATCATGCACACACACATACATGCATAAACTCCTGCACCCATATATATACACATGCACACATAGCCATACACATCCACATGCCAACATGCACATACAATCACACATGAACATGCGCACACACACATGCACATAAAGACACCAATGCACACGCACATATATGCATATGCCTATATGCTTGCACACACACACCTCAACACACACAAGCATGAACAAACACACACACATACACACACATGCATTGGCACGCATCTGCACGCACATGCACATACACATGCATAGATGTGTACACAAACACATGCAAACAAATGAACATACTTGTACACACATGGGAACACACATGCACAGTCACAGGCGCACACTCCCGCACACACACCCACACACACATAAGAAAACATGCCCATATACACATGCACATGCACACACACACACATTCAAACTCATGTCCATGCACAAAGACGTGCACACATTCACATGCACATAAACACAAGAACATATACAAACACTTGTATAAGCTCACATAAACATGCACACACACACTAACACAAGCACAAACACAAGCTGTCATATGCATATGAACTCATAATGCACAAACAAAAACACACACACATGTATGCACCAACACATATTAACAAACACACACAAATGCACACACCTATGCAAAAAAAAAATGCATGCATGTACATGCACATCACCAATGCATAGAAACACAAAATTTACTTGCACACACATGCACCTGCAAAAACACACACATACACATGCACACACCAACAAATTGACAGACATGCATAGATACAAGCACAAGCAAATGCACACACACACAGACATTCGGACATAGACATTGGAGCACATATACATGTATGAACATACACACACAAATGCTCACTCTCATGGATAATCACAAGCACAAAAATATGCATGCACAAGCACATGCATACACATGTGCACATGTACACACACCGATGCATAGATGCATACACATACACAAATGCACACCTACACACACCAACATACTCCTACACATATAAACAAACACACACACATGTGCACATGCACAAACTCATGCACACACATACATATGTACATGCACACACATGCACACACGTGAATACACTTGTATGCACACACAAAATCATGGCCATAAACACACCCCATACCCAAACATGCACATACACACATACACACACACATGCAATTGCATCCTTATACACACACACACTTGCATGCACAAGAAGACACACACACATAGACATACACACACATGTGCATAGTCACACACACACACACACTCATGACCACACCCACATACATATGTGAATGAACACACACATGTAGAGATAAACATTTGAACACTTGTGCAAATACACAACCATAAACTCATATAGCCACACACAATGACATATGCACACTTACATACACAAACATGCACACAATCTTGTGCATTCATGTAAGCACTTGCACACACATGCACAAACACAAACTCACACATATTAGTACTCACATGCACACACACATATGCATACACATGCATATGCACACAGATATGCACATGTGCATGTGTACGCACACACTCACGCATAAACACACCCACAAACATACACACATGCACACAACCACATGCACACACACACACACACAAACGAGTACACATGAAGACATGCACACACACTCACATGCACACACATGCATGCAAGCAAGCATACATATGCATGTACCTATGCACACACAAGTAAATCCATACACAAGCTCACACAAATGCATGCATGCACATGCTCAAACACAAGTAGACACACACATACCCACATGCACACACAAAAAAATAAGCACATGTGCACACACACAAACATACCCACAAACACAAACACACTCACTCACACAAACAAATATAAAAACACACATACTTACACATGGACATGCACACATACATGCACACACATGTGCACACACACATATACACAAATACAAAGACACATGCACATACACACATATGCATGAATGTACACATGCACACACACACACACACACATCCACTCTCACACATTCACAAGCTTGCCCTCAAACACATTAAAAGAGACACATACACACACACACAAGCACATAGACACATGCACACTCCCATGCATAGAAACATGCATACCATACACATGCATGCGCACATACACACACTTGCACACAAACAAGTACACATGCATGTCCACACTTGCACATCATGTGCACACACACTCATGCACAAACACACCCACAAGGTACTACACACATTAATGCACCCAAATACACACATATAGGCATGCACACATGCCCATGCATATACACGTTTGCACATAAGCACGCACACATAGCACACAACTATGCGCATGCACACACACACAAATGTACAAATACACACATATACAAACACACATGCATGTATAGACACACACATGCATGCATGCACACATTCTCACAAATGGATGCACACATGCATGCATTCACTCACATGAGCTTGCATACACACAAATGTAAAAATACACACACATGCATGCATAAGCACACACACATGCTCCCACACTTACACAGAAGCATGAACACACACACATGCACTCACATTCTCACAAACTTATGCACACAAACATAAGCTCTCACCTTCACACATGTGAATACATAGACACATGCACACACACACGCAAGCTAGTAACCACATGCATGCACACACACATACACATGCACATGCACACAAGCTCATAGGAACACATGCATAAATACACATGCAAACAAAGAAACACTCAAAAACACACACACATGCAAGCACACTTGCATGGATACACCCTTATGATTGCATCCATACATGCACAAATATATATTATGTTCACTTACACTCACATGCACACACATATGTGTACGTGCATAGGCACACATACATGCACACCCACATACACTCACAACCATAGTCATGTACACACACTCACACACATAAACACATGCATTCATAAACACACAGAAAGATAAGCACACACATGCAAATATGCATGTGCACCCACATCAACTCATGTGTACACACATGCACAAAAATGCATGGACATGTACACATGTATACAAACACAAGCACTCAAATGCACACACATATGTGACCTCAAAAAAATACAATTAGTCATGTACATGCACACATACATGCACATATGCACACAAATGCATATACACAAACACACACATGCAAATGCATACACATGGGCATACGTGCAATGAATCCACATACATGCATGCATATGCACAAGTACACACTTGCACCCATAGACATGAATACTTGCATACACAACACATAGTTACACACACACATGCACAAGCACATTGACACATGCACACATATACACAAGCACATCGACACACATATACATACATGCACACAGAAAAATACATGCACAAGCATGTTTTCACACAAGCACATCATGCATCTACGAACACACACACCTGTGCACACACTTACACAAAAAAACAAATGCATAAACACCCACATTAACATGAAAACATACATGCATACATACATGCATGAAACAAACATACACAAATGCATCCACACACATAAACATGCACACATGCACACACAAATGAATGAATACACTCACACTAATGCCTACACATACACTAAGACACACAAGTATGCACTCACACTCACATGCATGCACACATGCACATATACAATGGCAAATGTGAACACACATGCACTCACTTTGACACACACTAGTAGACATACACATACAAACACACACATAAGCACACATGTGCACACTCGCACAAAAACACACACACACACATACACATGCACAGGCTCACACAAACACACAAATGCATGCACAAGCACACACACTCGTACATTACCATGCAAAGATGCACATGCACAAGCACAAAAACACACATACATACATGCACACATACACCCAACTACACAGGCATAGTCAAACACTAGAATGCATACACACATACACGCACATGTGCACAGATTCACATTTACACATACCTACACACACACATGCATGCAACAATCATGAACAAACATGCATATGCCTGCACACACATACACATTCATATGCATTGGAGTAGAAATATAGAAACACAAGATCACAAATATGCACATACACATGCACACACATGCATACGCAAACATGCACATGCATACACACACAAGCACACACACATGCACATGCTCACACACACACTTGCATGCACTCAATTGCACAAACACCTACACATGTTCATGTCACATAGATATACACAACCAAGCATGCACACATTCACATTCATGCACACACACACACACACCCCTACACACATGCATGCATAATCACACCGAAACACACATGAACAAACACACGCCTACACATGTGCATGTGCACACATATGCGTACACATGCAAACACATATACGCACTTGCACAAATACAAGCACACGCAACACACACATGCACAGACCCATACATACACACATGCATGGATACTTTCAAGTACAACCTCACACTTGCACATACATGCACATATGTTGATGCACATGCATTCATATGTACATGCACACTGAAAAATAAAGACAGGCATGTACAAACACCCACACATCCATACACACACTTGCACGTACAAATGCATGCACACATGCACAGACATACAAGAACACACACACACATAAATGCATACATAAATGTAGAAACATAAGCACAAAAATAAAAGCACACACTAGCGCACACACATACACACAGGTGCACAAACACATGACCAAAGATACACACTCACACTCACTCACATACAAACACACATGCAGACATAAAAACACACGTATTACTACACACTCATTCACACACACACACACTCAAACACAAACATGCATGTGCACATACACACACATGCACACACACACTCACACATGTACAGATAAACACCCACGCATGCATAAACACATGCATATAAGCACACACATGCACAAACACCCAGCACACACACTTGTGCGCACACATAGGAGCACATGCATTTGCCCATACACATACACACACACCCATACACCAATACATTGATATTCACAGAAACATGCACAAAAACACATGCATGCATACGCACGCACAACAGCACACACATATATGAAAAGATAAAGACGTACGCCCACATCAACACACACATGCACCCATAGAAGCACACACACAAACACAAACACATGTAATTGCATAAACACACACCCATACACATGCACATAAGAGTACACATGCACACATGCCCACAAACAAATTCAAAATCACCCACATGCACATGCATATGCACATATACTCATGCATACATTAGAACACACATACACGATCACATGTGCACACAACCACACTTGTGCATATAATATGGGTACACAAGAATATGACCATGCACTCAAATGCACACACATGCACACATGTTGACAAACACACAAAATGCACTCATGTAGACAAGCAAACACACACATGCACAGACACACACACATGGGTACACATGCATGACCATGCATACACAAGAACACACATGCACACATACACATCCATGCAAGCATGTGCACGTAAAAACTCACACGCACACATGAACACATACATATGCCCAAAGGCACAAACACACAAACACATACACGCAGACATACACATGTACCCACAAACACGCATGCACACGTACACACACACACACATGTATCCATGAACACACATGCAAAACCACACACATACACATGTGCATGACCACACAAAAATACATGTATATGTACACATACACGAGTACCCATATGCATACAAGCATATGCATGCTTGCTCACACGCACATGCATAATCAATTACTTGTACGTAGACATAGATATGCACACACACCCTTATGCACACTTATATACACAAACAACCATGCACACACATGCACACAAACATGTGCACACACACATGCACATGTATACAATCACACACACACACACACATGCATGCACATGCACACACACACACACTTATATGTACAAGCATGCACCCCTGTGTACACATATAATTATGCATAAACAAACACACACATTTATGTGCTCATATGCACACAAACACCCACATAAACTAACACACACAAACAAATGTACAATCACACACTAACATACACATATTTGTGCATGTGCATAAGCACATCCACACGTACACATGCACACACACATTAATGCACTTGTACACAAAGACATGCACCACTTTCAGACATATGAACATATACACATATAAATGCACATGTGAATGCACACACACAAATGCTCACACATCCAACCAAATGCACACACACATATGCTCACACATACACACATGCCCTCAGATGCAAATATACATGCATATAGACTCACACACACACCATCACACTCATGCATATAAACATTCACACATACACATGCACCCAAACACACTCAGATGTGTCCATTTAGACACACACACACATACACATGCAAAGGAACACAAACATGAACACACATTGACACACACATAGGTGCGCACACACACACCTACACATATACACCTATGCCTTTGCATACATGTAGACACAAACATAGAAAATACACTCATGTACAAACACACATGAACACACATACACATACACACAAACAAACACCCACAAAAACCAACACACTGGAGCACACACACTCACACACACACACATTTGTCCATGTACACAAGCATGCCCATACACACACCCCTACGCACACACTTGCACACATAAACACATATGCACTCACATGCACGTGCACACACACAAACATTCAAACTCACTTGCACATTCATATGCATGCTGACACACACCAATATAGGTGTACACAAGCATGCACATCGCAACACACAAATATGTATGCACAAGCAAACATACACATCCACAGGACTACACATTCAAATACACAAGTTCACAATAACACATGCACCCAAATGATGGCACACACCCATAAACACACCCTCATCCACATGAACAAACACATAAGCATGCATAAATACACACACACATGTGTAAACACATGCACGTTCACACACCTGTGTATGCACATGCACACAACAACATTCACACAAACACTTTTACACACACTTACATGAACACAAACTTTCACATGTGCACGTGCACACACACATACACACACACATGCATGGACACACATACACATAAAATCACATGCCCACAAAAAATCATAGACACACATGCACAAACATATATGCACACCCACACAAGCATGCACACATATGTGCATGTGCACAACCACACACACGTGCAAACATGCATGTGTACAAACAAACACAA
The DNA here is from genome assembly GCA_023846275.1 of Vanilla planifolia. Taxonomy (NCBI): domain Eukaryota; kingdom Viridiplantae; phylum Streptophyta; class Magnoliopsida; order Asparagales; family Orchidaceae; genus Vanilla; species Vanilla planifolia. The sequence continues at coordinate 324,544 of JAIUJO010000201.1, read as the reverse complement.
GTACATAAGTGCACCCAAGCAAACACATGCACAGACACATCCACACCCCATGTGTGTAAAAGCATAGACACATATGCATAATCACACATATGCACATGCACACACATACATAGACGAACCATAACCTATGCACATGGACATGTGCAAACGTATGCATGTGCATACACACAAATATACAACCATTCTTGCATTCAAACATAAGCACAAAGTCACATGCACGAACATACACACACACACACCCCCAAAAACATACATGTGAATGTGTGCACACACAAACCAACCCATGCATATAGAGGCATGCACACTCATGCATACATGCACATCTCTACACACGCACACATACATGCACACACACATATTCAAATGCATGCTCAAATAAACCTACACACATGTACAAACAAACACATAAAAATGCATGCACCAATACACATGCATGAAAACACAAATAGAGAGTGGTACACACATGCACAGCAATACACATGCATGTACTTGTACACACACATGCACACAAATGCACAAAAATACACACACACATAGGAACACACTTGCACATGCTCAAGCAAACACATGCAAAGAAACACTTAAGCACATATGCACTCATGCATAAACACATAGGCACATGCAAACACACACACAACCACACCCATACACATGAATGCACACACACACACATATTTATAGCACACACACACCCAGCTGAACATAGAAACATGCATGCACATATACTTGGAAATGAATGCTTGCACATAACCATACATGCAAACACTCACACTCCCACATGCACATTAGAAAACATACATGCACATAAATATAGAAGCAAATTCCCACATGTAGCCACATAAGTACACACATATGCCAACACACATATAAACAAACTTGCACACACACTCCTGCCAAAACATGCACACACACAGACATATGAAAACATGAATGCACACACATGCACACATGCACACACACGAACATGCAAATGCCTAAATGTACCCACACTTGCATGCACATGCAAACGCTCAAGCACACAAACATAGAAATGCACAAACAAAGGTGCACACACATGTGCTTACACATGTACACACAAATGAGCACACATGCAAATGAACACACACACACAAGAACACACACATAAACACTACAACATGGGCACACATACACACGAACACACACACAAGAATGAACACGCATGCAAAAGCACGTGCATGCACCCACACACAGTGAAACACACACAAGAGACAAACAAACATAGGCATGCATACACATGCACAAGTGCACTCAAACATACAAACACACATAAACAAATACACATAAAGACACAAGAACAACTGCATGCACCCATGCACATTAAAGCACACACATGCACGCATGGATATAAACATACACACACATGCTAACACAGACATAGACCCACACTCATATGAATATACAAGCACACATGTACACACACATGCACTCATATGCACACATACACACTCATGCACACACTCATGCACACACACATGCACACACACATGCACTCACACAAACACTTGCATGCACAAACATATAAAAACACACTCATATGCACTCATTGACACTTGCACACACACACACAACCACACACACACACACAGGTACATACACACACACATGCACAAACATGTGTATCTGCACACACTCATGCTTGCACAAGCATATAAACTTACCCACACTCACATTAACACACACATACATATGCATGCACAAGTAAAAATGCATGCACTCATGCATGTAGACACACACATGCACACATCCACACATACATGCATAAACACACAAGGACACTCACACACATAGAGGCACAAATACAACCATACACATGCATATGCACACATACAACTATTGACATAAATTCTCACAAAAACACACACATGTAAGCAAGCACACATTCATAGTTGTGCGCACACATACACACACATGCGCATAAATATACATGTGCACATATCTACACATTATAGGCACACACTACACACACACATGCACAGATGCACATGCACACCTACATGCACACACACAAATATACTAATATGCATACATATATAGTCACATGTGTGCACACTCTTGCACATGCAAACACAAAATCATGCATGCACATGCACATACACACTTGTCTACAAAGATGTACACATGCATGCATAACAAAAACACACATGCATGCAAACACACAAACGTGTGTAGACACTCACACGCATATACACCCCCACACACACATGAACATGCACACATATGCACATGCACATTATCACAAGTCACACACACACATGCACTCGTATGCACATATGCACATGCACACAAACATGTACACACTTGCATGCAAAGCAACGCATAGAAACACACACACACATGCACATGAACAAACACATACATAGAAGAATAAACATAAGAACACACATGCACACATAAAAGTACACACATGCACATGAGCACACACGAACAAACATGTCCACGAAGATACATTCACTGACACACATGGATGCACATGGATGCAAAAAGCACGCACAAACATGCACACATATGTGCTCACAAACACACACATGGATGCGTACACGCACACAAGTGCCAACACACATACACCCACACACACCACTCGCACATACCTACACATTCATGCTAGAATACATGAACATAAGCACACACACACATGAACACATATATGCACACACACAAAAACATATGCACAGATGCATACACACACACACACACAAAACAAACATGCAAATGCTTAAATACCTATGCATGTAAATGCAAACATGCACACACACATGCAAATACTCTCACACACATAAACATGCATAAATGTACATGGTTAAATCACATGTAGACAAACATGCACATTGATAGACACAGAAATGCAAATGCACATGTAGACACATACACACAACAATGCACACATAAGTACAGGCACACAAGCACACCATACACACACACAAGCAAACAAAAACACACACACATGTACATGAATACAAACACATGCACACATACATGCAAATGTACAAACACTCTCACACTTCCTCGCAAACATTGATATATATAAACACTCACACACATGCACACATATGCACTTGCACACATACACATAAAGACATGAACACACAAAGATATGCACGTACACAAAAAAGCATGCATGCACTCATACACACACACATGCATGCATGTAAGCATGCTCACACATTCATGCACAAGCCCACACACACATGTACACAAGCATAGATGTGTAAAAATGAACACAAACACATTCAAGCATAGTGAGCACACATTTACACACACATGTAGGCATGTACACACATACCCACATGCACACATACAAACATGGTCACAGTCAAACACACCCACACACAAACCTATACATACATAAATACTACCACTAGCACACCCATAGCTACACCCCATCACCAATAGACACACACACACACACACAAAGATGGAAACACACACACCCACACATGCACACAACACACAGCTCATAGGCACACAAGTGCACACTCACATACCCAAACACACGTACATACACATATATACACACATAAAAAACATGCAACACATAAGCTGAAGTATAGGCATGATCACACATGCACTTGCACATGCAAATACATGCTCATTCACATACAATCACACAAACACGCATGGACAACATGCATGCACAAACACACTACCGACATGTCCGCACATGTACATGTGCATGCACAAACACATGAACACTAGTGTGCATGCACATGTGCACAACCTGCATGCACACGCATACAAATAATCAGAACTCAAACATATTTAATTGCATGCAAGCACAAACACTTATGCACATGCATGCACAAACATGCAAGCTGCACACATACACATGCACACATATAAGCACACAAATACACACAAATGCACATTGGCATACATATGCACCAGCATACATACATACATGCATGCATGTACACATTTACATACAGACATACACATACACACATACACATACACATGCACATACATAGATGTATACACACTCACATGTGCATTCACATAGACACACACGCACACATAAAGACATTTGCACAAAAGCATGCTTGTACACAGGCATGCTTGCACGTGCACATACTTGCACATGTGCAGCCACATAGACACATGTGCTATCACATACGTCAATACGTAGGGACATGCAATGGCACATACACAATCAAACAAGGGCACACACATGTACACCCAAATGCATGAACAAGCACAAACATGCTCATACACTCGCACAGGCTCTCTCACATTCACCCAATCATGCACATGACTGCACTCATATAAACACTCGCATGCACACACACACATACACACTTATATACAAACACATAAGCACATGTAAGAACGAACACACGCACGCTTATGCACATGCACCCACAAATACACACAAACATATGCATGAACATACTCAGACGCACATGCATCGATACATGAACAAACAAGTAAACATACATGCACACACACACATACACACGGCATGCACAAAAACACATGCACACATGCATAGTGAAATAAATACACACATATTCACACATATACATGCATATGCAAATGTATACACACGAATGCACACACACACAACTGCTCACATGTACCCACATGCACACACATGCACACACATTCATGCACATATACATACAAACACACCAACACACACACACACACAAAGACATGCATGCGCACATAGACATTCATAAACACATATGCATATGCTTGCACAAACACGAACATACACCTTCACACAAACAAGCAAACACACACACACATACAAGCACACACACTTGCATATATATACGAGCACACCCACGCACATATGCACATATGCACATACATACACACACTTACAAGCACACACATGCACAATCGCACATAAGCATAAATGCCTAACCAAACATTCATACATGCATACACATAAATACACACACATGTGACACAAACACATGAATGCACACATGCACAAACATAAAAATGCACACACACATAGATGCACATTGACACAAAAATATAGGTATACACACTTGGATAAACACACAAACATGCACACAAAAATATACACACATGCACATAAATAAATATAAATACACACATATACTCTATCAAATTCACACTCACACATGCATATGCACATAAACCCATGCATACTCTCACACATAAAAGCACACATACACACACACATGCAAAGACATACAAATATGCAAAAACATGCTCAAACACAAACACACACATGCATAACGGTATCCATGATTGCACACATGTGCACATATGCACACACCCACTCACATACACACCCACACAAACCCACATGCATTTAAACATAGACACACATGCACATGCATAAATAGGCACATGCACATATATGCCTAGGCATACACATGTGCACACACACACATACACACACAACCATGCACGCATGCAATATGCACACATTCACACATACACAAACACACATGCACACATAGGCATGCATGCACACATACACATGAACACACACACAAACCAACATGCACACATACACACACACACATAAAAACTTACATACATACACACACAGGATATCTACACAAGTACACATCCCTGCATTTAAACACTCAAAGACATAGACAAACATGCAAGCACTCATAAATATGCATAATATACATACACTATCATGCACACACGCATAAACATGTATGCAAACACATATGCTCACACACACACCCACACCCATACATACACAGGTGTAACCACACACACACACACACACACACGAATGAGCACAAAGACACCAACACTCACACAAAGGCACACATGTACACACAATTAGGTGAACACACACACACACACACACATACACACACACATCTATACACACTTGCACAAATGCTTGCACACATGCACAAATGTATGAACACATGCATGATCACATGCACACAAGCATGTGACCACACACACAAGTATGCATGCACACACCCATAAAAATATACAGAGATACTGTACATGCATGCATGCATACACACATATGCATATAAGTAAAAACACACAAACATAAGCACAAACATGCACACATATACAGATATGCATACACACATGCATGCATAGATACACTCACGTACACATGCATATGAACACACACACACACATGCAGACACTTGCACAAATGCATGCTTCCACACACGCACATACACATTGGCATACACAAGCATACATGCACATTAGCACACATACGTAAATGAACTCTCATACATATGACAAAAAACATAAACATAGACGCATACATGCACAAGCACAACCACATCGATACGTGTGCCCACATATGCATGCATATGCTCACATAAACATAGCCATACCCACACATTGATGGTACACACAAAAATAAATATGCACACATGCACATGCATAAAAGCATAAAAACACATACATTTGCACACACATACACACACACAAATGCACATGCATATGCACTCACAACACACACTTGCACTCACATGCATGCATGCATGCACACTCAAAAACAACACATATGCACACACACACAAGCTCACAAATAAAAAAACTCAAACAAAAACACATATGCACATGCACACACAAGTGCATGAGCACTGCACATTCATCCACACACACACACATAAACACATGTACACATATACACAATTACACACATGCATGCACCCACATACATGAACACACACATGTATGAACACACACACACATCCACATGGACTCATGCACAAACACACACATGCATGTAGAAAGACACACATATGTGCATGCATGCATGCACTCACACATATGCATGCACATGCATAGACACTTGCACACATGTACAGACTCACAAAAATTGACACATATGCACATGCACATAAATGGACATGCATATGCACTTATAGGGACATGCACACACATGCACACACATGCACACATACAAATACACAACTACATACACACATCTTCATTTGCTCACACATGTATACACACACATACACAAACATGCATATAAATGCACAACCACATGCACACACACACACACACACAAATACACACACATACATACATATACATACATACATGTGCATCCCACATGCATATCTATGCAAAAACATAAATACACTCATGCACACACCCTCACACACACACATTTAGAAATACACATGCAGACACACACACATGCATAAGCACACAAAAAGATGCACACATGCAGAAACACACACATCGTGCATACACTCACACATATACACAAACTTGCACACACACACAAACACACCACAAAAAACAAACATGCATAGGCATAAGCATGCACTCACACAAACACACCTACACACATGCACATACAAACATGCACAGACACATGTGCATGAGTAGATACACACACATGCACTCACACACACATATATACATGCACACACACACAGGCCCGCATGCAAGCATACATATACATGGACACAAAGGTACAGCCTCACATATACACATAGGCTCAAAGCACACATATGCAAGCACAAATGAAGGCACACACAAGCACACACACACACACATGTGCACCCACATACACACACAAGTGCATGCATACACACAACAAAGGGACACCCACAAACAACCCAACACATATGAACAAACACACGTACATGCACCCACATCCACAAACACATGTGAATGCATGCACATGTATACACACACACACACATGCATGAACATGCACACACAATAAAAGATGCACGTCCATACACACCCCACACAATCACACATACACAAACACATGCACTTGGGCACATAGACACACACATAAACACACAGACTCACACAAATACATATGTATGCATACATGCACACATGCATTCATGTTGCCACATGCAAACACCCACAAACATAGTTAACCATATGCAAGCACACACACATATCCACAAATATAATCACACACAAAAGCACATTCACACACATGAATACACGAGCACATGCACAGGCACACAGATGCACTAAAACATTCAAGAACACATGCACACGTGCACATGCATCCATGTACACAATCACATGTACACACTTAACCACATGCATACACACATGCACATGCTCATGCACACATGGACACACATGCATGTAAAACACACACACACACATTAAAAAAAATCTACACACAAACACACAGATACATATACAAGCACACATGCACACCAATACATGCATACACACTTATGAAAATACACAAAGATAGACAAATACATACACTAGTTATTACACTCACACCCACATGCATACACACAAACATGCTCATGCATGCATATGCAAACACACACATGCACGTGCACATGAACAGACTCATGCTCACATTCTTGAAAAAAAACTTAAATGTGTACTTGTACGAACACACACCAGACATACATGAACACACATTTCCATGCATATGCACATAGGCATGCACACACACATTCACATACACATGCACACAAAAAAACACAAACATAGACACATGCACAAACATTCACATGCACACACAAACACATTCATACATGGACACACATACATGCACACATGCACAAATACATAAGCATGCATGAACACATACACACAAGCACATTCAGATACATACAGTACTATAGACACAATCACATGCATGTGCACATGTAGACACAGACACCTATGCATGCACACACATACATACTCATGCAAGTTTGCACTTGCATGTACAAGCACACTTGCACACACACACATACACACATGCATACACATGTACAAACACATGCAAGCACACACGTCCACAAGCATGCACACAAGCCCACATGCATGCATACATGCACATAAGCACGTAGCCATGCACACAAATGCACATGCACATGCACACTCACACACATGCATGTGCACGCATGTAGACATGCAAACACAACACACATACACACACACAAATATATATACCCATGCACATGCAAACATCTACGCTCCAACTCATACACACACACAAACTCGCACATGCATGCACACACACACACATATATGGATGTGCATGCTAGCACACTAGCACGATAAGCACGCAGACATGCACAAATACTCGGACACACAACAACACACATGCATACAAAAACATACGCACTTGCACATACACACTTGCACATACACACTTTCACACACACACAAACATCCACACACATGCACACATCCAAATGATCATGCACACATAAATGGACACACATGCATGCACAAGTATAGGTGCATTGTTACACACAATTATGCATAGGTACACAAAAACAAACACAAGCTTACAGACTTACACACATAGGCTCACAGACATACACATACACATTTGTAGATGCATACACATGCAAAGACATGCACTCACACACCCACAACAAATACACACACAAGCACACATGCCCATACACCCACTTGGATTGTTATTATTTTTATTATTATTATTATTATTATTGTTATTATTACAATTATTCTTTTCCTTCTTCTTCTTCTACTTCTTCTTCTTCGTCATCTTTTCTTCTTCTTCTTATTCTACTTCTTCTCGATCTGCTTGTCCTCCTCCTTCTTCTTCTACTTCTTATTTTTCTTCACCTTCTTCTTCCTCTTCTTCTTCTTCTTCTTGGTCTTCTTCCACTTCCTCTTCATCTTCTTCCTCTTCTTCTTCTTTTTCTTTTTCTTTTTCTTCTTCTTCTTCTTCATCCTCTTCTACTTCATCTTCTACTTCTTTTTCTTCTTCTTCTACTTCTTCTTCTTCTTCTTCTTTCTCCTCCTCTTACTCTTCTTTTTCTTTTTGTCCTTCTTCTTCTTCTTCTTCTTCTTCTTCTTCTCCATCTTCTTCTTCTACTACTTCTTCTTCCTCTTCTTCTTCTTCTTCCTCTTCTTCTACTTCTTCTTCAACTTTTTCTTCTTCTTCTTCTTCTACATCTTCTTCTTCTTCTTCTCCTTCTATCTAAAAGTAAGAAAAGGAAAATTTCCCAACTACAATACAATTTTTATGGCATGGTAGTTTTTTTGAGAGGAAGTTCATCGAAGCAAGTTGAAAGTGTTGTAGATATAGCGCCACTTTAGTTTTTTAGCTATTTTTCGGATAATTGCCCCAGTCAATGTTGCCCTTGTATTCACAATAGTCTTCAGGAGCCACAAACATCTATTATATCCATCAAGCACTCTAAAAGGCAATATGCTAGCCCTACATCTAAATTTAAGAAAAATATGGAAGACAACAAACTAAGTAATATCCATCAAGCACTCTCTGGAGTGTCATAGTTAGTTAAACTTTTTAAAAATATAGAATTGGCAACTCACTTTTACCTAAATTAGAGTTATGTCTATACAAGGTGGGATAGTAATTATGTCTTAAGCCTCTTCTACAAGGCTATGGGAGGGATTTTTAATCGAATTTCTCACATGAATCAAAACTATTGGGACATTAGAATAAACATTTAGTGTAGTTTTTTGTTTCGAAGTTATTGAAGCATATCAAAAAGGAGGTGTTATTGGCACTCATGCACATCATTTTGGTGTAAATACTTTTTCCAATAGTGTAGTAAGCTAAACTTTTTGATTGTTATTATTGAAGGATGCTTTACTAAAGAATTTTTAATGATGTACATTACTAATCCTATGATGAGTTGTGTTTGGAACTAAAAATGTATGAATAGTGCTTCTTTCTTTAGTAGGGAAAGCACACCATGATGAGAACCTGATTTGTTGTCGGAAGGCATGCATCATCTGAATTATGTCATAAAGTTTACAAATTGGCTTAATGCGGGAGGTTTTTATGCTATTCTTGGGTCAATAATGTGTAGGCTTGAAATGGGGATGGTGCATAGTAATGGAACACCATTTGTCAAGCTATAGCTTATTTTTGTTGATAAATTGTGGCCTTTTTTAACTTTTGAACACCCAACAGATTAAGGTAGCAAAAAACCATGCATACTTTTAACATTCGGTAAGAGAGAATAAGATTTCTATGTTTGTGCTTATCAAAACATGGTGGAAACCTTCATTGAGATGAGGCAGGGTATTGGGACAAAAATAGAGTTACTTTATTAAACCATCCACTGAGCTTTAAAGGCATTGTAATATTATGGTGGCATTAGATCAAAAATAGAATTTTTGATTGTTAAGCTCATGGAAATTGATAACGTTTTTTATTGCCATTACCTTCTTATGCAAAGCTTTTGTAATTTGTGTGCCTAGAAACTTCCTTAGATGTTGTAGCCAACTCTTAAGACCTCTCTTTAGAAGTGAACCCTAATTGTTCATCACCTACCACTACAAAGATAGGCCCCAATCATTCATTTTAAAGTTGATAGGGCAAAAAATCAAACGATGCATTGTCTTCATGAAGGGCATTCAATTTGATGTGTTATCATTAAAGGTCAAGGAGCTAGGGCTTGGTGCATGTACTACCTCTAAAATTATAATGATTATCTTATTATCTAGTACCATCAAATAGACTACAACTAATCTAAAGAGCTATTAAATGTTTCATAGCTTAAACTTATCATACATACGCATGCATACCCTAAATCATTGAGACAAGAATATGACTTCTGGTAGGACAAATTAGGTAGCAATACAAAGATAAAGCACCAGGGAACACCTAATGTCATAGTTAACATATTTAGCATGTTTGTCCATAATCGAGAAAAGGAGGATCCAATGCTCCTTAGTTGGGATACTGTCCCTCAATTTTTGAATCATTGTATCTTGATAATAGCATTCTTCGACAACAACCCTCCAAAAAAGTGAATGAATACTTAAATGGTGATTTCCAAGAGCATACCAACATGAGATCAAAGAGAATGACACATTTAATAACATTACAAAATGGCAACTATTCCAACATAGGAGAAGTGTGGTGTCAATGAAATAATTGAATGGAAGCTAGTCGTCTTAAATAAAAACAAGCAACATAAAATCTTTCTCATTAAGAGGGTTTAATTACATGACAAAGCCCTACATATAATGACTAACCTTAACTAGAGGTAGCCATACCATAAGAATTGTCACCACAAAAAATCACTTATTCAAAAGTTTCCTCAAAATAATCCAGTCCCATTAGCCAAATGTGGTATCGGTGTACAAAAAGAAACACAAATGGTATAAGTAAGGTTGAAGGGCTTCGCTAGCACCAGTATGGAATGACAAGTGGCAAGTCCTAGAAATAATACACATGCATACAAATAATCTATGAAGGCATCCACTTGTCTTATAACCAATAAAATGGATATAGATTATTGCTTCTTCAAGATGTGGAGCATATACTTTGTAACAACAAAATGTTTTTTCCAAAATTGATGCAAGAAAGAAATTAAACTATGTGCTAAAAACATGGTTAACTATGGGGAAAAATCATGTTAATTACTCAAAAACATGCATTTCCACAACCAATTAGTCAAACTTCTCAAGACCAGCATGTCATACGCAGTGGAAGAACAGTGCATGGGAGACACTTAACATTGTGTGTCACACAATGTAAAGGAAATAACATGCTCAACCAATACATGAATGAGTGCAATTTTCATTATTGAAGTTTCATTCCAACATGGGTCAAACACTGCACCAAACTAATTTAGGGTCACAAGCTAACATGAACAATCTATAATGACTATCACACCATCGAACTTCTACTTCATCCTAGGCTACAATGCACTACACAATGCCCGTTGTAAATTACATTTTATAACCATTGTATCATGGAAAATGGCAAATCTACTAGTAGTGCATCACCTTTTCTAAGCACCAACAACCTATAGTGTAACAAATATAAAAGAAAAGTTACATTTTGTGGGCCAGATAACTACGCATACATGATGCCACATGGCAACCACAAATTAGATACCGCATGTGTAGCTACAGTAATGCATTGCTAGGGCTACAGCTCAGTATTTGAATTCCTTAACACCTATAGCACCATCCAACTTTCACTATGTCATTAGCCATATAAAAGCATGCATTACCCTCTCTAGATTGCATTTTTTGATAATTATATCAAGACAAAATATAGTCCTCAAAAAATTGCATCACCATGTCCACACACCAGTAGCCCATAACACTAAAAAGCCAAAAAAAAGTTATCCTTTAGGCTTCTGAGTAGCCACACACAAAGGATGTCATAAAGAGTGCACTTATTTGCTATCTCGTGAATGCAAAATACACTACCAGAAAGACAATCACTACAATGTATGATTCGGGTCGAAACCTTGCAATCACAAATGCCAATGCTTATTGCACCATCCTGCTTGCACCTCACCTCTAGCCACAATACACTACACATTGCCCCTTGTAGATTACATATTGCATCAATTTTGTTAAGAAATAAGCAACAATCCTAATAAGGTGACGCCACAAAAACAATTAAGAAATATCAAGTGATAAAAAAGGTAAAAAAAGTGACACTCTTCTTAAGCACAAATAACCACTAAAGGTATTGCCTTACTAAGTGATGTGAGCAAGTGAGTGAAATTTTTAAAACCTACGTGACATGATGTCTTTTCATTTGTCGGGATGAAGCTACTATGACATTGGTTTAGATATTAGCATATCAAGATAATTTGTAAATAAGGCTGTGTTATAACGCCAACATTACATCATCCAACTTCTATGATGGGTAATGTGATCAATTCCAACCTTTCACCTGGGAAAGCCTATAAGGGGGCAATTAAAATTACATAGTATGACACCTAGTACTACATGAAGTATCACAATAAGTACAACAAAAGGTGTCATAATAACTACTACAATAGGTGTTGCAATAAGTGTTGTAATAGTTACTTCAAAAATCATTATAAGAAGTACCACAACAATTATCTCAATAAGTAGAGCAAGCAGGGAATGATAAGCTGATTAATAAGGGGTTTTGAAATGCTTATGATGCTTATGACTCCAAAGAGATGAATCGTGAAATACATAACATTAGTATGGTGACTTTACAACTTGCAATGCCTCCAAAAATCTTTAAGGCATCTATAAAGGATTCTACACATCGTTCACACTTAGCTATGACTTCTTGTAGCGCCCATGCCATCTATCTTTCTTTGATGCTAAGCGAGCATGTGATGTGCCCTTGGTATGAAATGCCTCTACAATTATTTAACAAGTGAACAACATGCCTATGCATCACATCTTTGCTTGGATTTTGATGTAGAGGTGTTTTATCAAAATATTAAACATGTTAACATTATATCACTGGCTTTTCAAGCAAGCATAAAGACAATTCTACGAATCAATGGTTCTTCCCATATTAGTTTAAATTATAATAAAGACACATTCATTAGTAGAATAAAAATGAACATATCTTACAACAGTCTAAACCCAATTCATTTTTCCTATTAATGATTGCATGATCTAGTGATTGGTGTATTCTTCTTCACAATAATAAGAACAACTAACATGAAAAGACAAAAAAGCAATGTCACTATTAATGTTTGGTTACCACAAGTTAGTTATCCCTATATTAACTTTTTTAACACCATTAGCTTCAAATTTTGAAAGCTTAAAGGAATGAAAGGACACACTTTCTTAGCTATTATTTGAACTAGATTTTTGAATTAAATGAGCTTTTTTTCCTTTATTTCACATGAGATTTTTGTTCATGTTAAGGTTATCTTAGGGCATTGTTGTTGTCTTTTAACAAATATGTTGCACCGTTCAAAGCCCCTTTCCTAATAATATGTTATTCCTTGTTTGAAGTGATGAGGTGTTACTTAGAGCCAAAGAAAGGGTTGGGATCACCTTCATCTCTTAGAATAAATAAAATAAGAATAAAAGTAATGGTATTTCAATTTCATTTGCATGTCGACTCCCACTTGTGATACACCTCTCATGTCAATTGATAATGTTGGACAAGAGTGAAGCTTAATAAGGTTTTCATTGCATATTAATTTATCAAGCTGATTCCCTTAGCTATGGGTTCATTGGATAACAAATAAGGATAATAAGAATCTCATTAATCCATTCATGCGTCAGTATTTAGATGATCAGGCATTAGCAACACAAAGAAAGTCATAGTCACTCGCAATTTTTACTCATATTTGTTTGATTTTCTTTATTTTGACATTCAAAGAATTAGATAAAAATCACATTGCATAAGAATCCTCAAGGATTGTCACAATGATTTGTTTCAATTGAACAATCAGATTCCTTATGTCCATACAAATTATGAGTTGATTATTAAAAAACTTGGGAAGGCTCCCACAGCGATTGCTTCTAATTCATACCCTAACTAACAAATGTAGACACACTCCTATAATGTCTGCAACTTAATGAGTCTACCAATTGTTGATGGGTTCTAAATTAGGACTCCCATGCTTAACTCTTTTAGTTAATCATTTTCTCAAAGTTATAGATCTATTTTGTTGACCTTCCCAACCTACATTGCTTCATTGACCAAAGCCTGTTAACTTTGGAGACCTTATGTAGTTACTAGTATTATTGGGCATAGAACGATTTTAACCATCCATATTTTCAAGGGACTTTTAGGGCACATCATGCATCGCTCAACACGTAGTGCATTTCTAACAAGTTGGCCATTCCTTTTACCTAAGCCATTTCAATGGTCGACAGGAAGTTAAGTAGAATAACTCTTCTCGTGGAACCAACACTATCTTTGAACCAGTTTAGCTTACCATTGACATCCTCATCGTAGTTTGAGACTTTTAGCTTGATGCTCCTCTGAAGCACATGCCAGTGGCACTCTCTAATGCTTTTTTCACATCTCTTAGGATTGGCTAACCCAAGTCTAACTTTTGTTAACATGAAATCTATACAACCTTCAACCACTAAAGTTCTCATTTGAATTTTTATTATTTGCACAAGATCTACACCAGTGAATGCTCCATGTGAGTTCATGCCCTATATTTTGTAGCGAATGTTGCACCCTTTGACTGATCAGAAGATTGCATTGCACCAATGGTGAGGTGCGGGTTGCTTGCTTAAGCACTATTACTTTTTTAAAATGCCAGTTTAGATTGTAGTTTGGGTTTTGAGCTAGTAAATTTCTTTAATGGATTGGTCCAATTTTGCTGGCCATTAACATGAGAATAGGCTCCACTTTCCTTTAATTATTTATAAAATTAAATATAATTAGCAGCCTCACATAACACTGGGTCATCACTCCATACCATGGAGCATGGAGTTGGATCTGTGTTGGACATCTTCTTGTCGTAGCACAACATCGATTTCGATTTGCCTGTACCACAAGACTCAATGTCATCAGTGTCTTCTCCTATGTTGGAATAGTTGCCATTTTGTAATGTTATTGAATGTGTCATTCCCTTTGACGTCGTGTTGGTATGGTCTTGGAAATCACCATTTAAGTCTTTGTTCACTATTATAGAAGGTTGTTGTCGAAGAATACCATTATCAGGAGACAATGTCTTAAAAAATTGAGGGATGATATCCCAACTTAGGAGTAGTGGATCTTCCCTTTATGGAGTATCGACAAACATGCTGAATGTGTTAGCTATGACATAAGGTGTTGCTTGGTGCTTTATCTTTGTATTGATACCTAATTTATCCTACCAGTAATCATATGCTTGTCTCAATGATTTAGGGCATGCATGTGTATGTCTGATCAATTTACGCTATGAAACATTGAATAGCTTTTTAAGTTAGTTATAGTTTATTTGATTGTATAAGATAATAAGATAACCATCGTAATTTTAGAGCTAGTACATGCACCAAACCCTAGCTCCTTGACAATTGATGATAACTCATCGAATTGAATGCCCTCCATGATGATCATTCATCATTTGATTTTTCACCCTATCAACTTTAAATTGTAGGATAGGGTCCTATAATTGTAGTGGCAAGTGATGAATAATTAGGGTTTAGTTCTAAAAAAAGGGCTTAAGAAATGGCTACAACATCTAAGGAAGGTACTAGGAACACAAATTACAAAAGCTTGATAGAGGAAGCCAATGACAATAAAATACTTTATCAATTTCCATGAGCTTAACAAATGGAATCAGTACGATCTAAATTCCTTAATGAGGATTGGTTGGATGGCAAGTCTGGTGCCAACAACTATAGAAATTTGAGCTCTAATCATATTTTTTTAAGTTGTTATAGTAAAGAAGCACATACTTGGACTATTGTTTGTTAACGTAATTGTCCAAGTTGAGTTGGTTGGGTTGTGCTTTTGGTGTTATTACTTTAAAGAAATTAGAGTACTCAAATCAAGCAATTACTCAAGATACATTAGTAAAGGTTAACATCATAAGATTTTGATCATATTATGTTGGCCACTGAGATTAGAGTATTCACTAAAGGCTATCATGGATAGTCATATTTCATAGTTTGAGGAGTGATTTATGATAGATGAATGACAATGAAAGAGTTTACATTAATCAAGGACAAAAGTTGGGCGCTTAAAGATCATGAAATACCATTCTAATCTCAACTATAACTAATGTGAACCAAAGAATGCAAGATGTTTCTCTTTATACACTTCCATCACCTAATAAGTAATTAAATACTTTTGGTTTATCGATACGATGTTGGTCAAGCCTACACCATTCGATGTGTCAGGTGGTACATACACAAAATCATTACATTGACAAAGTTGAAATTGTTTGGGAAGAAGCATTCCTTAGTCCCAAAAAAAACATAGAAAGTCCATGATGAACAAGCCAATCAATTTTGTTGTTACCATTGTACATTGGGTTAGCCAGCTTGAAGGATTTCATATTGTGATCATGTGTAACAGTGCCATGATAAGTAGTGGCAATATTAGAATCAGTTTCAATATTTGCTATCTTGACATTAGGAAGAATAGTTCTAGGAATTGTCATTGCTTCTAGGATAATAATAAACTATACAGCTAATGTTGAATATGAAATCCCAATCTTTCTTATAATAGCAATAGGTTTATCCACATCATCCTACATGATAATTCCAATTCTGACAATCAAGTCATCATGCACAATAGCATCACAATTGAGTTTGAACCAACCCATTAGAGGAGTCTAATAAGAGGTAAATACCTTGTCATTAAGGCTTTTGAAGCTCCAGCTAAATGAGACAAGTGCTTTATAACCATCAGCAACAATAATACTGATGCACATATTAAGTACATCTATATTATAGATATTTTCTACATCAGCTTGTAATTTCCTTTTGAGACAAAGCTGGATTGGGGATATAGCTACAAATTTGATAGCTAAGGAAGCTGCAGACACGCTGGCATTTACAAATATCAATTTGCGGAGCTAAAAATTGAATTGATATCGTTACAATCAAACCCACCAAGCTTGAAGCACTAATTCACAAGGTAGATGGACAATTTGAGGCACACTACCATTTTTGAAGCTTAGTTGCCACAATTGATATTCTGAGATATTCCAATTTAGTGGCCCTATGAATAAATAATTTTCCTTCAATTATTTGTTTGCACTTTTACTTCATCCATTTACTAAATAACCCCTATAATTTTTTTAGATTCCCACCTGACCTACATAATGCTCATACTACTTCATAATAACCCTAATTATGTTGCCATGGAATATGTTGTTTTCGCATAAATGATGCAATCATCTATATAGAATAGTGTGCCATCGTAAGGGAAGAAAGGCCAATCACATTCATAATTGAGATAACGTGATCTTGTTTGCATTAGAAAAGTAGCAAGAGATACTTGGATATAATAATGAAGAATTATAGTAAGATAGGATGTCCCTATCCATGATCCCTAGCCACTTCAATCCAGGTTAGATGAATATTACTATACATCATGCTAGATCACATTGTAGTGATATGGGTCTTAGTCTAATCACACTAAATAGTAGGAAACTATAGATGCTTAACCATATCCATCATAAATTTACAATTTAACTTCTAGTACGTCTGATCCATATCAAATTTTAGAACCATCAAACCTTCTTTTAAAGTAGATAAATTTATATAAGAGGCAATTTCTAGAGCCAAGAAAATATTATTAGATATAACATGGTTTGGCACAAAAGCAATTTCCTCACTAGTAATGATATTGGGCAGCACAACCATTAATCTAGCAAAAAACATTTCTCACTACTTTGCATATCATAATGCATAAGCTAATGGGCCAAAATTTCTCTAGCTTTGATGTTTCTTTGACTTTAGGGGAGAGAATAACAAATGTATCTTTCTAACATTTGGGTATATGACTTTCTTTAATGAATTGTTTCACTATTTTAAGAATATCAGCTTATGTAATCCCCCAATACCCATGCATAAATTTTGTTGAGATGCTATGCTAACCAGAAAACTTATTTCTTTTTATTGATATCACTGTAGATCAAAATGCTTTATCACTTATATGATCCATAAGAACAACTTCCGATATTTACTAAAAAACTATATAAGAATGTCTTCTATCTTAATCAAGGCGGAAACTATTTCCTTAACATCATTCTTTAGCTTGGGAATATAGTAACATTTGAAGGGTACTTAGATGCTACTTGGAAGAAATGCATATTTTGGCCTCCAGCTGAGTTTGGTACATGTCACCACCATGCTTCTTCTAATAGCATGACACTATGATAGTATGCAATACATTGTGCTAAAATATTCTGTTATTATTTTGTTAAGCCACTCATCAATTATTTAAGATCTAGGTCTTTGATTTCTTATTCTCATTGGCAACACCTTTCATGGATGTTACCAAGCTTTGTTGAACTCCGTTTCTTTAATGCAATCAATGCCTAATTAAATTTGGTGGACAAATTGTCCATGAGGAATCAATTAATTGTCCCCTTCTAAGCTACACCAACAGTAATAGTTGATTTGAGAATGTATAGGTAAATGAATTCGAATTGAAGTCTCTTATTTGTGGCACCTAATATTGGTCATGTGAACTATATATGTAAAAGGCAATGGTTCACTCTAATGTTTGGTAATTGTGTCACCAGGGTGCTTGATTAAGCTTACATACTTTCATTATTCATAAATGGTTTGTCAAATCTCTTATAGATATGGGCATTCCATTCTTTTTTATTGCATTAGATTAATCAATTTCTAGTAAAACATAGGTCTATCTCATGTAAATTTTTTATAAAGTTAGAAAATTCATGTTGCGCCTAGTCTGCAATTTTAATACTAATGCATACACAACACGTCACGGCCAAGTCTCAAAACTATTAGATCTCTTTTGGATAGTAACCGCCTAAGTTGAATACTCTACAATTTTAAGGTTGATCTAATCCCACAATAATATTACATTGCGCTTAAAAGCTTAGTAGAAGGTCTAACCCAAGGGGAATGTTGAATATGAAATGCAAATCAAGTGCAAATAACTTTTGAGTCCTTTTATGATCCCACATACTGTTCTTCTTAACCAACACAAGAACAAAATATTGAAGACTCCACCTCTATGTCAAGATAGTTTGCCTAAGCAGCAATAAGAAGGATGTAAGGCTAATTATCAAGCAAAAAGGAAACAAAAATACCAATAGCACACTACCAAATTGTATTATTTGTAGTATGTGGGCCACAACTTACATGTATGAGGTTCACCATGTGGCTAATAAAAAGTATTTTTTATCATGAAGTACTTAGACTTAAAGGCATAAATCCATAAATAATTTTCCTAAGAAATAACCCACATGCAATGTTTTGGAATCAACGTTGATTACCAAGTTGACAAAATACAAACATTAAGTCCACACACTTCTTAAGAAGTGTTACCATTTACTAGTAGGCATTTTATGTTGTGTTCCTATCATTTGAACTACTGTATAGGTATTGAAGTAGTATTTTCTCCAACTCGATAATAATGTCATTCCGAACAAGTAGTTGTTTTATTTAAATACTAACAAAACATATATTAAAACTAAAATGATTTAAATCAAAGTAATGTAATATAACCAAACCTAAATGACATAAAGGTCACATATGTGAAAATTGAAAGTTAATAGTAACATAACTAAATCAAAGCAAAACTTTTAAAGAAATTAAAAAAATTATATAAGAAATTCTTATTCCATAATATTTAGGAGTTCATCTGTGGTATGTTAAATCTGCAAATAAGGTATGAATAATAATGTATCATAAATAATGTCATTTTAACTCTATAAAATAAAATATTTAGTAATATAAAAATTAATAAGCAGATTGATAGAGCTCGTAGAGATGAGTCCAACAATGTTTGATTTATCTTTATCATATCTCATTTGCATTATAATGAAGAGCCAAAGTAAATAATAAAAAATAATAACATATAATATTTATTGAAGTACAAATGATGCAAATTAAAGTAATATAACTGATCAAAATTAAAGGCACAAGTGCCACATGAGGGAAGATTTAGAGTTATATTGTAATGTATCCAAATTAAAAACACAAGTTAAGGAATGAGGTCAAGTAAATGACAAATTGTATTCTAAGATACCAAAGATGATGGAGTGTAACAACCTTGGCTATCAAATCAAGTTTCAATCTAAATGTCTCATAAAACATGCTTAAACTCTTTAAAATAAAGTATTTAGTAACACAAAATTGGAATTTACATATCGCTCATAGACATGAGTCTAACAAAATTGATTTTATCTCGACTAGACCTTGCTAAAAATTTCTTTGAATTACTAAACTAAATAAGCACGAATAATAATTAATTGTCTTTTAAACATTAAGTTAATATATACTAAACATAAAGTGTGATAAGTTCAAGTAATATAAAATAACTAAATCAAATACATCTAAATGACACATTAGAGGAGATTTGTGGTACATGGTATTATAGTGAAATTAAAACAAACAATTTTTGGAAACAAGATATATTACCTAAGAAACCAGCAATTTAAGATACAAATGAGAGCTAATGTAATGTCCTCACTAATCATATATAGGATGAATAAAAATATCTCATTAAATATGTCAAAATCTAAGAAAATGAAACATTAAAAAATAATATGAAAGTAATATTTAATTAGTTACATGTTATATAAATCAGTGCATTGATGCTTTCTTTATCTTGATTGTACCTCTTTTTTTAATTACTATGAATTACCAAGGAAAATAAGCATAAATATTAACAAATTAAAATTTTTAATATTATATAGATATATATTAAAATAAAATGAGTTTAATTTAAATTATGTAATAAAACTAATTAGTACCAATGTAATAGCCACACAAAAGGAGAATTAGAGATTCATAGTATAATATCCAAAACAAAGTAAAAACTTTGAAGAAATGAGAAAAATTGCATGGGAAAGTTGCATTCTAAGATATTAATGAGATTGAGTGCAATATCCATAATTATCAATTCATATACAAATTTAAATATCTCGTAAAGCATGCTAAAACCATAAAATATAAAATTTTCTAAAATATAACAAAGAATATTTAAGTGGATAGATCTCTTTTTGATGAGTACATCAATCTTTCTTTCTCCACAATATAATATTTATTTAAATTACGGGACTTAAAAAAGTAAATAAGCATAAAATAATATATTTTATTATTTTAATATTTAGCAAAAATATATTGAAGTCAAACTGAGATAAATTGAAGTAATAAACGATAAGAAAATCAAATTTGTCGTAAAAGTAAAATCATAGTAGATTCAAAGTTTTATTGCAATATAAAAAAATCAAATAAAAATTTTTGAAGAAACTATATGAATTGTACAACAAACTTATA
This sequence comes from Vanilla planifolia, assembly GCA_023846275.1. Lineage (NCBI taxonomy): Eukaryota > Viridiplantae > Streptophyta > Magnoliopsida > Asparagales > Orchidaceae > Vanilla > Vanilla planifolia. The sequence goes on along the minus strand of JAIUJO010000201.1, from coordinate 301,984 downwards.
TTTTGAGATACTAATGAGATTGAGTGTGATATCATATATCATCAATTTAGAAATGAATCAAAATACATCATCAAAAATCCAAAAAACTAAAAAAGATGTACCTTTAATTAGAAAGTGCTCATTGAGACGAGTCTAATGATCCTTTTTTTAACATTAAATATATATTATAATTGAAAAGAGTTATATAAAGGAATGATACTATAAATAAATAAAAGTGATGTTAAGGCCACATAAAATTAGATTTAGAGTTATCAAGCTATATACCAAATCTAAGAAAAAGATTACACAAATAAGATAAATTACACAAAAAGCTACATTCCATGGTAACAAGAAAATCAAGGAACATAGATTCATACATGATCTGATGATCAAGAAAGTTATACTCGATCTTCTTAATATCTTAGAATATAAATTTGTTTTACAATTTGTCATATTTCTTTAATTTTTTTACTCTGATTTCAATATATCACAATGAAACCATAATTCTACTCTAATAAGACCTGCACAACACGATGATTTGGTTATGTTACATTATTTTAATTTATCTTAATTCATTATTAATATATATTTACTCGATATTGAAGTAATAAGTTTTTATAATTTATGCTTTTAAATTTTTTTTTTTTTAGTAATTCTAAATGAGATGCAATTTAAATAAAACAAAGGTTGTTAAACTTCACTTGATGAGCTCTATTTAACTAGACAATATTTTCATTTTTTTAAATATTTTTTTTAAATTTTAGACATATTTTTTGAGACATTTCAATTCATTCATGATTTCTTAATCGATGATGTCGTCCTCGTTCCCCTAAGAATCTTTCAATGCAAATTTTTTGTAAGATTTACCTCATTTCTTTAAATTTTTTGCTTTGTTTTAATTGTAATGTATGACAACTCTAACTCTATTCATGTGACCTTCACATCACTTTGATTTATTTATAAAAAATCTCTTCAACTAAATCTATTTGAACTTTAATATATATTTATTTAATATTAAAAATAATGATTTATTATTATTTATGATTATTTAATAAGGATATTCATAGTAAATGAAAATATGATCTAATAAAGAAAAAAAACATCAGTTGACACATGTCAACAAGCTTTATTAATTTAAACATAGATTTATATTCTTTTAAACATCCTATTTTCTCGTGTTTAACATTTTTTATGAGACAACTCAATTGCTATTAATCTAATGATTAGCGATATTATAGTTAGTAGGCTTAGTATTATAATTTGTTTATGCTTTCATAATATTATAGTTTGTTGTAATTCAAGAGGTTTGATTAAAATTAAACAAACCTTATTAAACTCATTTAGGCAAGCTCCATCTAATTAAAAAAAATTAAAATTTTAAAATATTTTATTCCTTATGATTTGGACATATTATAATGGACATTTTGAATTGTACCTAATTTAATGATCGATGATGTTGTGCTCATTCTATTTAGTAAGTTGGAGTGCAACTTTCTCATATAATTTATGCCATTTTTTTCATAAGTTTTGATTTGTTTTTGTTATATTTTTATCAAACTTTGATTATCCGCTTGTGTAATCTTTACAATGCTTTGACTTTGTTGTATTACAATGCCTTTATTGATGACATTTTAGTTTTACATTATATTATTAAATATTAAAATAATGATAAATAATTATTTATCTTCATTAATTTTTTAATGAACTTTATCTGATTCAATATTTATTTTTATAGTTTCAAATGTTTTACTTTCAACAATTTTGGCCTACTTTAAGAGACATGTCGATTTGTACATAATTTGACAATCAAGAAATGTTACACTCATTCTCCTTATTATCTTGGAATATTACCTTCATGTACAATGTTACTCATTTGTTTTTAATTTTTTTGGATATATTACATTGAAACTCTAATTCTCATCTCATGTCACCATTACATCATTTTAATTTTGTTATATTATATTACTATAATTTTTTTAGTTAACTTTATCTTATAACTAGTTAATATTAAAATAATAATTCATTATTATTTATACCTTTTAAAGTTATATTTCATAGTAATTGTAAAAGACTTTGGATGAAGATTAAATAAATTTCAATGGACTAATCTTGAACGACTATAATAAGTTAAAAAAAAATTTTCTAAATTTTAAATTTTGTCTAGTGTTTTGGTATGTTTTATGAATAATTTTAGTTTGTATCTTATTTTAAGATGGAGGATGTTATAATCAATCTCCTTAGCATCTTAGAATAGAATTTAACATATTTCACCAATTGGTTTGCTCGATATAGTTGTACTACAATCTGACTCTAAATCTTCCCATGTATGACCTTTATATTATAATGATCATGTTATATTAAATTTCATTAATTTATTTTTTTAGCTTTAACATATATTTTCCTAATATTAAAATAATTATTTGTCATCATTTTTCCTTATGTGCACTAGAAATTTGTAGAATATCCAAACAAGGTGTGATTGAGATGAAACTAATATCATTTAGTCCCTTAATAAGATTTATCCAATTAAATGTTTGCTTATAAATTTTAAATATTTTTATTCTTTGGTGTTGGTAGACCTTATGAGACGTTTTGATTGGTACATAATTTAATTATTGAGGATGTTACACCTAATTTCTTTCGTACCACGAAATGCAAATTTTCTTTACAATTTTCTCATTTTCACAAACATTTTACCTTAACTTTGTTATATTATTATGTAATTAAATTTCTCAACTCATGCGACTTTATATCACTACAATTTGATTTTATTATATTGCTTCAATTCATCCCATTTTAGCCTTAATGTATATTTATTTAAGATTAAAAAAAATAATTTATTACAATTTAAGTATATTTTTGTATGGTAATTGCTACATTTTCCAAACAAGGTCTAATCATGATGAAACAAATCTTGCTGGTCTCGACTCAATGAGCTCTATCAAATTAAATACTATTTATATTTTTTGAAATATTTTATTTTATGTTTTTTTTCTATTCTTTATGAGAGATTTGGATTAGTACCTGATTTGTTGATTGAGCATGTTACGCTCACATTTCTTTTAATCTTGGAAAGCAACTTTTGTTATAAATTTATCTTAATTGTTAAAGTTTTTTCTTTTGATTTTGTTATATTATTACAAATCTCTAATTCCCCTCTTATGTGAGCTTTTCATCATTACATTGATGCATCTCATTCTTGCTTTATTATAAAATTATTTAGTATTGAAATAACATTTTTTTATTAGTTATGCTTATTTAGTTGGGTAATTTATAGATTTTAAAAACATGTTTTGATCAAGGTGAAACAAACTTGATTGGAATCATCTATATGGGCTCTATCCAATTAAATAATTATTTTTATGTTTTGAAATATTTTATTTTTTTTAATGTTTTAGCACATTTTAAAGATATTTTGATTCATATTTGATTTGAAAATTGATTATTTTACGCATGATCACCTTGATGTCTTGGAATGCAACTTTCTTACAAAATTTATCTCATTTTATGAAATAGTTCAATTTTGCTTTCATTAAATTTTTATTACTATTAAATTCTAATTCTTTTCTCTTATGACCTTTACATCCATTTTCTTTGGTTATATTGTATTGCTTTATTTTATCTTATTTCAACATTAACACATACGACAAATAATGTCTTTTGATTATCTTGTTTGATCTATTATACAATCGTTTATGATATTTTATACACAATGTCACCACAATGCTTTTTTAACCATATTTGTAAGCTATAAAGCCTCTTATTATATAATCTTTAGCTCTTTCAACATTTTAAAAATTCAAATGTTTCACTTTCTTTAATGTCTTGATTCTTTTTTCATGTAAATATGATCGAAACATACTTTTTGCACATATATCCATTTTGTGCCAATTATTCAATTTATCACATATGATTTTCCATTGTCATTCTATAAAATATTTGTAGTTGAGTGACCTTGCAATTTCTTTCTCACATTATACCATATGACATACGACCTATGTACTACGAAATCCTCATCCAAGGCATAGCTAGTAGGAACAAAATTTAATTAATCAAAAGTTTCATGCATTAATTTATGAAATAATATAGCATTCATTGGTTAGCTGAATGGAAGTATGAGAAGTATTTCTATGTACTTATATGCATGTTTTATTACTAAGGATACTTTAAATGTTTAGAGCTTAAGATCATAACTTTAATTCATAGTTGTTCTCATATTACTTCTTTAGATGGTGATGAATATGAATGAAGACATGAGATGTAATGGCTCAAATTATATGTGCCACATAAAAAGATTTCAATATGTTTTAAAAATCTAACATACTAGAAATTCATAAAGATCAATCTTGCTAGTTGCTAAGCCATTAAGACTAAATTCCTCCACGTGTATGCACATAATGTTGATGTTCTCAGACTATCCCTTATCATGAAATCATGGCTTCAAATCTTGCAAAGCAATTAATCATTTTTATTTCCTAAAATAATAGCTTACGCAAAATTTTCATAAAAATAGCATATGGTTTTGTTTTATAAAAACTTCAATAAAGGGTTAGCATTATGAGCAAAAGATGTCATGGGTTACTAAGTTTATTACTTGAGAAAATATGTAGGCATGTCTAATAATAAGGACAACTAGTGCCATACCTTGGGTTTTCAGATCCATTGCTAGCTAACATATGAATATTTAAAATGTACTATGAAAAATATTTGTTGTCCTTTATTATTCAAAGTAAAATAGAGCAAATTTGATTTTGTGTGTTTGTATAGGTGTGTGTGTGTGTACTTGTGTATAGAATTAGATAAGAATGTTATTTGTAATGGAAAGATAAAGGCATCATTATCACCACTACTATTTGTAAAGGAGTAGTCAGGCATGGATGAGTGCTTTCAACACTCATAGGTAATATCATGTTAGAACATAATCATGGGTTGACAACATTTTTTGTGCATAGTGGCATGCAATAAGAAATCTATGCAGCTTGCAAAACAAGCCTATGAAAACTTGAATTATAGGTTTATAAGTGTTGTGATTGAAAAATAGTGTTTATCATTTTTACACAATATCTCAAAAAAGACAAGTACAAAATATTTTTGTTGTAAGGTTTTTGATTTTAAAATCTTGAAAACTTAATCGTTAGTGGAATGGCTCAAGGTACACTTCAGACATTCTCACATTAATACTTCATTTTAGAAACCAACCATAAAATTTGCATAGTATAGGCACATAATGAAATAGTTCATTCTAGAGTAGTTTTAGGTTTGTAGAAAGATGATCTATCATAATTCACATGATTTGTGGTCTACTAAGAAGCAGTGAATTATTTAGAATGAAAATATTTTAACTTCTAAAAAACTTATTTAAAAGATATTTTAGAATAATTATTTTTTAATATCTAAAAATATTGAGTTTTTATAAAAAACTATTTTTTTGCAAAATTTTAATTTTATTTTATAACACAATAAATTGTTTGGAACTTAAAATAACATTTATGGAACTAAAAATTTACAAACAATATCAATACCCATAGATGCTTTTCAATGGTTTAGCTTAAATTGAAACCTACATCCACCTCTAACCAATGCTAGCTAAAAACCTAACTAACCAATATAAGCCTTTTACAAAAACATTGGTAGGTGAAACATTCACAAGTTCAAAATTAAACAAATAGGTTACAACAACCCCATAATGAAATAAAATAAGTAGAAAAAGAAAACTTCTGGTGACACAAATCTATATTTGATGCATACAACATTCTTATGCTTGATAAAATTATCTAACAAGGCACAACTGTACCTTCCTCCTACCTGAGTCAAGTAAAAAATAAAATAATAAAATCTTAGCTGATTGAATTAACAAGTATAGTTGGATCCCATGGAATGAAAGACACAACAAATGAAAATAATAGTAAGCTCCATTACTAAGGCTTAATTTTTTAGGCTTTGAATGTTTCTTCATTCCTTCATCAATATTTTATTTTAGAAAAATGTACTATTTATAGGAATTTCACAATAATTAAAAGGAATTATCACACATGTCAATTTGTTGTTATTGGGTGAATGATATTATTTGAAAAACAATAATTCAAAATAAGGCATTAAGAAAAATAATGGCTAGCTAACTTAATGGCGGTTAGAAAACCACCACTAAAGCTGACTAACTTCGATAGGATTTTTACTTCAAATTTGATAGAGGTAAATAAGAGGGACACATTTGAGTAAGGAGTTAAGATTTAATCTAGGTCGTTAGACTACAAAAATTGGATGATCAAATGGCTATATTTTAATTTGATCAATTTCAAAATCTAACTAATTTATGACCATTTGATCAAGAAAATTGCATGATCAATTGATTAAAATCGAATATATTTGTTTTAATAAAAGGAAATAAAATTATTGACTATTCCATCAAAAAAATCTCATGAAGGAATGATTGTATTTTAATTATAATGGTTTAGAAAGAAGTAGGAACCTTTTGCAATTTGATTTAAACACCAGATCGTATTATCGAGATTCCCCTCTACAATTGAGAAATGAGTTGCACAAACAGAGTCAAGAATTTTTATGAAACATTACCTATTTGTGTGAAAGATAGCTATGTATAATGTTTTCCCTACATGCAAACTATTGGCAGAACATTTTTGGTTGGTTGCCTACAAGTTCAATTGAGAGTTCTAACCATGCTTGTTAGCAACTAGATAACAAGTTTAGGAGTTGTTCTTTTACCCAAAACTATATAATATGGATTTAGAAGTCAAGCCCTACCTCAATACTACCATAATATATAAAAATTTGAATTATTTACAAAACATTATACCAATGTCTAACCAAAGTATGCCATTACTTAAACTTTATTTTTTTTAAGAACTCATTCGACCTAAGTTCTCAAAGACCAAGGTAAGATGAATTTTATGATGATCAAAGTTTTCGAGCCCTGTGTTTTTCTTGAGATGATTCATTTAAACAATGATTTTTGCGATGAAGAAGTTTAATTTTGTGAATTATAAAAATCATTTCAATCAAACTTAACATTCTAATCAAAAGAAAAGTAAAACAAAAAAATTTAAATTTAAAGCAAATCAGTTATTGTTCTATCAATCCAACTTAGACGATCTTGATAGTATCTAAAATTAAGTCTTATTCCTTATGTTCTCCTGTTAATATAAGAGATAAGTCCAATGATATTTGCTTTTTCCCTATCGAAAAGCATTTGGATTTATTACAAATCACAAAAGTTAAGAGGCATAAATATTAATAAGTTATTGTTTAAATTTTAGGTAAATATATATTAAAACTAGAATAAGATTAACTTAAGTAATGAAGTCTAACAAAGGCAAAGAAATTTTGAGGCCACATAGAGATTTTGATTTACAAAGTAATGTTACAAAATAAAAGTGAATAGTTTAAAGAAAGGAGAGATATATTGGAAAGTTGCTTTCCATGATCCTAAGAAGATCAAAATTACTAAAAATTACAAATGGTAATAAGCACAAATTGTGACAAATCAAACATCTAATATTAACTAAGTATATATTAAAACTAAAATAATATAAAATGCATAAACGAAATCTAACCAAATCAAAGAAACATAATGGTCACACTAAAAGAAGATTTAAAGTTACATGTTCATATGAATAATCAAAGTGAAACATTTGAAAAAAAAATGTGATCGTAGTATGAGTAAGCTGCAATACAATACAGTTAAGGAATAAAGTATGACAACCTTGACCATCAAATTATGTACATGCAAAAATTTCTTATAATACATGCAAAATAAAAGATAATAAAGAAATATTAAAATATAAAATTAAATAGTAAATTATGGAGACTTGGATCAATTGAATCCAACCCTATTTGTTTCATCTCGAACATAAGTCACTTGGAATTACTGTGACGTACCTAGGTAAACAACTATAAAGAATAATCTATCATTATTTCGATATTCAATAAAAATATATAAAACTAAAATTAGATAAATTAACAATTTAATAAAAAAGTCAAAGAGATAAAGTGCGAGACAGTAAGAGATTTAGAATTACATAGAAATATAACAAATCAATTCAAAAAGTGGAAGAAACAAGATAACTTTTGTTATAAAGTCCAAATCGATGATCATATGAAGATAGAATCTAACATCATTGACCATGAAATCCTATACAAATCAAAATTACTCATATAACATATGAAAATAATAGAAAATTAAATATTTAGAAATATTTTAATGAATATTTAATTAGATAAAGCTTTTTGAGACAAATTTAATGAAGTTTATTTTGCCTTAGTTAGACATTCTTTAGAATTATTGTGAACATCCAATTAACAAAATCATAAATAACGAAAAAATATTTTATTATTATTAATTAAATTTATATTATAGTTGAAATGAGATAAATTAATGCTTTCTAACCAAATCAATGGGATAAATAATAATTTATTTTTATAACAAAAGTAAAGTAATGTAACTGTCACGCTATGGGAAGTTTTGAGTTATAAAAGAACATAACTAAACAAAAATAAAAAAAACATGAATAAACGAGATAAATTATATCAAAAAGTTTCATTGTAAGATGCAAAAGATATTCAGTATAACTTTCTCGATCATAAAACTAGGTACAACTCCAAATGTCGCGCAAAACATGCCAAAAATAAAGAAAATTAAATTTTTAAAAATAGTTGAACGAATATCTAATTAGATAGATTTTATCCAAATAAGCTAAATGACTTTTTCTTATCTCAATAAAACATTGCTTGGAATACTATGAATTACTAGAGTAGATAACCATAAATAATAATTAATTAATTTTGATGATTAAGTAAATATATATGAATTAAAATTGAAATAAAAAAAATTGAAAAGATATAATATTGCAAAATCAAAGTAAAAAAGATAAAGAAATGAGTTTAATTCTAGAAGAAAGTTGCATTTCAAGGGGTAATAAAGAGATCAAATGTGACATCTTCAATCATCAAATAATGTACAACTTAAAATATCTTGTAAAACATTTCAAAACCTAAGAAAATTAAAACTTAAAGAAGTATAAATAATCATTTAATTGAATATAAGTCTTTAAGATAAGTCCAATGAGTTTTACTTCTTCTTAATGGGAAATTGTGCAAAATTAGCACAATATGCGAAAGTAAATAAGCAAAATAATAATAAATTATTATTTTAACATTTAGTAAGTATACATTAAAGCTGAAATGAGATAATCTAAAATAATAAAATCTATCCAAATAAAAGCGATATATTCATTGCAAGGAGGAAAATTTGAGTTTCACTTGAATAAAAAGAAGTAAAAGTTAAAAATATAAAGAAATGAGATAAATTATGTGGGAAAAGTTGCATTTCAAAATACTAAAGAGATTGAGTATAATGCCTTCAATCATCAAGTTAGTTAAAATTCAATCTATCTCACAAAGAGTGAAAAAAGGATTTGAAAAAAATATTTAAAATTACATGAAAATAATGTTCAATTTGATAAATAATATTGGGACATGTCCAAATAATGTTTTTGATTGAATCATATGTAGATTTAGAAATAAATATAAATTTTAATATATTATTTTTATGTGTAATAAAAATATAATATTGTTGAAGTGACAAATTTGATAAAATGAGATAAATTGTTCAAGATAGTTGAAATAAAAAATAATAAGGTGCTTGTGTCATACACGATGAATCATCTCATCAAGTATAAATCTAAATGTCTCGTAAAGCATTCTAATACCCTAAAAAATGAAATATGCAAAAATATATAATTGAATTTTTGATTAGATGTTGATTGTTGAGAAGGCTGCAGCCACGTTTACTACGTCTAAATTAGACATTGTTTGGAATTATTTAGAATTTTTAAAGCAAATAAGAAAAATATTATCAAATTAATATTTTAATGTTATGTAAATATATACTAAGAGTAAAAGATGAAAAGCTGAGGCAATAGAATCTAATTGAAACAAAGCAAAGAGATTAATTAGATAAGAAAATTACATTCAATGAACCCAAAGTGAATGAGGGTACATCCTCAATCATCAAGTAAGATGTAAAATGAAATGCTCCATAAAAATAGCAAAACTCCAAAAAAATGTTTAAATATAGAGAAATATATATTTAGTTAGATAGAACTTTTTGAAACAAATCCAACAACATTTATTTCATATGTATCAATCCTTTTTTGAAATTACTACAACTAATTTAATAAAATAAAGCATAAAGAATAAATTAATATTTTAATATTAAGTACATATATATTAAACATGAAAAGAGATAAATCGAATCAATTTAATATAACAAAATCAATGTGATGTAGTGGTCAATTGTGAGCAGATTAATAGACACATAGTACTATAACCAAATAAAAGTAGAAATTTGGAACAAATGAGATAGTTGCATAAGAAAGTTGTATTCAAAATACTATGAACATCAAGTGTAACATCATCATCCATCAAATCAAGTAGGAATAAAAAATTTCTCATAAAAAGTGCTAAAACCTTGTATAATAAAATAGTTTAAAACATAGAAATGAATATTAAATTTGATAGTGCTTCAATGGCATCTATTTTTTCTTGACTATACCTCATTTCAAATTACTACGAATAGCAAAGTTAAATAAACATAAAGAATTAAAAATCATGATTTTAAAATTTAGTAAATATATATTTAATTCGAAATGACTTAAAATGGGACAATATGTTATATTCAAAAAAAATCTATGCAATGGTCAAAAGAGTTAAGATTTAAAGTTAATAATATTACCAAATCAAAGTAAAACATTTTTTTTAAACTAGTGAAATTGTACATGAATGTTGCATTCGAACATTCTAAGATCGAGGGTAAAATCCTTGATAGTCAGATCTATTATAAATAGATATATCTCCTAAAGCATGCCAAAATCTTTTAAAAAATATTCAAAAATAATAAAATAAATATTTCATTGGATAGAGCTCACCAACATGTGTTCAATGATTTTGGTTTATTCTTAATCAAAACTCATTTGTAATTGTAGTGAATTATTGAAATAAATAAGAATAAATAATAAATAAATTATTATTTTTATATATTTTAAATCTAAATGTGATAAATTAAACCATTGTGATTTTAAAGAATTAAAGCAATGTAATTATGACATGAGGGAAGAATTAGAGTTATATATTAACATAATGATATGAAAACAAGAACTTTCACAAAATATGTTAAAATGTGCATGAAAGTGCCATTACATGTTACTAAGGAGATCAGGTGTAACATTCTCAAAAATAAAATAAGCTATGAATATAAATATCACTTGAAACATAAAACCATCTTAGAAAATTAACTATTTAAAAAATGAAATGATTATTTCTTTGTATTGAACAAGTTTAGAAGCGGCACACAACATTTGTTTCTAGAGTTACAACAAATTTCCCAAATAAAAATGTATAATTTAACCAAATAATATTTACGTAAGGGTTATATGGTAGGAGAGTTTGAGTTTCTTGGTAATATAACAAAATAAAAGTAAAAAATCCCAAAAAATGGTATAAATTGAATAGGAAAAGTTGCACTCAATAAAGTAAGGAATTCAATATGACATCGTTAATCATCAAATCTGGTAAGAATCAAAATATCTTTTAATTTGTGGAAAAACTATAGAAAATAAAATATTTTAAATTATAAAAAAAAATATTTAAGAAGATAAAACATGCCAACGTGTGACGTACAATCTCTTTTGTCTTAATCGTACTTCATTTGGAATTACTTTGAAAATTAATTTCGCTATTTTTCGAGAATGACATAGTTTGATTTTTAATAGTATATAAATATATAATGAAGCTAATTTAAGATAAATTGGAGTAATTTAAAAGATCAAAATGAAAAAAAGTAAAAATAACAGGGTGAAAATTATTTGCAAACATTACATTCTAGGATGTTAAGATTATTGAATGTTAGATTATGGATCTTGAAATTAGATACAAGTCAAAATATCTACAAACCATTCCAAAATCCTTGAAATTTAAAAATTAAGAAATAATAGAAATAAATATTTAATTTAATATAGAAATTCATAAATAATAGAAAAAAAAAAGTATAAATAACACCAAATTATTTTTATATCAAGTAAATGTAAAATAAAACTAGAAAAATATCAATTAAAGCAATCTAATATATCCAAATCAAGCCGATATGAAGGCTAAAAAATAGAAGATATAGAGTTGTATAGTAAAAAAAATGATCAATTTAAAAAATTGAAATAATTAGATAAAATATATTGGAATTTTGAATTCCAAGTAACTAAGAAGATCAAGTACAATATCCTTTGTCATTAAATAAGACATGAATCAATGTAACCCGTAAATAAAGAAAAAAAATAAAGTAAAATAATTTAAAAAATAAGAAATAAAATTTAATGGAGAGAGCTCGTCGAGACTATAAAACATTTTGTCTTGTCACGATCTAACTTCGTCTCAAATTACTCTTAATTACCAAATTATTTATGAAAAAATAATTTTTATTTAAATATTGATTATGTATTTAAGAAAACTAAAATCATAAAAAAATATTAAAATATAACTAAATATAAGTGATTTAAAGGTCACGTGACACAAGAATTAGAAATCTATTGTAATATAACAAAATTAAGAACAAAACATTTGAATTGATGAAATACCTTGTATACAAAAGTTGCATTCCAAGATAATAAAATGCTCAAGTGTGACATCTTCCATCATTAAATCTGGTATAAATAGAAATGACTCATAAAACATCCAAAAAATTTTAAAATTTAAAAGATTTAATTTATTAAGTTGAGCATTTTATGTTGAGAGAACTCATTGTGATGAGTGAAAAGACCTTTTGTTCATCTTGATTAGATTACATTCTAAATTCCTATGAACTACAAACGTAAATAAAGATAAATAATAAACAATTATAAATTTAATTTTACATTAATATATATTAAAATTAAACGGATAAAAACTAAAGCAATGTAATATTACCAAATCAAAGTGATGTAATTCTTATATGCGATGAGTTTTTTAGTTTGCTAGTAGTAGATCAAATTTATAACAAAAAATTTTAAAAATTAAATAAATTGGAGATGAATGTTCCATTCCAAGATGCAAAGAAGAGCAAGTGTAACATCCATGCTCATCAAATTAAGTGAAAATCAAAATGTTATACAATGCATGCTAAAACAAAGGAAAATAAAATATTTAAAACATAGAAATAAATATTAAATTTGAAAAATCTCTTTAAAATGAGTGTAATGTCGTTTGCTAAGTCTCTAACATAGATCATTTAGAATACCAGAATTAAAAAATTTATATCAAAAAATATTAGTTTTTTAAAAAATTTATATATGAAATGAAAAATGAGATAAATTGAAGCAACATAATATATAAAATCAAAAGGATATAGAGATCAAATGAAGAAAGATTTATTTTTTCATAGTAACATGAAAATGTCAAAGGAAGCAAATTGGAGAAAAGAATATAGATATTGCTAAAAAGGATTACTCCAAGATAATAAGGAGATCGAGTGAAATATTATTAATCATTAAATTAGGTACAAATGCAAATATCTCATAAAGTGTGTCAAAACCATAAAAAAACTATTTGAAAATATATAAAAAATATGAGTATTTAATTAGATAAAGCTTATCCACAATAATCAAATGTTTGTTTCATTCTTATCATACATCATTTTGAATTAATTTGAATTACTAAAATAAATAAGATGAAATAACATGAAATTATTATTTAAACATTAACGTAATATATTAAAGATGAAATTAGATGAATTAAAGTGATGTAATATGACTATGTCAATATCATATAAAAGTTACGTGAGAGTAGAAATAGAGTTTCATAATAACACAATGAAATTTAAAAATAAATTTTGAAGGCATCAGATAAATTGTATAGGAAAGTTATATTCTAAGATATTATGAAGATTAAAAAAATATCCTTGATCTCCAAATTACATACAAATGAAAATTTCACATAAAACATACCGAAGCTTTAGAAAATAGAACATTTTAAAATGTATCATTGAATAAATCTAAAGGAAAATTGAATTCCAATATACCAAGGAGATTGAGTGTAATATCCTTAATGGTCAAATTAGGTACGAATTAAAATAACTAATTAGGAAAGCAAAAAACTTTAAAAAGTAAAATTTTTAAAAATATGTAAAGGAAACATGATAGTGTTGGTCGAGATGACTCAAATGATATTTTTTTAATTTTCATTAAATATATAATAAATCTTAATTTGGAAAACTTCAAGAAATTTAATATAACTAAATTAAAATAATATGATTATCACACAAGAGTAGAATTTTAGTTTTATAGCCATAAATAAAATCAAGGCGGGAAATTTGAAAAGTTGTGATAATTTATGTAATAAAGTGGCACGCCAAGATATTATGGAGATCAAGCATAATAACCTCAATCATGAAATCATGGATGAATTAAAATGTGTCTCAAAGACTATCAAAATTGCCAAAAGTAAAATACTTCAAAATATAAAAATAAATATTTACTTTGATTGAGTTTCTCAAGAAAAGTTCAATGAAGTTCTTTTCAACTCGATAAAAAGTTGTTTAGATTTATTGTGAGGTAAATATATATTAAAGCTAAAAAATAAAATAACTTGAGGTAAATGTAACATAAATAAATCAAAGCAATGTAAAGGTCCCTCAAGAAGGGATTTAATATTATAGAATAATATAATAAAAATTTCAAGAAATGTGAAATTATATAAGAAAGGTACATTTCTACATACTAAAGTGATCAAGAGTAACATCCACAGTCTTCAAATCATGTAAAAATTGAAATGACTCTAAGGTACACAAAAACCCTAAAGAATATTATTTAAAAATATAAATGTAAATATTTAATTAGGTAGAGCTTATTGAGATAAGCTCAATGATGTTTATTTTGACTAAATCAATCCTAGTTTCAAATTACTAAAAATAAAAACAAATATAAATAATTACAAATTATTACTTTGATGGTAAAATAATTAATAATAAATATAAATTGAAATAAATTAAAGAAATGTAATATAACTAAATCAAAGCAAAATGAAGTTCACATTAGAGGAGTTGGAGTCTTTTAGTAAAATAAATAAATCGAAGTCAAAGAGTTAAAAAAACTAGGAAAGTATCTAAGAAAACTACATTTTGGATGCTAAAAAGTTTGAGTGCAATGTTATCAATCTTCTAACTAGGTTTTAATCAAAAGTCGTAAAAAAGAAGGCCAAAAATTAAGAAAAATTAAATATTTTAAAAAACAAAAAAATATTTATTTGTATAAAGTTTGTCAATAAAGGTCGAAGGAGATTTATTTTTTCACCATTGGACCTTGTTTGAAATTTCTACTAATTAAAAATGTAAGGAAACATAAATAATAATATAATATTATTTTAATGTTATGTAAATTTACAATAAAGCTAAAATAAGATAAATTTTATCAATGTAATATAACCAATAAATAGAGATGTACAAGGACACTTGAGAGGAGAATAAAAGTGTCATAGTAATAGAAGAAAATAAAATTCAAACATTTGAAGAAAAAAGATATATGAGATGGAGCTTATAGAGACAAGTACAACAGCTTTTGTTTCAAGCTGACCTGCATCATTTGCAATTATATCAAATTGGTACAATAAACAAGCTTAAATAAAATTAAAATATGATTTTAATTTTAAGTAAATATAAATTTAAATTTAAATGAGACAAATTGAAGTATCATAATATGACAAAATTAAAGCTATGTAAATGTCACATGAGATGGGATTTAGAGTTTCATAGTAATATAACAAAATCAAAAGGAAAATTTATAGAAACAAGGCAAATTGTATGACAATGTGAAGTAAAATGAGTATGTTAAATTTTGAAACAATGTTATGAATTATGGGTCTTAAAATATTTTTGCAAATTTTTTATGAAATGTATGTTAAATAAATTATTTATAAAGCAATTTGTATTTATGAATACTTAATTTATAAATACATTAAGTTGAAATTTTTTTACATAGAAAAATGAAAATAAAAGCTGAAATGGCACATTAAAATATTTTAGGTGATGCTTTTTAAACTAAAAGCTACATCCACAATCCAAACAAAATTCTGAAAAAGTTCCACTGCTAAATAGCCACACCTTATGGTATTTTCTTGAAGTTCATCTCTAATGTACTTGTGGTTTTTCAATCTAGTTTGCCTGAAACGTTCTTGCGTTTGAAGGTTGAATTATGAGGTGGAATGACCCAACTAAGTTTTGTAGGTGATCAAACTAATCCTGGGCATTCACAAATGTTAGGCCACCCAAGAAAAAAGTAATTCAAAAATATAAGAAGAGATAAATTTCCAATAAAAATGTGCAAAATTTATCATGCATGATGAGTTGAAAAATGCACGAAGTGCTCAAAATTATAAAGAAAATTAAGAAAATGAAAGCTCAGAAGGTTTATCCTTAGCTTAAAGAATTTGGAATTTTGAGTAGTAGTAAGCTATAAGTGCTGTTTGATGAATGTTATCCTAGTAGAGTATGATTTGCATCTTAAATTTTTTCTTAAGGTTCTTTAGTCATTTCATGAATATAGTTAAGATTATATAAAAAATAATTTGTCATATAGAGTAAAAAGTAAAAAAAAATGCTGTTTAAAAGTTCTTACCAAAGAGGTAAAATATTTTTTAATATAAGGCTATAATGCTTGTTTGAAAATGGTGAACACAATTGCTCAAATAATAGTTAGTTCATGAGCTATTAAAGGTGATGAATGGGTGCCATTGGATCTGATTCAAGATGTTCAAGAACATTAGTTCTAGGGCTATGAAAAATGGTGAGCTATAAAATGATAGGATCAACATGGATTACATCTATGCCATCCCATTAAGTTGGATGAGTTTTCGATTGTTCGATTACTCAATGACAAAGGTAGCAACAATCTCAACTATAGATTTCAAAATGGAATGGTCTATGATATCCAACTCAAAGATAGATATGTCAAAAGGAGAAAACTTTTAAGGCTGTCCAATTAAGTTGGATGTGATTTTTCTCATTTTGTCAAAGCTTCAATGCAAAGCTATAAGAAACATGATTATAGAAATCTCATCAAGGATCAGATGGGAGAGTTTTCCTATAGTTTAGGTGTTGAGATGGTAAAGAACTTTGCTCTCACATTATGGTGATGAGAAAGTTTCTGACTTTTTAATATCTTTTGTGGGATGTTAAAGCAAGTCGAATCGTGGGTTGACTCCCACCTTATGCTCTTGGGATTTCACCACTCTAGCCAATCATTTGCTTATAAGTTTATTGTGGTAATGGGTCTGACCAAACCAATTTGCATACCAGATCGGTGAAGCTTGATCCTTGGCCATACCTTAGCCTGGTTAAGAATGCATAATGGCAAAGATCAGGCGCAACTAGAATTCTTTCCTCATGTTTCTTGAGGTAATGTTTGTGAGTACCCATTCAAGCTTGCTTGGCCCAAGGGCTTTGCGCTGAACACATACTTGGGAAGTGGTTTAGGATAATTTATTTCGTTTTTAATTTTGAAAATTTCAATGAAATTAGTTTTTTTAAATAATTTTAGAAAATTTTAACAATTGACTTAGCATGAAATTTGGAACAGATGCATATGTAGGACTTAACCTAGAAAAAGGATGAAGAGATTCAAAAATGGAATATTTTATTTTTCTTAAATCAAGAAATAGATTGAAAAACTTTGGATGATTAAGTAGGATTTCAGAAGACTAAATGATTTAAAATTAGAATCTCAAGTTTCCAAAATCAAGGAATAGTTCAAGTTGGATTTGGAGGGATTTGAATAGAGAAATATATTTTATGATTAATAATAAATATAACAAGATTCTATTTCATAATATAAATAAAATCTTTCGAATATAATGTGCATGCCTACAAATTTTCAAACTTACCAAATTCTACAAGGAGGTTTGAAGATCACTTATCCAAAATCTTTAATAGTGAATGGTTTGTTCTCTATAATTAAATCTTTTCACACAAACCGAGCCCATTAAAACAAAATAATAAACATTTGAGGCTTACCTCAATAAACACAAGGGTAACATAACCATCTCCAACTTTTTATGGTGGCGTGATATAAATATTTAGAAATAAATTGTCCATCTTTTGGCCACACCTTACGGTAACTTCTTTATTCTCTAATTTTATGCCTTTTCTACAATAATAAAAACATGTAATAGTCAAAAAAATATAAATGTGCTCAAAAGAAGATATATTTTTATGGCTAAAAAAACTAAACATGTGAAGCATTTGAAATTTTTGCATGTTCAATAAAATTAAATTTTACTTTTGAATTACAAATTTTTTTTCAAACAAGAAATCTCAAAATCAAAGGAATCTTTTTCATCCAAGCTTGAAGCATTTTTATTTTCTTTTTCTCATCTTCATTTATGATAAAGTTGAAAAGTTAAATTTTTTCTTTATAAATTTTTTTCACCTTTTTATTTGTGGACATTAAGTAGATTAAAGCATTAATAACTTCTATGAACTTATTCTCAAGAACTTAATAAAGGGAAGAATTATCTGCATCGTTTCTTACCCACATGTACTTGATTTATCATTCTTTTCCATTAAATTGCCATTCCAACCATACTTTTTGATGTTGTAGTAAAAATCTTTTGATGTACTCCAAGTAGCATAGAGAGGTTTCTTCTTTTAAATTCTCTTCTTTTGTGTTCCTTCCTTTTGTTGTCATCATGTTATGGGCTTTTTGGTCTAACATGGTTGGTTTGACCACATTCATAGGATTTTCACACCTTCTTCATTTCCATTTTTTCAGTTATCAATTCCTATTCACAAAAGTTTTGTCCAAACGTTTACCTCCATCTTTAACATGAAAATTTACCTACTCTTTTTTTCTTTTATCAATTCTTATTTCCATGCTTCTTTCTTTCACTAGCTTCTGGAAGCCTCCTCTTAAACTCTTCCACTAATCTCAACCTTAATCATCAATAATTATCAAATTAACTCTTCTAACATTTGTTTTTTGTGTCCTTGACGACCTTAATTGCCATGAAAAGAGGAGCAGACTCTCTGGGTAGAATTGTTATCACCTTTCTTATAAGATCTTCATTACTAAAAACGTTTCCAAGATTTCCTAATCCATTAGTAATACTTGTAAAATGCAAAAACATTTTCTTTATGGTTTTCTAAAGTTCATTCTAAAGAGCCCATAATCATTTGTAAGCATATTTATTTTTGTATATTTAACTTGTGGAGTTCCTTCAAAACTTACTTCTAACATTTCTTAACTTCTATGCCATACGTAAATTTAAAGCTTGACTAAATTTACCAGGTGAATCCCACAACTGTTCACTACCCTATCATTTAATTGCCCGATTCTCATATGGCTACTACTAAATTCAAAAACTAGATTGATCTCTTTAACGCAATAATATTTAGTTAAACCACATTGTTAGTTATTCATTTCACATAGTTTGAAGTTAGGTTTTTTTTTTATAAAATTTCTAAATCTATTTTTCCAATATAAACAAATATAACCTTAAATAACGTGGGATGGATATGAGAAAAACTTTCATTAATTGACTAGCAAATAATAATCTTGGGAAAACTCACATTGAAAAATAAACAAATTACAACAACATAAATATTTTGGTAAGTATGAAAAATGGAGAGACAATAATTAAAATTTATATTCAATTAAAATAAAAATTAATTAGATTAAACAAAATAATTAAAACGCATCTGACAGATCACCCAGGTGATTTGAGTGGAATTTATTGTTCAAAATGTCCTTACAAATATAATTTTGTCTTTGTAGAAAAGCATAATTTATAATTATACTAATTGATAAATTTAATTTTACAAATGTGGGGTTGGCCAACCTAAAAAGGGAAAAGAAAAATGATCATGAATTAAATTTTTGATAAAGCATGCAATGTTTGCTATAGCTATTACAGAGTAGAAAAAATGGCAAGGACAACAACTTTATGAAGAGAAGTGAGATAATAAAAGCTTAAAAGATTGATAGTTAATTGGATCAATTTGTAATTCTTACTACAACTAAGTAATTAGTCCTACTAGGATGTTTTTACTACTAGAATATGATACAACTTTTCTTTAAGATCTTAAAATCTTATTCACATTCTTTAGTATGTTTAATGAAGATGTGTTTATAAAAAAATATTTTTTATAGACATTACAAAATAAAGGAGAAGCTATTTTAAATTTTTTGCCAAATAACCTTAAAAATATTTTCTAAATAAATTAAAGTATTTCCTCCAAAATCGCAAATGAAAGTGCACAAATAACAAGCAATAAATGTGTTGTTAGGTGGGATCAAGCAATTTGGTTTCATCTGGCAAAGATGTTCATGATTGTTAAATCAAGGGTTATAAAAGTAGTTGAATTATAGAAGGTTGGATCAAGGCTATTTTTGTTTTTGCCATTTAATTAAGTAGAATGAGTTCTGGATCCTTCACTTAATCAATGATAGACTAAAAGACAATCATAACTAAAGAATTAAAAAATGATAGGTCTGGGCCATCTAATTCAAGGATAGATAATTCAAAAAAGGGTATGAATTAATGTCATGTCATTAACTTGATCTTGATCTTTCTCATCCAATCAAAGGATAGAAGTATAAACTATAGGTGGGCATGTTTGTAGTCTTCGAATTAGAGATAAGATGGGAGAAAATGCTAATGCCTAGAGCAATGATGCAGTAAATAGTTTTGGCTGCATGTTTATGTTGTGATAAAGTTTTGATCTTTGTATTATCTTTCATGGGATGATAGTCTGAGTCGAGCAATAGGGTTAACTCCCCGACATCATCTTAGGATTTAACCACTTGGGTTACTCGTATGCCTACGAGTTTAATATGGCAATGGGTTTAACCTATTCTATTTGCATTCTTCATTTACCGACCTTATCCATTACCTCACGTTAAGTAATTTTAGAATGCTCAATGGCCATGATCAAACACCACCCAATTTAGTTCTAACAGTCTGTTAACCCAATGTTTGTGAGTGCATATTCGGGCTTCCTCGGCCTAAGAGCTTTGAGCTTGGCACATGCTTATGATGTTCCTTAAAATAGTTTTTTTTTTTATTTAACAAAAGTTTGACAAAATTACTTTTCTAAATTAAATAAAGTTTAGCAATTGTTGAAATATAGAATTTGAAAACTATGCAAATGTAGAATTCAATAAAAAAAGATCAAGTGATTGAGAAATGGAATACTATAGTGTTTCTTAAGGAAAGGATTGAATAAGCTTGTATAGTTAAGTAGGGATCGAAAAGATTAAAAGATTTAATAATGGAATCCTATGTTTCCAATATGATGGAATTATTAAGGCGACATTTGAAAGTACAAAGATAAAAAAATATGCCTTACGATCAATAATCAATAAGCAAATTTTATATTTCATAATAAAAAATAATTTTCAAAAGTGATGGGCATGTCATAAATAACTAATGCTTACTAAACACTCCAAACTATTTTGAAGACCATTAACTCACCATCTTTAAAAGTGTATGGGTTATTCTTTACTAGCAAACTTGTTTCACATTAAAGAGGCCCATTAGAAAAAAATGTAGAGTATTTAATGCTTGACTCATCAAATATGAAACAGACCTAAGCAAAAATTGCATTGAAAAATATTAAGGTTGTTGAGTGTAATGCTCTAAATTATCAAATCATGTTGGATGCCAAGTAAATTTTTATGAATGTCAAAACCTAAAAGAATTTGAAAATATTAAAATAAATATTTAATTCAATTAACTCAATGTAGTCCAATGGATTTCATTTCATCTCTGTTGGATGCCATTTGAATTACTACAAATTTAAAAAATAAATAAGAATAAATAATAATAAATTATTTCTTTAATATTAAATTAAAATAAATAATTAATAAAATGTCAAAAATTTTAGTAATATAGTATAACAAAATACTGCTAATGTAAAGTTCATGAGAAAGTAGAATTAACGTTTTAGAAAAAATTAAGGGCAACATTTAAAGATGTAAGAAAAACAATGCATGAGAAATTTATGTTCCACGATACTCAAAACATTGAGTGAAACAATCATCATTGTCAAATCATATATGAATAAAAATTTCTAATTAAGCATTCCTTATTCTTTGAAAATAAAGTATCTAAAATATAAGAAAATATTTAGTTGGATGGACCTTATCAAGGCAAGTCCAACAATATTTTTTTGTGTCGATTAAACCTAATTCAAAGTTATTGTGAATTACAAAAGTAAATAAATATAAATTAAAATAAGTTATTATTTTAGTATTACCCATATATATATATTTATGATAAAATGGGACCTCTTGAACTAAAATGATACAACCAAATGAAAGACATGAAAAAGCCATATGAAAAATTTTAGATTTAAATAGTAATATAAACAAATCAATGTAAAATTTTTTAAGAAATGAGATTAATTATATAAAAAAGTTGAATTCAAAGATGCTAAGTAGATCAGGGGTAACACTTTAAATTAACAAATCTCGTACAAATTGAAATTTTTTGTAAAAAAACTTAAAAAGCTCAAGAAATAAAATCTTAAAAAAATTATAAATTAATATTTAATTAAATGAAAATCATCATGATCGATCAGATGAATGTTTGCTTAGCTTCAATAGAAACACATTTGGAATTATGATAGATTGTTAAAGTAATTATGCACAAATAATAATAAATAGTTGTCTTAATAATAAGTAAATACAAATTAAAAATGATATATGATAATTTGAACAAATGTAATTTAACTAGAAGAAAGGCATGTGTACAACACAAGATGAGAATGAGAGTTACATAATAACAAAACCAAAGGAAAAAAAAACTTGAAGAATTGAAATAAAGTATATAAGAATGTTTCCTTGATATTAAGGAGATCAAGGTTAACATCGTTGATCATAAAATTAGATGCAAATAGAAATATCTAATAAAATGTGGCAAAAAATCATAAAACAAATTTAGAAATATGAAGTAGAATATTCAATGGATGGAGCTCATTGAGATGAGCAAAACTACTTTCTGTTTCTCTCGACTCATCCTCATTTGGAACAAATATGAATTATAATTGAAAATAAGCATAAATATCAATAATTTGTATTTTAAAATTATGTAAATATGTACTAAAGTAGAAATAAGACAAACTAAAGCAATATAATATTGCTAAATCAAAGTTATGTAGTGGTCACGCGATGAGAGATTAATAGTTTCATATTAATATATCAAAATTAAAAAATTTGAATACATTAGATAAAATTGTCAAGAAAGAGTCATTACAAAATTCTAAAGAGATCAAGCATTACATCTTCAAACTTCATACGCTATATGATTTAAAATGTTTCATAAATTGACAACAAAAAAATGTTTGAAAAACAAAGAAATGAATATTTAATTAAATAAAACTTGTCAAAACAAATGCAAAGACGTTTGTTTCACCTCCATCTGATTAAGTTTGTAATTATTGTGAATTACAAAAATATGACCATAAATATTAAAAAAAAGTAATTAAATATTAAGAAAATATATATTAATTTTGGAATGGCATAAAATCATAGTAATATAAAGCACACACGAGAGAAGAAATGGAATTTAATTGTTCTTTTACCAAAATCTATACAAACATTTCAAGAAATAACAAAAAGTGAGCAAAAAATTTGCATTGTAAAATAATAAAGAGATTGAGTGTAACATCATTGAGTGAAATATTTAATTAATTTTATATACAAGTTAAAATGTAGTAAATTGAAGCTATGTAATGTAACAAAATAAATGCCATGTAATTGTCACATGAGAGGAGATTTATTGTTTCATAGTAATATATGCAACTAGAAGCAAAAAATGTGGACAAATAATACAGATTATGCAAGAAAGTTTCATTCAAAGGTACTATGGAGTTCTAGTGTAATGTCTTTAATCATGAAATCAAATATAAATCAAAATATCTCATAAATCATTCCAAAACCTTAGAAAAAAATATTTAAAAATTTAACAAGAATATTTAATTAGATAGAATTTGTCGAGATGAGTTTAGTGACATTTCTTTCATCTTGATTGGGTCTTGTTTAAAATTATTACAAATCACTAAATTATGAAAGAATAAATAATAAAAAAATATTTTATTATTAAGTAAATTTTTATTAAAGCTAAAATGGGCTAAATTAAAACAATACAATATATCAAAGTCAAAGCAATATAATGTTATCATGACAAAACATTTAGAGTTACATAGTAATACAATAGAATGAAACAAAAAAATTTAAGAAATGAGATGAAATGTACTAAAAAGTTTCATTCCAAGATACCATGGAGATGGGCATAAATCCTCGATTGTCGAATTAGGTGGGATTCAAAATGTTCATCAAGCCTACTAAAATGTTAGAAAAAAATTGAAAAATACAAAAAAGGAATATTTAAATAGATGTACCATATCACGATGAGTTCAATGACTATTGTTCGATCGAAATTGAACATTGTTGGAATTTATTTTTATTTACAAAATTAAATAATAAAAAATAATAATAAATTATTAGTTTATAAATAAATAAATATATATTAAAGTTCTATAAAAATAAATATAAGCAATGTAATGAAACAAAATAAAAATTACATAAAGTTAAAATAACAAAAGATTTTTCATTAAAGGATAATAAAAAAAATTTAAATTGAAAAACTTGGAGAAATGTAATAAATTAACCAAGAAAGTTGAATTATAAGATACAAAAGAGATCGTGCATAACATTCCCAACTATGCAGTCAGGGGTTAATCAAATTTTCTCAAAAAGCATAGTAAAACTACACAAATTAAAATATTTCATGTTGAAAATTTAATTAGATAAGTCATGAAAAGATAAGTTCAATGATATTCGATTCTTTTCCATCAAACCTTATTCGTAATTGCTATAAATAACTGCAGTAAATAAGAATAAATAATAATTAAAAATTATTATAATATAGAGTAAATATGTATTAAAACTTGAGTGCAATCACTTGAAGTAGCGTGAAACGGTCGAAGAAATGAGATAAATTATATGAGAAGGTTTTGTCCTAAGATACCATTGAGATTGAGTGATGCATCATTTATTGTCCATTATATACGAATAAAATTGTCTAAAACATATGCCAAAATCTTAAAAAAGTACTTAAAAAAATACAAAAAATGTATTTTTAATTATAGTAAATTGTAAAAGTAATTATCATAAATTATAAAAAATGCATTTTTAATATTAAATAGAGAATTATTATCATTGAAATAAAATAATGAAGTTGTGTAATATTACTAAATCTAAGAAATATAAAGGGCATACAAGAGAAGATTTAGAGTATCAACAAAATATATTGCTAATAAAGAGAAAACTTTGTACTAATTGGAAAAATTATTAGGGGAATTTAAATTCCAAGATACTAAGAAGATCATGTTTAACATCCTTGATCATCAAATTGATTATTGTTCATAATGACTTTCAAAGGGTGGTTCCAAAGCCATAAAGAAAATATATTAAAAGAGAGATTGAATATTTAATTTTTTTTGTGCCCTTTAAGATAATAAAATAGTAAATAAGCACAAATAATAGTAATTTTTAAGTAATTAATAAATAAATATTAAAGCTAAAATAATATAAATTAATGCAATTATTAAAAAAATCAAAGTAATCTAAAGGTCACGTTGGAGGAGATTTAGATTAGCATTGGAATATATCAAATCAAAACAAAGCATTAATAGAAATAAGAGAAATTGTTTGGAAGAATTACATTCCAAGATACTTAGAAGATCGAGTGTCACATAACTAATTATGAAATTTGGTATGAATCATAATATCCTATGAAGTGTGTTAATACTTTAAAAAATAATTTAAAAATACAATAATGCCAAAATAGAAAAATTGTAGTAATGTAATATATCCAAATCATAGAGATTGATAATAACTCAAGAAAAACAATTGAAGAAATGTGAAAAATAATATCAAAAATTTGAATTAGTCATTTTTCGAGAGATTGATTGAGCGATCCTACTATGTCGAATCATTTGTGAATGAAATACATAATAAAGTTTTAAAAAATAGTAGAATATTAAATATTTTATAATATAACAACATTTAATTTGATGGAGCTTATTGAGACCAGTCTAATGACATTTGTTTTCTCTAAATCTGACATTATTTGTATCACTATGAATTATAAAATTAGTTAAAATTAGATAAAATAAATTATTATTAGAATTTTAAGGACTGTTGTTAACACTAAAATGAGATAAATTGAAGCTATATAATAAAACAAAAAAAAGAATGAGTCAAAATTGAGAAAATTTAGAGATAAATAATCATATAAACAAATCAACAAAAACATTTTTAAGAAATAAGTCTTATTATCAGGAAAGATGCACTTCAAAAAAGTATGGAGTTCAAGTATAACATCCTCGATCATCAAATCAAGTAAGAATTTTAGACGTCTATAAAAGTAGAAAATAAAATCTTAAAATCAAAATTTTTAAAAATTGTAAAAATTGATATTTAATTAGATATAACTGATTATGATAATTAATAAAATGTTTTTCTTTTCATTTCAAACTTGTTTGGAATTATAGTGAATTATAAAATTAATAAGTATAAATAGAAATAAATTATTAATTTAGTATTAAATAAATATATATAAAAAATAAAATGAGATAAATTGAAGCAAAATATATTATAATCAAATCAAAGATTTGTATGGGTAAAAATAGAGGCGAATGAGTTACATGGAAATAAAAAATATTAAAACTAAAATAAGAAAAACAAGATAAATTATTTTTTAATGATTAAAACCAAGATATTAATTAGATTTGAGGGTAAGATCATTGATGGTAAAATGTTGTACAAATTTAAATGTCTCTTAAAATGAGCCAAAATACCTAAAAAATAAAATATTTAAAAATATAAAATGGAATATTTAATGGCATGGAACACTCAAGTTGAGCCGAATGACTTCTATTTCAACTTGATTTAACCTCCTTTCAAATAATTATAATTTAAAAAATTTAAATAATCAAAAATAATAAAAATATTTAAATTAAAATTATTTCAAGTGTGTATTGATGTAGAAATAAGACAAATTTGAGCAACAAAATATAACCAAATACAAGTGGTCTAAAGTTCACATCAAGAGGGATTTATAATTTCATAATAATATATCTAAACATATATAAAAAATTTTGATAAACTACATAAATAATACAAGAAAGTAGCCCTCTAAAATTCTAGGGAGATTGAGCATTACAACTTTGAACATCAAGTCCTATATGAATTGAAGTGTATTGTGAAGATCATTGAGATGAATGAAATCAGTTATTTTTGCCAACATCAGATATAATTTACAATTGCTATAAATTATCAAACCAAATATTCGTAAATAATTAAACAAATACTATTGGAATATTAAGAAAATATATCTTAATTTTGAAATTAGATAAACTATAGTAATATAATTCCAACAAATCATTGTGATGTAAAGTTCAAACAATAGTAGATTTGGAGTTTCATAGTCAAACTACAAAATTTACTCAAAACATTTGAAGAATTAAGAAAAATTACATGTGAAGTTTGCATTACAAGATAGTTTAGTGATCAAGCATATCATCATTGATCATCAAGTCGTGTATGCATTTAAACATCTAACAAAGTGTCCCTCGTCGGTAGAGGATTAAACCTTTAAAAATAGAAAATGAATATTTAATTGGATGGAGCATATTGAAATGACTCCAACAATATTTTTTTCATCTCAATTAGACAACATTGAAAATTACTATGCATTATAAAATAAAATAAACATAAGAGTAATAAAATATTATTTTAATATTGAATAGATATATATTAAGGTTGACAAGCAGATAAATTTAAGTTGTGTATTGTTTGCACACCAATGGAATATCAATGTCATGCGAGAGAAAATTTTGATATTTATAGTCACATAAAAAATAAAACAAAAAAAATATAGATTTAAGAAAAATTGTACAAAATAGTGACATTACTCGATACTATAGAGATTGAGTGTAGCATTCTCAATCATAAAAAAATAAAAATAATATTAATTAAAGATTCCTAGAAAAAATATACGAAAAATTAACATGAATATTTAATTTGATAAAGTTTGTTGAGATGAATCCAATGATGTGTGTTGTCTTGATTGGACTTTACTTTAAATTCTATTAATTAGCCATGCAAATAAGCATGAATAATAAAAAATATTTTTAGATAAATAATATTTATTAAAAATTTAAATGAGATAGATTACTATAACTATTATAACCAAAAGTCAAAGTGATATGAAGGTCATCTTTTAAAATACTTAGAGCTACATAGTAATATTACAACAAAAAAATAAAATAATTTAGAAAAATGAGAAATAGTATAAGAAAGCATCATTTAAAGATACTAATTCAAAAGTGCATAAATCCTCAATCTTCAAGGGAAGTATGACTCAAAGTGTCTCAAAATGTGAGAAAAAACATTAAAATATAAAAATTTTAAAAATTTAGAAAAATGAATATTTAATTTTATAGATATTGTCTAGATAAGTCTACAAATTTTTTTGCAACTCGATTGGACCTTATTTGGAGTTACTATGAATTACAAAATTTATTAAGAATAAATAATAATAAATTATTATTTAAATATTAAATAAATATATAATAAAGTTTAAGTGACATAAATATAAGAATTATTAAAATAACCTAATCAAAGATACGTAATGGTCAAATCAGGATAGATTTAGAGTTATGTATTAATAAAAAACAAATAAAAAGTGAAAAATTTAGAAAAATGTGTTAAATTGTTTGAGAAATTGGAAGGCTAAGTTACTATGGAAATCACACGTTTGATTTTTTATTATCTAATCAAATTTGAATAAAAATGTCTCACACAACATGCCAAAACTATAAAATATAAATATTTAAAAAATTTTAAAATAAAAATTTTATTTAATAAGTCACAAAGAGACGAGCCGATGGTGTTTATTTATACTGCATCAGCCACACTTGAAATAACTTACAATTAGTAAGGTAAATAAGCATAAGAAGCACTAATTTATTATTTTAATGTTATGTGAGTATGTATTAAAACTTAAATTTGATAATTTAAAGCAAAATTTATATTGCTTTGATTAATCTCATTTTAACTTTAAATTT
This sequence comes from Vanilla planifolia, assembly GCA_023846275.1. Classification (NCBI taxonomy): domain Eukaryota; kingdom Viridiplantae; phylum Streptophyta; class Magnoliopsida; order Asparagales; family Orchidaceae; genus Vanilla; species Vanilla planifolia. The sequence continues at coordinate 272,841 of JAIUJO010000201.1, read as the reverse complement.
ATTTACTTAGTATTAAAATAATAATTTATGTTTATTCATTTTATTAATTCATACTAATTTTAAGCATGACAAGATTAAGATGACTCGAACAACATTTGACTCTTCTTGAGAAGCTTTATTCAATAAAATATTCATTGTTTCATTTTCTTAAATTATTATTTTCTATGGTATTGGCATGCTTTATGAGTTATTTGATTTGTGTTTGATTTGATTACTAAGGATGTTACAATCGATAACCGTAATATTTTGTATTGTTTCCTATACCATTTATCCAATTTATTCAAATTTTTTAATTTTTTATGCTACATTACTATGAACTTTATTTCTCTTCTTGTTTTTTCCTTTACATATCTTTTTTTTGGTTAGATTTTATTTCTTTTTTTAATCTTATATTAGCTTTATTATATAGTTAGTTAATTTTAATAGAATAAATTATTATTTTTTATTTATTTTAGCTAGGTAATTAGTTGAATTCCAAATGATCTCTAATCAAGATAAAGAAAATGTCATTGGACTCATCTTGATGAGCTCTAACAACTTTTAATGTCTTTCTTCTATTTTTAAACATTTAATTTTTAAGTAGTTTTGTAAGTTTTATGAGTAATTTTTATTTGCACTTAACCTTAAGATCAAGGATGTTACAATTGATTCCCTTAGTTTCATGGAATGCTACTTTCCGATAAAATTTATATTATTTCCTAAAATGTTTTGCGTTCTTTTGTGTCTACTACTATTTAACTCTAAATCTACTCTTATTTTCCATTAATATTGCCTTTATTTTGTCATATTGCAATGCTTCAATTTATGTTCTTTTATGCATGGTTTACTAAGGCTTGTCTCAATGAGTATTATCTAATTAAATATATATTTTTTGAATTTTTTGAAATGTTTTATTATCAAGGGTTTTGGTAGCTTCATGAGATATTTTCATTTTTACCCTATCAGTTGATCGAGATGTCATAGTTGATGTCCCTAATATCTTGAAAGCAACATTCCCTTAGAATTTATCTTACTTCTTGAAACTTTTTTGCATTGATTTTGTTATGTTACTATGTAATGCTAAATCTCGTCTTATATGACCTTTACATTGTTTTGATTTAATTATTTTAAATTGTTTCAATCTATCACATTTAGATTTTAACATATGTTTTCCTATTATTAAAAAAAATATATTTTTTTATTTATGTTTATTTATTTTGGTAATTCATAGAAAGTAAGAAAGGCACTTAGATTGAGATAAAACAATTGTCGATCGACTCGTCTTGTTGAGCTCTATATAGTTAAATATTTTTTTAATATATTTAAATATGTTTTTAGGATCTTCTTAAGCTTTATAAGATATATCAATTTGTATGTGATTTAAAGATTAGGTATATTACACATAGTCTTCTTGGTATCTTCAAATGTAACTTTCTCACATAATTTCTCATTTTTTTCAAAATTTTCTATTTTATTTCATTTTAATAATATAAAAATCTTATTCTCCTTCCATATGGCCATTAAATTAATTTGTTTGGCTATATTAATTTGCTTCAATTTATGTAATTTTAGTGTTAAAAATATTTACTTTAAATCAAAAAATAATTATTTATTATATTTATTATTATTTTTTACTATTTATTGTTAATTATTATTATTTATAATTATTTATAATTATTTACATTGGTAATTCATAATAATGTGCTTTGAGGTATGATAAAGATGAAAGGAAAGTTATTTGGCAAAACTCTATGAGCATTATTTAGTTAAATATTATCCATTACATTTTAAATATTTTTTATTTAATGGATACAGCATGCATTACAGGGTATTTAGATTCAAACTTAATTTCATAATCAAGGAAGTTGTACTCAATCGCTTAACTATCTTGGTATATAACTTTTTTTATGTAATTTATCACACTAAAGATTTAATATATGTTTAATTTTGATTAAAATAATAATTTATTATTACTTGTGGTAATTTACTTTGGTAAATCACAAAAATTCCAAATAAATTATGATTGAGTTGAAAATTAACATCGTTGCTCTCACCTCGAAAGCTCTATCTTTTAAATAGTTATTTTTTATAATTTTTTGGCATTTTATTATATATGATTTAAGCATAGTTTACAAGTCATTTTAGTTTGTATCTAATTTAATATTTTAGGATCTTAGACTCTATATTCTATGGAAATTGTAATGCAACATTTCTACGTAATTTACCTCATTTATTTAAAGTTTTTTCTTTTATTCATTATATCACTTCGACTTGTTCAGTACTTTAATTTTTTGTACTACATTACTTCAATTTTTTAATATTACAATACTTTGATTTTTTTCATTTTATCTTTAATATATATATATATATCCACATAATATTAAATTAAAAATTTATATTTTTTATTGTTCTTTTACTATTATAATTCCAAACAAAATCTGAGTAAAGAAAGTTGACGAAGTCATATCAATAAACTTTAATCAATTAAAAATTAAATTTCCTTTTTTTAAAATTTATTTTTAATAACTTTACATTACCTTACTAGATTATTGATTCATATCAAATTTGATGAATAAAGATGTTGTATTTGATGTCCTAAGAATTTTGATAAACAACTCACTTATGTAATTTATCTAAATTATTCAAAATTTTTACTTGAACTGTCTATATTATTATCAATCATTAAACCTCTATCCTTACGGCCATGACATTTGTATATGTTATTTAGATATCATTGCTTCAATTTAACTCAATTTAACTTTAATATATATTTATTTAATAGTAAATAATAATTTATTTTCATTTATACTTATTTTTTATCATGATTCACACTTACTCCAAACGAGATTGAATCGACACGAAGCAAAATCTTTGGACTCATCTAAAGGAGCACTAGTAAGTTAAATATTCTTTTTAATTTTTAAATATTTTATTTTTTTAGGTTTTTGCATGATTTAGGAGATACTTTATTTTTCTCTAAATTTGATGATGGGGGATGTTTTTCTTGATTTCTTTAGCATTTTGAAATAAAACTTTCTCACAAAAGTTATCTTATTTCTTGAAGTATTTTATTCTTATTTCCTTATATTATTATGTAACTCTAAATCTCTTTTCAACTAATGTTTACTTTACTTTTATTTTGTTGTACTATATTGCTTTACTTCATCTGATTTTACACTTAACATTTATTTACTTAATATTTAAATTATAATTATTTTTAACACTCTTTATTTTTGTAATTCAAATAATTCTAAAAAAGGTCTAATTGAGAAAAATAAGCACTATTGGACCTGTTGCCATAAGCTCTATTACACTACATATTTATTATTGTGTATTAAATAATTAATTTCTTTTACTTGGCAATCTTGATGAGACATTTTGATTTGTACTTATTTTGACGATCATGAATATTTCACTTGATCAATTGGAATTTAGCTTTCCAATGTAATTTGTCTTCTTTTTCTAGATATCCTCCCATGTGACCTTTTGATCATTTTGATTTATTAAAATAAAATCAAACAATTTATCACATTTTAGGTTATATATATATATAATATTAGAATAATAATTCATTATTATGTTTTAAACTTTTTTGGAAATTCAAAGAAATTCAAGCATTGCTCTATTGAGGAAAAATAAAATTCATTTGATTCATCTCGATGAACTCAATTTATTTAAACATTAATTTTTTGGAGTTTTAGATATCTTATGTTCTATAGTTTTGGCATGATTTATGAGATATTTATGTTTGTACTAGATCTTATTATTGTGGATGTCACACAAGATCTCCTTAGTATTTTGAATGCATATTTCCTTACCATTTGTCTCTTTTTTCAATTTTTTTCTCTGATTTAGTTATATTACAATGTAACTCTGAATCTCCTCTCTTGTGAATATGACATCTCTTTAATAAGATAATGTTATATTTTTCAAGTTATCTTATTATAATTTTAACATATATTTACTAAATACTAAAATAATACTTTTTATTGTTTATTCTTTTTACTTTGGTACTTGAAAATAATTTTAAAGAAGTTTAGATCGAGGTAAAACAAATACCATTGAACGTATATTGATTAGTTTATCTAGTTAAATATTAATTTTTATACTTCTTAAAAATGTATTTATGATTTTTATATGATTTTTGAGATATCTTCTTTCATACTTGGTCAAATTATTGAGGATGTTATATTTCATCTTCTTAGTATCTAAGAATGCAACTTTGATTTTCTTATAATTATAGAAAATTCTAGTTCTTCCTTAAAATGACTATTATATTGCTTTGTTTAGTTATATTATGTTGCATCAATTAATCTTTGTTTTCTATTAATAAATATATTCTTAATATTAAAAAAATATTTTTATTTTTTTATATTGACATTGGTAACTATATTAACTCAATGCGAGGTTTCATGGAGACGATTCAAAAGCTGTTGACTCAGCTCAATATGATCAATCCAATTAAATATTTTTTTAATAATCATTATCATTTTATATTCAATGGATTTGGCATTATTGATGAGGCATTTTGATTCAAATATAATTTGACCACCTAAGATGTTTCACTTATTACCAAAAATATCTTAGAATTTAATTATCCTACATAATTCACCAAATTCCATATTTAATGTAGATTAACTTAAACAAAAAATAAGTAATTTATTATTATTTATTTTTATTTATTCTGTAATTCACAAGAATTTTAAACTAGGTCAGATTGAGATAAAATAAAGATCAAGGAGTCATCAAAATAAGCTACTATAATTACATATTCATTTTCTTCATATTTTTTTAGTATTTCATTTTCTAAAGTTTTCGAATATTTTAATTGATATTTTAGTTTGTACCTAATTTGATGATTAAGGGTGTTACACTGAATCATTTTTCTAGCTTACACTACAACATTCTAGTACTACTTATCTCATTTATTCTTATTTTTCACTTTGATTGGATAATATTACATTATATCTTTAGATATTAAACTATTTGATATTTAAATAACTTTTATTTTTTCAAATAACATTTCTTCAATTTTTCTTATTTCAACTTTAAATTATATGTAATTAATATGGAAATAAAATTTAATTATTATTTATATTTATGAAATTTTGTAATTTGTAGTAATTCCAAATGATGCCTCATCGAATTAAAACATATTTTATTACACATGTCTTCATAAGTTCTATCCAATTAAATATATTTTTTTTTTAAATATTTTATTGTTAGGAGTTTTTTCATCCTTTATGATATATTCGATTTGTGCTTACTTTGATGATCAAGGATGATGTTCATAATTTATTTAGTGTCTTAGATTGCAACTTTCCAAACTAATTTGCCTAATTTTAGCTTTAATAAAAATTTATTTAATAATAAAATAATAATTTAAATTTTTTTCTTAGTTTATTTTAGTCATTTGCATTAGTTCAAAATGACATTTGATTAAGAATGAAAGGAATATCGTTCATCTCACCTTAGTTAGATTTATCCAATTAAATGTCAATTGTTTCATATTATAATTATATTATTTTCTATTTTTTACATGATGTATGAGATATTTTAATTCAAAACTGATTTAACAATTCAGAATATTATTATTGAGCTTCTTGGTGTTTTGTGGAGTAACGTTTCCATACTATTTAACTCTTTTCTTTAAAACTTTTTCATTATTTTGCATTTATTTATTAAATTCTCTCTTATATGTCTTACATTGCTTCAATTTGGTTTATTATATTGCCTCAGTTTATCTTTTTTATCTTTAATATATATATTTATTTATTGTTGAGATAATATTTTTTAATTATTCCTTTTTAATTAATTTAGTAATTCATAGTGATTGCAAACTAGCTTAATCAACACAAAACAAGTATTTTTGCATATGTCTCAATGAGTATTGTAAAATTATATATTATTTCTTATATTTCTAAGTATTTTATTTCCTTTGAATTTTGTAATTGTACCTACTTTGATAATAGATGATGCTATAAATAATCTTTTTAGTATCTTGGAATACAATTTTTCTCTTTTCTTCAAATTTTTGCTTTGAATTAATTATATTGCAATGCAACTCTGAACGTCTTATCGAGTGACCTTCAAAGGTCTTTTATTTTTTTATATTATACCACTTAAGTTTATTACATTTTAGATTTAATATATATTTTCTTAACATTAAAATAATAGTTTAGTAATAATTTGCTTACTTACTTCGGTAAGTCACAGTGACTCCAAACACAATCCAATCGAGACGAAACTAAAGTCATGACAACCTTCTCGACATTCTCTAAAAAATTAAATATATATTTTTATATTTCAAAATATTTTTTTTTATCTTTTTTTGACTTTGGTGTATTTTATGAGACATTTTGAATCATAACTATCATCATGATAGAGTATGTTATATTCGATCTCCTTAATAGCTTGGAATAAAACTTTGTTATATAATTTAACTTATTCCTTCAAACTTTTTGCTTTAATTTTCTTTTATTACAATGCTTCAATTTGTCTTATTTTATTTTTTTAAAATGCATTTACTTATTATTAAAAAAAAAATAATTATTCATACTTATATGCTTTTGTAGTTCATTGCATTTCCACATGAGTTTTGATAAGCATGAAATAAATATTGTAGGATTCATCTTAGTAAGAATTGCGAAATAGAATATACATTCTTAAATATTTTATTTTTTATGATTATGGCATGCTTTTTGAGAAATTTCAAATCATATATGATTTCACGATTAATAGTGTTGCCCCCAATCTTTTTAGTACATTGGATTGGAACTTTTTCTTACCATTTATCTCATTCATTTAAAATATTGCTTTGATTTAGTTATATTTATTTAGAACTTAAATCACATTACATGTGAAATTTACATGTCATCCATGTGGATGCATTAAATCACTTTAATTTATCTCATTCAACCTTAATCGTTCATTATTTAATATTAAAAATAGTAATTTATTATTTATAGTTTTCTCTTTATTGCATTACAATAATTCAAAACTCATCTCAATCATGATCAAACAAATAGCATTGGATTCTTCATGCCAAGCTCTATCAAATTAAAGTTCATTTATTTATTTTTAAATAATATATTTTCTAGGGATTTCCATGCTTTATGATACATTTCAATTTGTTTCAGATTTGACAATCGAGGATGTTACAATAAATCTTTCAGTCTCTTGGAATGTAAATTTTTGACATAATTTCACTTTTTTCAAATTTTTCACTTGTGCTTGGTTATTCTTGTATATAACTCTAATTCTCCTCTCGTGTGATGTTGAAATCATTTTGTTTTATTTGTATTATATAATTTTCATTTATCTTGTTTTAGCTTTAACATATAATTAATTAATGCAAAGATAATATTTTTTTAGTAGTTTTACATATTTTATTTGGTAATTCATAGTATTTCAAAATGAGTTGCAATTGAGATTAAAGAATGTCATTAGACTCACTCGTTGAGCAATATCGAATAGTTGTTTTTTATATTTTAAAATATTTTAATTTGCTACCACTTTGAAACAATTTAGAAGAAATTTTTGTTTGTTCATTATTTAATGATCAATTATGTTATACCAAATCTTGTATCTTAGAATGCAACTATCTTGAACAATTCATCTCGTTTCTTAAAAATTCATAGTTTAATGTTGTTATATTATCATGAAATTCAAAATCTCCTCTTTTGTGACCTTTACATTGCTTTGATTTGGATATATTAACTACCCCAATTAATCTTATTTAAGTTATAATATATATTTACTTAATGTTAAAATAATAATTTATTATTATTTTTGTTTACTTACTTTTGTAATTCATAGTAATTCCAAAAGAAGAAATGAAAATCGTTGAAAACATCATGATGATGTGCATCAATTTTAATATAGATTTTTATATTTCATTATTTAGAATTTGTTTTCTAATTTTGTGAGTTTTCCAAGACATTATAATTCATACCTTATTTGATGATCAAGAAAATTAAACATGATCTCCTTATTATCATTGAATGAATCTTTTCCTTAACATTTGCCTCATTTCATCAAATATTTTACTTTTATTTAGCTCTATTACTGTGAAACTCTAATTGTCCTTTCATGTGACCTTCAAAATGCTTAGATTTAGTTATATTGTATTCCTTCAAATTATTTTATTTCATCTTTATTATAAATTTTCTAAACATTAATATAATAATTTGTTGTTCTTTATGTTTTTTGTTTTGTAATTCAAAATAACTTTGAAAGGTTTCAATTGAGAGGAAATCAAGGTCATTGGACTCCTTTCGATAAGCTCTAATCACATAAACTTTTGGCATTCTTCAACAGATTTTTCATTTCATATTTGATACAATGTTTGACAATGTTACACTCGATCTACTTAGTGTCCTAGAATATAACCTTCATATGTAATGCATCAGCTTAAAGTTTTGCATTGATTTTTTTATATTACATTGAGGCTAGAACTCTCCTCTCATGTGCCATTTACTTCTCTTTTAATTTCTTACATTGTATTACTTCAATTTAACAAACATTTGGTTTAATATATATTTATCTAATGTTAAAATAAAAAAACTATTACTTTTACGATAATCTATTTTTGTAATTCACATTAATTCAAAAAGAGGTTAGTGCTAGATAAAATGAGCTTCATCAGAGTAGTATCAATGTACTTTATGAAATTATATACATATATATAAATACATACACACACACACACACACACACACACACATATATATATATATATATATATATATATATATATATATATATATATATATATATATATATATATATATATACATATTTATATGTATATATATACTTTTAAATATTTTATATTCATAGGTCTTAACACATTTTATGAGTCATTTTGAGTGGCACTTGATTACTATTAAGGACATTACACTCAATTTTTTTTGTGTCTTTGATTGTAACTTTCCTTTACTATTTATCTCATTTCTAAAAATTTTTTAGTTTTATTTTGTTATGTTACTATGAAGTCTATTTCTCCTCTTATATGACTTCTTCATAGCTTTGATTTGGTTATATTAAATTTATTCTATTTATCTCAATTTAGATTTATTATATATTTATTCAAGATTGAAATATATATATTTAATATTATTTTTCTTATTTATGTTTCTTATTCATACTACTTCTAAATGAGATATGTTCGAGGTGAAACAAAAGTTTTTTGACTTATCCTAACAGGTTCTATCGAACCAAATATTCACCTTTCACATTTTTAAATTTTTTATTTTGTCATATTTTAACATATTTTTGTGATATTTTGATTCATAACTGATTTTGATGATCATTGATGTTGAAATCCATGTCCTTTGTATCTTTCAATTTCGATATTTTATTTTTTAGTGTTTTTCGTACTTTATGGGTTATTTTAATTTGTAAATGATTGAACAATCAATGATGGTACAATCCATTTCTTTAGTATTTTAGAATAAAACTTTCTCAAAACATCTATCTAATTTTTTCAAATTTTTAAATTTATTTTGGTTAATTTGTATGAAACTCTAATTCTTCACTTATGTAGCATCTACATCACTTTGATGTGATTATATTACAATATTTAAACTAATCTCATTTTAATTTTAAAATTTATTTTCTTAATATTTAAATAACAATTTATTTTTGTTCATTTTAATAATTAATGCTAATTCGAAGGTAGGCAAGCTTAAGATGAATTGAACTCATTTAACTCATCTTAAGAGACTTTATTCAATAAAATATTCACTGTTTCAATTTTTTAAATTATTTTTTCTAAGGTACTGCTATGCTTTATGAGATTTTTTATTTGTATTCGATTTGATGATTATACACTATATCACCTTAAAGTCTTGTAATGTTTCCTATACAATTTATCAATTTCTTTATGTTTTTTGAATTTATTTAGCTATATTACTATGAGCTCTAATTCTCCTCTTATGTGTCCTTTACATATCTTTTATTTGGTTACATTTCATTTCATTAATTTCTATCGTTTTAGCTTTATTATATATTAAGTTAATATATAAATAGTTTATTATTGATATTTAATTTTTTAGTTTTGTAATTAGTAGCAATTCCAAATGATGTCTCATCAAGATTAAACAAATGTCATTAGACTCAACTTGATGAGCTCTAACAACTTAGAAATTCATTTTTATATTTTTTAAATAATTTACTTTTAAGTATTTTTACAAGTTTTATGAGTAATTTTGGTTAGTACATATCCTTAACATCAAGGACGTTACACTTGATTTCCTTAGTTTCATGGATTGTTGCTTTCCTATAAAATGTATATCATTTCCTAAATTGATTTATGTCTACTACTATTTAACTCAAAATCTGTTATTGTTTGAAATTAATATTTCTTTGTTTTATTTGTATTACAACACTTCAATTTATCTTTTCTTTGGGATGCTTTATGAGGACTCATCTGAATCAATATTATCCATTTAAATATATGTGTTTCTCAGTGTTTTTAAAATGTTTTATTATCTGGGCTTTTGTTAGCTTCGTGAGATGTTTGAATTCATACCATATTCGATGATCGAGATGTCACATTTGGTGTCAGTAATGTCTTGCAAAATATCATTCCCTTAGAATTTATCTCATTTCTTCAACTTTTTTGCTTTGATTTTGCTTTGATTTTGTTATATGACTAAATAACAGTAAATCTCCACTTGTGTGACCTTTGCATCCTTATGATTTAAGAAGGAGGATAGATTGACATAAAATAGATATTAATAGACTCATCTTGATAAGCTCTATATAGTTAAATATATATTTTTATATTTTTAAATATATATTTAAAGATTTTGGTAAACCTTATGTGATATATCAATTCATACCTGATTTAAGGATTATGGTTGTTAAACCTAGTCTTCTGAATATCTTAAAATGCAACTTCATCAATAATTTCTTATTTCTTTAGATTTTTTACTTTCATTTTGTTTTAATAATATAAGACTCGTATTTTCCTTTCATGTGACCACTATAAATGACTTTGATTTGGTTATATTAATTTGGTTCAATTAATCTAGTTTTAGCAATACTAAATATTTACTTAATATTAAAATAATAATAATTTTTATTTAAATTTATTTACTATGATAATTCGTAATAATGTGCTATGAGGTGTGATGAAGATGACAAGAAAATTATTGGAAATGGATTTTCCATGCATTACAAGGGATTTAGATTGAAAATTAATTTCATAATCGAGGATGTTGTACTCAATCTCTTAAATATCTTTGTCTATAACTTTTTAAATAATTTATCACATTTTAGTTTTAATATATATTTACTATAGGTTAAGATAATTATTTATTATTATTTGTGTTAATTTATTTTGGTAAATCACAAAAATTAAAAATAAATTTAGATTGAGATGAAATTAAAATTGTTGGACTCACCTCTAGAGCTCTATCCATTAAATTGTCTTTTTTATAATTTTATTTATTTTGTTATGTATGGTTTTTGCAAAGCATACAAGCCTTTTTAGTTTGTATCTAATTTAATAATTTGGGATGTTACACTATATTTTTTACGTAAATTGTGATGCAACAGCTTTATATAATTTATCTCCATTATTTAAAGTTTTTTCTTTGTTTTCTTATATTACTTTGATTTTCTTCAATATTTAATTTTTATATTACATTACTTCATTTTTATATTATAATAGTATGATTTTTTTCATTTTAGCTTTAATATACATCTACATAATATTAAATTGAAAATTTATATTTACATCTATTTATTTATTATTATAATTCCAAACAAAGCCTATGTGGAAAAAAAATGGAGTCATCTCAACAAGTTATTAGTTAAATATTCATTTTGTAAAATTTTTATTTTAATAAAATCACATTGCCCTACTTTATTTTTTAATTCACATCAAATTTTATGAATCAAAATGTTGTGATCAATCTCTTAAGAATTTTGATAAATAGCTCACTTACGTAATTTATCTAAATAATTCAAATTATTATTTTGATTTGTATATATTATAATAAAACACTAAACCTTTACTCTGGTGTTTCATACTTATTCTAAATGAGGTCCAATCGAGATAAAGCAAAAATCCTTCGACTCATGTCAAAGAGCACTATATAAAACTTAATGAATTATTTTATTTTTCTTTAAATTTTATGAGAAAAGGATGTTACACACAATTTTCTTAATATCTTGAAATAAAACTTTCTTATATAATTTAAAAAAGGTCTAATTGAGACAAAACAAATATTGTTTAACATTTTACCATATGCTTTACTAAATTAAATATTGATTATTTTCTTTTAGATAATTTATTTTCTTTTGTTTTGGCATGCTTTATGAAACATTTTTATTTATTCCTTTGACAATCATGATATTTCACTTAATCTATTGGAATTCAGTTTTGTTATGTAATTTATCCCATTTTTCAAAGTTTTTTTTTGCATTGATTTGGTTATATTACTATGTAACTCCAAATCTCCTCTCACTTCACCTATTGACTATTTTGATTTGTTTATGATAAAATCAATCAATTTATCACAATTTGGCATTAATATATTTATATATATATATATATATTCCAAACAAATAAATTAAAATAAATTCCAAACAACATTTCATCGAGGAAAAATACAAGTAATTTGACTCATCTCAATGGGCTCTATCAATTTAAATATTTAGTTTTAGAATTTTGAAAATTTTAAGTTCTAGGATTTTGATTTGATTTATAATATACTTTCATTTGTACTACATTTCACTATTGTGCATGTCACGATGGATCTACTTCGTATTTTTAATGTATATTTTGTTGCAATTTGTCTCTGTTTTCAATTTTTTTGCTTTAATTTTGTTATATTACAATATATCTGTGAATATCCTCTCGTGTGACTGTTAACTTCTTCTTTATTTGATAATATTATATATTTCAATTTATCTCATTTTAATTTTATCATATATTTACTTTGTACAAAAATAATTTTTTTGATATTCATTCTTATTTACTTTGTTATTTCAAAATAATTCTATAGAAGATTAGATCGAGATGAAACAAATGTCATTGAGATCATCTCGACAAGTTTATCTAATTCAATATTAATTTTTTATATTTCTTTAAAATTATTTCTATGCTTTTTATGTGTTTTATCAAATATTTTGATTTGTACTTGATTAGATGATCAAGAATGTTAAAGATGATTTCCTTAAGATGTCAAATTACAACTTTGATTTTTTTTATGAATCCCTTAACTTATTATTAAACTTTAAATAAGTAGAAAGGCTTAGCTGCTTTCAATGGTGGAGCCAACAAATCTATGCTAAAGTGGGCTACTTCTGGTAAATTGAATTTGTGATGTGTGGTGAACCAAAAGTTAGGTTATGATGTCCAACTATAATCTAACTTGTGTGGTTAACAATCAACTTTGAATTAAAAAATACATTAGGAATCTGATTATTTCATTAAAATAAAGAATTTCAATGGCCTAAGAGGATTTTCAAAACTTGTGATTTCTATGGATTACTTCGAATAAAAAAGAAAAGAAATTCAACCACGCACAAGTAAATGATGTGAGTAGTTATGACTCTCTTAAGGTAGCAGAACACCTCAACAATTAATTCTAGATGTGCATGATTGGATTAATGAGATTATTATAATTCCTTTCAACAATCCAAAGAAATTGAAACCAAACAATTAGGCCTAATGAAATTAGTAGGGAAAAAAGACTTTATTGATGTTGACTCTTGCTCAACTTCATGAAATGACTTGAGAGGTTTAGCATAAGTAAGAGCTAGCATGTGAATGGAATTGACATACCATTATTTTTAATGTTATTTTACTTATTTTGTAAGATGGAGGGGGCTAAGCCCCTCATATTATCTCAAAGTCTCACCTTAGGGGATGAATCCATGTAGAGGGCATTGTTAGAAGAGAGTTTATCTAGGGTGGCACATCTTTTAGAAGATAAGACAAATGTCTTGAGATGTGCCCAACAAGTAAAGAAATCTCATTTGGACCAAAAGTGTAAAAAGTCATTTGTTTCTAATTTCTATCATAAATATGAATAGTGAAAGCATGACCTATTGATCCTTTAAAGTTTTAGATTTTAAGTTAGCGATGTGCTAGAAATAAAGCATTCATTTCATAAGTTAATGGAATCTCCTCTTTTTTCTTTAAAGAGCACTATTCTCCCAAGAAAATGTTGATGGCTTTTGCACAAATACCAAATTATGTAGACGAAGAGAGGGTTGGGTCTTTGAATTGAAAGAGTTACAAAAGAGTCTTAAGAAAGAGGAGTAGAGTTAAAAGGGATGAAGAAGAAAGCAAAGACTCACTCACCAAAGGGATTCCAAGAGAGAGAAACCAAGCCAACTGAAGCACTCAATCAACATAGCAATAAACTTTTATTTTCCACCACTAATTAACTATTCATTCATTTGTGAGAGCTCCTTTTATTTGGAGATCACAAGTAGTTATTTGTTATAAAAAAGATGCTTCCTACCAACTTCTTAAAGGCTTTCATGCCAACATAATTTTTAAATACACACTTAGACTTTTTGCCTAACTCTTGAAGACTTTCTCATCCATGTAATTCTTAAATACAAAAGCATACTTCTTACCTACCTCTAAAAAACATTTATGCATAGATAATAAAAGCGTTGTTCCAACCTAGTTCTTAAAGGCTTTCATGTAAAATTTGGACACCATCATTAAAGTAGAACCAACTATGCACTAATGATGCTGCAAAAATGAACCATGGCTTCTTAACACTATCATTTATTGAAATTTTTAGAGCTTTTGCATGATCGATTCTAGTTTAAGACTTCATAATGGGTCTATGTTGTTATTTTTCCACAATATATTTTTTTGTGTCACATCAAATGTGATATAGCAAAATGAAAGGAATGTTATGTTGACATTAGGCAAGAATTAGGGTTTTTCATGATTATATAACAATTTAAATGATATAGAATTCCATGATGCTAAGTAGGCAAAGTTTAACATCCTTAACCATCAAATACTATATGATTGTAAATGTTGCTTAAAATATGCTAAAACCCTATAAAATAAAAAATCTTAAAAATTATAAGTAAATTTATATTTAGTTTGACAAAACTCGCTAAGTCGAGTTCAACAATATTTGTTCCATCTCTATCTGCAATCATTTAGAAATATAATTGATTGCCAAAGCAAATAAGCACAAATAATTTTAAATTATACTACTAAGAAAATATAAATCAAAGTTGAAAAGAAAAATTGAAATACTGTAATACAAACAAGTCAAAGTGATGTAAAGGTCCTACATGAATGGATTTAGAGTTACACAATAAAATAAAAAAAATGAAAATAAAAAATTTACAAAATTGAGATAAATTATAAAATAAAACTGAATTCCAAGACATAAAGATCATCGAGTCTTACATCCTCAATTATGAAATCAAATAAAAAAAATATTATTTCATAATGCATGTAAAATATTTTGAAGATAAAATATTAAAAAATATAAAAAGAATATTTAATTTTTCTAACTCTTCGGGACGAGCTTAATGATCTTTTATTTTCTTGATTACATTTTCTTTAGAATTATTGTAAATTAATAAGCTTAATAAGTAGAAATAACAATAATTTTTTTTAAATATTAAGAAATACAAATTAAAGTTGAAGTGAGACAATTTGAAATAATGTAATATAATAAAATCAAATTAATGCAAAGGTCATAAGAGAAGAAATCTTAAAGTTACTATGAATTCTTAAATACACAAAGCATAAATAATAATAAGTTTTTATTTCATGGTAAAGTAAATATAGAAAAAAGTTGAAATGACAAAAAATTAAATAAAATGTAATATAACAAAATCAGTGAGATGTGTAGAATTCAATAAAAAAGAATTTTTAGTAATATGACCGTTTAAAAGTTAAAAATTTTGAATAAAGGGGATTAGTTGTGCATGAAAGTTGCATTCAAAGATCCTTTATAGATTGAGAGGAACCTTCTCGATAATTAAATAAAATATAATTCAAAATATCACAAAAAAACATTCCGAAAACATTGAAAATAAAATATCTAAAAATAAATAAAATTATAAGATTGATCTCAGTGATACAACTCCAATGACATTTCTTTCCTCCATAATTGGACCATATGAATAATAAATATAATTTATAAAACTAAATAAGAATAAAAATAAAAAAAGTGTTAATTTTATAGTAAGTGAATATATATTAAAGATAAAATATGATAAATTGAAGTAATACAATATAACTAAATAAAGGTGTTTTAAAAATAAAATGAATTGGCATTTAGTGATTCTATTTCATATAATTACTCTCATTTGCTTAATGTTCTCTTTTTTTTATTATATTACTATGTAATTTTAAATCTTTTCTTCTATAACCTTTACAATACCTTGAATAGGTTATATTATATTACTTCAATTTACTTTGTTTTTATATTTAATACAAATTTTCTAAATATTGAAAATAATTATTTACTATTACTTATTTTGTAATTTGTATAAATTCTAAATGATATTCACTCAAATGAAACAAAAATTATTTGACTCATCTCAATGAGTTCCATCATACGTAATATTTTTTAATATTTTTAAAAAATTATTTTTCTTATATTTATGAATGATTTATGAGTTATTTTTATTTGTCGCTAATTTTCTTATGAAGGATGTTATACTCAATCTACTTAATATCTTGGAATGCAACTTTTTTATACAATTTATCTAATTTTTTAAACTTTTTTACTTTCATTTTCTTATTTCATAAACAAACCCTAAATCTTCTCTCTTGTGACTACTACGGCACTTATATTAAACATTTCGTCAATTGATCTCATTTTAACATTGATATATATTTGCAAATTTCTAAATTAAACATGATATAAATGAAACAAATGTCATTTGAAATGTATAGATGAACTCAATATAATTATTTATTTTTTTTTATATTTTTAAATGCTTTACTTTCTTGAATTCCTAATTTGGCAAAGAAGTATGTTTAACTTGATCTCGTCGATATGCTATTTGTGCAACTTACTTGTATAATTTATTTCTCTCTTTAAAATTTTTTGTATTAATTTTGTTATATTATGATGTAACTGTAAATCTTGTCTCATGTGAAATTTATATCCTTTCAATTTGGTTAAGATAGATTCCTTTCATTTATCACTATTAAGGTTTCATATCTATCTACTATTTATGCTTCTTATTTTAATAATTCATAATAATTACAAACAAAGTTATGATTGAGACAAAAGTAACATAGTTGTGCCCAACTCGATGGTCTATACAAAATTAGATGAGCAATTTTATATTTCAAGTTTTTTTTTTAGATTTTGACATAGTTTACAAGGTATTTTGATTTTTACCTTGTTTGATGGATAAGGTTTCATTCTTAATCTCCTTAGTATCTTGCCTTGTAACTTTTTTTATAATTTTTCTAATTTTTATAAAGTTTTTATTTTATTTGGTCATATTAATATGTAATTCTAAACCACTACTTTTGTGACTTGTACATGGCCTTCATTTTGTTATATTATGTTTCTTCATTTTATATTCTATTATCATTAATAGATATTTACTTAAAATTCAAAATAATGTTTAATGTTTTCATTTCTTATTCATTTTTTTTAATTCTGACAAATTCTGAATGATGTTTAATCTGGATGATAAATGTCATCTAACTGCTCGTACTGAATTAATTTAAAAAATATTGAGTTATGCTATTTTGAGATATGTTTTTCTCTAAAATTTCCATTATTTTGAAATAAATTCTATTGGCTCATGATTTGATCATCGAGATGCAAAACAAGATCTTAATATTTTTTGGAATGCAATTTTTTGAAATTTATAGTAACTTCTAATAAACACCAATTGAGATGATGCAAACATCATTAGACTCATTTTTACAAGTTCTACCCAACGAAATACTCATTTTTTATGTTTTTAATTAATTTATTTTTAGGGTTTCTGAAAGCTTTACTAGTCATTTTTTTCTACCAAAATTGATGATTGGGCTTATGACACTCGAACTCCTTAATATCCTAGAATACATTTTTATTTGAAATTTATCTTACTTTTTCAAATATTTTGTATTAATGTAGATATAATACTATGAAATGTTTCATTATAGTTTATGATTTCATTAGCTTTTTTCTTTGATTTGCTAATGTTATCGTGAGACTATAATTCTCATATTTTATGGCCTTTACTTCATTTCAAATTTCATATATTATTTTCCATCAATATATCTCTTTTTAGCTTTAACAATTACTTACAATTAAATAAATAAATTTCTCTTGTTTTTGGGTTTTATTTTTGCAATTCACAATAATTCCAAATGAGGTCTAATCAAGATGAGACAAAAAATGTTTTGCTTGTATATATGTTCTTAATATAATTAACCACATTTATATTACTAAATATTTAATTAACTAGGGTATTGGCATATTTTATTAGTCATAAATTTTTCATTTTATATTTTTAAATTAATTTTTTCTTGTTTTTTTTAACTCACTTTACAAGAAATTTTGATACCTACGTCACTTGATCATCATGGACATTGCACTCAATCTCTTTGGTATCATTGAATGTAACTTTTTATTATAATTTATCTCATTTTTTGAAATTCTCATCTTCTTTTAGTGATATTACTTTGAAACTAAAACTCTCTTTTTTGTAGCCATTGCATCTCTTTGAAATGGTTATATTTAAATGCTTAAATTTATACCTTTCTAGTTTTAATATATATTTACATAATTTAAAATAACTATATTTTATTATTTTAGTTATTTATTTTGGTAATTTATAGTAATTCCAAATGATGTCAAATTAAGATGAAACATAGTTCATCAACTTGTATTAATGTGGTCAATATAACTAAATATTTATTTTTATATTTCGAACAATTAAATTTTCTAGAGTTTTAAAATACCTTAAAAAGCATTTTGATTTAAACGAGACTTGTAGAACAAAGATGTTATAGTTGATCTTCTTAGTATCTTGGAATGTTAATTTTATATGAACTTTATAACATTTATTAAAATGTTTTCTTTTGCTTTGGTTATGTTATAATTTATGTCTAAATCTTCTCTTATGTGACTTATAAATCACTTTGATTTTGTTATATTACATTATTATTTGTACTTACTTGCTATGACAATTTGTAATAATTCTAAAGAATGTTTGATCATGATGAAACAAAAACTATTACAATAGTTTAATAAGCTCTATTAAATCAGATATTCAATTAATATTTCTTTTTATATTTTATTTTTGATGATGTTTACACCTCTTATGAGGAATGTTAATTCGTACCTTATTTGGTGGTTGATGTTGTAATGCTTAATCTCTTTGGTATGTACGTTTGCAACATGTTAATATAATTTATTTAATCTCTTCAAATGTTTTATTTTTCTTGGTTATATTCAATTCTTTCAATTTATCAAACTTTAGGCTTAATATCTTTTTACTTAATAATAAAATAGTGATTTATTTTTTTTCATATTTACGTTTGTTATTCACAATAACAATGAATACTAACTTATAAAAAAACATAAATACAATGGGGCTCATGTGAACATGCAATACAATAAAATATTCATTTCTATGATACTAAATATTTTATTTTGAAAGTTTTGGCTCATTTTATGAGTCGTTTTAGCTTAGATCTTATTTAATGATTGAGGTTACTACGCTTGATCTCCTCAAAAATTTTGGATGCATTCTTTCATGTAATTTTTCTCACTTCTATAAATATTTTTCTTTTATTTTATTTTATTACTATGTAACTCTAGATCTCCACTTATGCAAACTTTACATTGCATTGATTTAGTTAAATATCATAACTCCCACTTATTTTATTTCAATAAATATTTACTTAATGTCATAATACTAATTTATTATAAGTTGTGCTAATTTACTTCGACAATTTGAATTAATTCCAAATGTTGGGTAATTGAGACAAAAAAACAATGTCAAACTCTTCTTGAAAAGTTCTAACAAATAAATCATCAATTTAACTTTTTTAAATACTTCGTTTTCTAAGATTTATGCATGATTTAAGAGTCATTTTGATTAGTACCTAAATTTTAATTGATGACATTCAAGGTGATTTACATAATATCTTTGAATGCAATTAAATATTATTTTTTATTTTTACTAAAATTATATTTTTAGGCTTTCAAATTATTGACTAGGTATTTCCATTTGTACATTATTTTTGAATAAAAAAATAGAGCACTAGATAATTTTAATTTCTTAAATTACAACTTACTTGTATGATTATTTTCATTCTTCACACTTTCTACTTTGACTCATTTATATTGCTAAGAAAAATCTAATTGTCCACTCATGTGATCATTAAATCACTTTGATCAAGTTATTCCTTTTGCTTTAATTTACTTTATTTTTACTTTATCATAAATTTGCATAACATTAAAATATTTATTTGTTACTATTTATATTTATTCACCATTGCAATTTATAGTAACTCCAAATATGACCCAATCAAGACGAAATAAATGTTGTTCTACTAGTCTTTAAAATTATTCATAAATAAATATTAATTATTTTTCTTTTAAATTTTTTATTTTCTAATATTTTGGCATGTTTTATGAGAAATTTTTATTTATACTTGATTTGACAATTTATTGCATCACGCTATACCTTCATAGTTTTTTGGAATATAACTTTGTAGTATAGTTTACCTAAATTATTCCAAATTATTTTCTTTTTTTAGTTATATTATTGTAAAACTCTAATCCTTATATCATGTGACATTATGCATCACTTTGAAATTGCTTTATACTAAAATACCTTATAACAAAGCTTCAATTTATCTATTTCTACTAAAATATATGTTTGTAAAATATTATAATAAATTTATTATTATTTATGCTCATTTATTTTAGTAATTCATGGTATCTCATAATGAAGTTTGATCAAGACAAATCAAATGCCATTGGGCTTGCCTGAAAGAGATTTATCAAACTATCAATTATTCACTTCAATATTTTTTAAATATTTTTCCTCTATATATTTGGAAAACATTATGAGCTATTTTGTTTTGTACTTGACTAAATGATTACAAAATGTTATAGTCAATCTCATAAGCAACTTGGATGTAACTTTATCATACAATTTATAACATCTCAATATCTTCACTTTTTTAGTTGTAATTGTAAATCTCTTCTCATTTGACCTTGTCATCTCCTTGATTCATTGAAATTACTATTTAAATGCGACAATGAAATATAATAATATCAATGTGATGCAAAAGTTATGTTAGAGTAGAACTAGAGTTTCATAGTAATATATCAAAATAAAAACATGGATTGTTAAACTAGTGTGCAAAAATTGTATCAAAGTGATATATCCAATCAAACAAAAACCTTGGAGAAATGAGATAAATTATATGAGAAAATGACATTCAAAGATATTGACAAAATTGAGAATAAAATCTTAGATCATCAAATGATATAGGTATTAAATGATCATCAATCATGCATAAATTATAGCGAATAAGATTTTTAAAAAATTCAAAAATAAATATTTAATTTGATAAAGTTTATTGAGATAACTATATGACATTTCTTTCCACTCAATAAGATAATGTTTGGAAATACTACAAATCAGCATGCTAAATAGGATAAATAACAAAGAAAATATAATTTAATATTAAGTAAATATATATTATAGTTAAAATGAGATTTTGTGATAATGTACTATAATGAAATAAATGTGATTTAAAGGTTACATGGGAGGAGATTTTTAATTACATAGTAATATAACTAAATCAAATGAAAAGCTATGAAGGAGTGAGATACATTATTAATAAAAATATGGTCCATGACACTAAAGAGATCAAACATAACATCTTCAATTATAAAATCTAGTAAAAATTGAATTCTCTCGTAAAGTATGCAAAAATCTTAGAAAAGAACTTATTAAAACTTACTAAAATGAATACTTAATTGGATATGGCTCATCTTGATGAGTGCTATAATGTTTTTTAAAACTTGATTCAACCTTATTTAGAATTGCTAAGAATTACTAAAATAAATAATTATAAATTATTTTTAAGATTATGCAAAATAATTTGGAGCTTAAATTAGATAAATTAAAAAAATATAATATAACTAAAGCAAAATAATGTAAAGGTCATAGTAGAGAAAATTAGTGGCTCATAGCATTATAACTAAATAAAAGTAAAACATTTAAAAAAATTATATTAACTGTACTAACAAATTGCATTTGAAGACGCTAAGAAAATAAATTGTAGCTTCCGTGATCATCAAATATGGTATGATTCAGAGAGTCTTGGAAAGTATGCCAACTCTAAGTAAATAAAATGTTTCAAAAAAATAGAATTAAATATTAAATTAGATAGAGTACTTTTAAATGAATCTAAAGACTTTGTCTTTATTTATCCTCTTTTATAAATATTGTGAACTAAAAAAATACGAAATAATAATAATAAATTATTTTTTCAAATTCTATAAATGTACTTTGAAGCTAAAATATGATAAATTAAAGAAATATAATACAACAAAATAAAAGTCATGTAGAGTTCACACAAGTAAAGATTTTGTGTTATATTATAAAAAAAAAATCATATTGGAAAATATGAAGAAATCAGATAAATAGTAAGGGAAAGTTACATTGTAAGAATCTAAGGAGAACAATGCCAAGAGCCTCGATCATCAAATGTGGCACAAATCAAAATGTCTCGTATGTCTGCCTAAAATAAAGAAAAACTTATTTAAAAATATAAAAATAAATATTCCAATTGTTTGAGCTCGTTTTAAATTTAAACTATTCATTTTTTCCAACTTGATTAGACCTCATTTGAACGAACTATTAATTATAAATGTAGATAGGCATAAATAAAAAAATTATTATTTTAGTATTGAGAAAATGTATATTAATGTTGAGATAAAATGATTAAGAAATATAATGTTACCAAACTAAAGTGACCAACTAACCATATGAGAGGAGATTTTTTTATGTAATATATATAACCAATTCAAATTGAAAAACTTAAAGAAATGAGTTATATTGTATGGGAAAGAAGAATTCAATGATACTAAGAAGATCGAGTGTGATATGCTCGATCAAAAAATTAGGTAGAAATCAAAATAACTCATAAAACATATGAATATGCTAGAAAAAATATCTAAATTTATTAATGTGAATATTTTCTAGGATAGACCTTGTGGAGATGAGACAAATGACATTTGTTTTATTTCGATGGGATTGCATTTATAATTATGAAGAATTATAAAAGTAAAATAACATAAATATGAATAAATTTTTTTAAAAATTTTAAAATAAGCATATTAAAGGCAAATGTAGATAAAATAAAGTAATGTAATATAGAAAAATAAGAGCGGTGTAAAAAAATTAGAGTTATGCTTTATTATAACAAAAAGAGGCAAACATTTGAAAAATCAGATAAGGTCTAAAAGTTGCATTCCAAGTAATTTAATATTCTTGATTGTCAAATTAGATATGAATTAAACTATTTCAAATGGCTTAGCAAAATAATTTGAAATGAATTACCATGATTAAGTAAATGAATATTTAATTTGTTAGATGTCATATAGTTTAGTACGTTGAAGTTTGTTTCATCTCATTCTAACCTCAAATTTTTGTAGATTACCAAAGATTATACACACTAATAATAAAAAAATAGTTTAATAATAGGTAAATATATATTAAAGTTCAATTGAGAAAAATTGAAGCAATGTTATTTAAGGAAATAAAAAGGATGTAAAAGTGTTAAGAGAGGATATTTGAGTTTCAAAGTTGTATAGCTTAATCAAAAGGAAACATTTTTAAATAATTGTTTGTGAAAGATCATTCCAAGAAGCAGAAGAGATAGAAAGTAACATCCTCATTCACTGGATGAGGTACGATTTAAACTGATTTGTGTAACTACCTTTGTTTGGTCTAACAACCCTAGTTTGGTCTCAATGAGACCACATTATGAATTACTATACATTATGAAAATAATAGCAAAAAAATTTGTTATTTTTTTAAGTGTTAAATAGATATATATTGTTACTAGAAAAGTGATAAATCATAGTAATGCAATTTAAAGAATTAAAAGTGATGTAAAAGTCATATAAGAGAAGACTTATAATAATGTATCAATATAGCTAATTGAAAAAAAAAATTAATGACATTAGATAAATTGTATGAAAGTGTTACATTAAAAGATGATAATTGGATTTAATGCAATCTCCTCAATCATTTAGTCAAATACGAAACAAAAAAATTAGTAAAACATACCAAAATCATAGAAACTGAAATATTTAAAAATAAACATGAATATTTAATTGGATAGAGCTCACAAAGATGAGTCTAATGCCATTTATTTCATCTTCATTGAAACTACTCTTTAATTGACATGAACTGTAATAATAAATAAGCATAAATTATATGAATTATTATTTTTATATTTAGTAGTTATGTTTTAAAATAAAAAAATGATAAATTGATGCAATGTAGTGTGATCAAATCAAAGTGATGTAATAGTCAAATGAGAGGAGATTTAGAGCTAAATAGTAATATAAGAAAAATGAAAGATAAACATTTTGAGGAATGACAAAAATTTAATAAGAAAATTTCATTCCAAGTTGATGTGGTGGTCGAGTGTAGCATCCTTAATTATCAAGTTTGATACTAAACAAAATTTCATGTAGAGAGTGAAAAAATATTAGGAAATAAAAGATTTTAAAATAAGAAATGAATTTTTTTTATTAGATATTACTCAATGAGATGAGCCAATCAATGTTCGTTTCATCTCCATTAGGCCTTATCTCTTGTTACTATAAATTGTACAAAAAGTAGACATTACAATAAATTATTATTTTAAAATAAAATAAATATATATTGAAACTAAAAAAAGAAAAATTGATGTAACATAATTTAATAAAATCAAAGAAACATTGAGGGCACATGAGAGCCATATTAGAGTTCAGTATTAATATAACCAAATAAAAGAAAAAAATTTGAAGAAATGAGTTAATTTTACAACAAGTTGCATTCCAAGTTACCATGAAAATTGATAGTAGAATCCTTGATCATATAATTAGATACAAATTGAAATGTATTATAATAATATTGTAAAACCTTTCAAAATAACGTATTTAAAAATAATTAAATAAATTGTTTGTTAGATAGAGCTAGTGGGGATGAGTAAAGGTTGCTTTTTTCTTAATGTCACCATATGATAAATTATTTTTAATTACAAAAGTTAAAAAGTACAAATAAAAATATATTGTTGTTTAAATAATAACATATAGCTAAATCAGTACAATGTAAAGGTCCCACAAGATGAGAAGTAGAATTGAATAAAAATGTAAAAAAATAATGTAAAACATTTTGAGAAAATAAGATAAATTAATTGGAAAAATTGATTTCCAAAATTGAAGGTGATCGAGTATATCAACCTCAATCACCAAATAAGTTATAAATCAAAATGGCTAGTAATGCTTGCAAAGCCCATGAAAAGTATTTAATAATATAAAAATGAATATTTAATTTCATATAACTTCTAATGATGAGTCGAACTACGTTT
Organism: Vanilla planifolia; assembly: GCA_023846275.1. Taxonomy (NCBI): domain Eukaryota; kingdom Viridiplantae; phylum Streptophyta; class Magnoliopsida; order Asparagales; family Orchidaceae; genus Vanilla; species Vanilla planifolia. Next base: position 247,283 of record JAIUJO010000201.1, on the reverse strand, counting down.
CCTTTGTCTAGATAAGACCTCAATTAAAATTGGTACACATTTCCAAAATAAAGAAACAAAAATAATAACAAATTATTATTTTAGTATTATAAAAATATAGATTAAAAATTAAATAAGGTAAATTTAAGCAATGTAATTTAGCAAAAACAAGTCGTAGTAAAATTCACACAAGAGAAGATTTATAGTTAGATATTATTGTAATCAAATCAAAGAAAAAATTATAAGAAATGACCTAAATTATATGTGAAAGTTTCATTCCAACTAACTAAGAAGATCCAACAAATCATCCTTAATCATGTCAAGTTTAATTAAAAATGTCTATAAGTGTATGCAATAACAATAACACATAAAATATTTTACAATATAAAAATGAATATTTAATTTGATGGAAGTCATTAAGATGAGTCAAATGATGTTTATATATCTCAACAAGGCCTTATTTACAATAACTGTGAGTTAAAAAACTTAAAAAATAGTTAATAATAAAAAATCTTTCTTTTGTTATTATGTAAATACCTATTAAAGTTGAGAATAAATAAATTACACCAATGTAATATATCCAAATCAAAACGATTTAATGGTCACATGAAATTAGAATGAGAGTTATGTAGAAATATAACTATATCGAAGTAAACATTTTGATGAAAATAGATAATTGTACGCCAATGATGAATTGCAGTGTACTAAGGAAATTGAGTATAACATTCTCGAACATTAAATCATGTACCAATAAATTATCTCATCATGCTTGCTAAACCCTTAAAAAATAATGTTTAAGATTATAGAAAGGTAGTTGTTGTTGGATAGAGCTCATCAAGATGTGATTAATAATGTTTACTTTATTTTGTTAAGGACTTGTTTGGAATTATTGTGAGGTACAAAATTAAATAATAAATGGCAATTATTGTTTTAATATAAAGAAAATATATGTCAAAGTTTAATTTAGATAAATTAAGGAAATATAATATAACTAAATCTATATAAAACAAAGGCCATAGAAGGCCTTATTTAGTGTTAAACAGCAATATGAACAAAAAAACAATGTGAAAGATTTGAAAAAAAAGAAGATAAATTATGATGAAAATTTCCTTTGAAAGGCACTAAAAATATCAAGTTAATAAACTCAATTGTCAAATAAGATATGAATAAATATCTTTAACAAAGAGTGCCAAAAACATAGAAAATAAATGCAAAAAATATATAAATGAATAATTAATAAGTCATAACTCGTCTAAATGAGTCTAATGTATTTGTTTCATTTGAGTCAAAACTCATTTAGAATTATTATGAATTTTCAATTTTAATAAATACAAATGATATTAAATTATTATTTTAAAATTAAGTAAACATATATCAAAGTTGAAATGAGCTAAATTATAGTAAATTAAATTAACTAAATCAAAGGGACATAAAACTAGTAGGGAAAGACAATAATAGTTTTATAGTAATATAGTTAAACGAAAGCAAAAATATTTGGGGAAATAACATAAATTGTACATGGAAGATACATTCCAAGATACAAAAGAGAATGATTATAACATCCACAATTATCAAATTAGGTATGAATCAAATTTTCTCATGAAACTTCCAAAGCTTTAAAGTATACGATATTTAAATATATAAAAATAATTGGATAATTATATAGAAAACTCATTAAGACTTGCACAGTTATTTTTTTCTCAATCAAACCCATTATGAATAACGAGAAAATACCAATTTAAATAACCCACAAATAAAAATTTACTACAACTTTAGCAATAAGAAAATATATATTATAGCAAAAATAAGTTAAGTTAAACAACTATTGCATAACTGATTAAAAGTGATCCAAATGCTCACATAATGAGAGATTTATAATTATATGGTTCTTCAACAAAATCAAAGAAAAAAATTGAAAAGTTCATATCAATTGAATAGGAAGGATGCATACCACGATGTTAAAGAGACCAAGCATAATATCCCAGAGAATCAAATCATGTATGAAAGAAATATGCAGGTAAACGATGCCAAAATCATAGAAAATAAAATATTGACAAAAAATAAAAGAATATTTAATAAGATGGACCTCATTGAAACATTTACAACAACATTTGTTTCATCTCAATCAATATTAGTTTTGAATTATAAGAGTTACTAAAGAAAATAAGCATAAAAAATCATAAAGTATTATTTTAATATTAAGAGAATAGATATTAATGCTAAAATAAGACAAATTAAAACAACAAAGTATGATGAAATCAACATGATGTAAAGATCACACGAGAGGTGATTTAGAATTAAATAGTAAAATAAACAAATCAATGACTAAATTTTAAGGAAAGAGGAAAATTATATAACAAAGTTGCACTGCAAGACACTAAAGCGATCTTGGGAAACATCTTCAATTGACAAATCAGATATGAGGCAAAATGATTCTTAAATAATGCAAAAAGTATGGAAAATAAAATATCTTGAAATATAGAAATAAATAATTAATTTTATATGCTCAACATAATAAGTCCAATGATATTAATTTTTTCTCAATTAGAGCTCATTTCTTCTTACTATTATTACGAAATTAAATGAGCATGATAAATTATTTCTTTAATATAAAACGAAATATATTAAAACTAAAAATAAAATAAATTTTAAAAGCATAATATAAAAAAATTTAAGTAATGTAAAAGATGAATGAGAGTAGAACTCAACTTTCAATATGACTAAACAAAAATAAAAACTTAGTAAAAAGAAATAAATTATACAAAAAAAGTTCCATTCTAAGTTACTAAGGAGTCCAATAATAGCATCCTTGATCACAAATTTACATACAAATTAAAATGAGATGTATAGCATGCTAAAAACCAGAAAATATTTTTATGAAAAAATATAAAAAAAATATTTTTTTGTAGCTTATTGAGGTGAGTTCATCAATATCTCTTTTTGCATTAATATCACCTCATTTGGAATTACTAAAAAGTTTGAAATTAGAGTGCATTAATAATCATATACTATTATTTAATAATAACAAAGTATATATTGAACAAAAAATGGTATTAATTAAATCAATTTGATAAGTCCAAATCAATGATGTTAGGTTAGATAATAGTTCAAGCAGTGTTTCATAATGGTATAACTTTTATTAAATGAAAAAGTTGAAATGAGATAAATTATTTCAGAAAGTTGCATTTCAAAAAACTAAACAGATCGAGTGTTCATCCATTCTTGTCAAATTAACAACATAATAAAAATAAGTCATAAAGAATGAAGAAACGATGTAATATAAAATATTTTAAAATATAAAAATCAATATTTAAAAAAATTTCTCTCATTGTAATTAGTCCAATGACATTTTCTTTATCTCGATTAAACTTAATTTAGAATTAATTCATAATAGCAAAGTAAAAAATTGTACACAATAATTCATTGTTTTAATAATATGTAAATATATATATCAAAACTAAAATGAGATAAAATGAAATAATACCATATGTCCAATTTAAATCGATGTGATAGTCATAGAAGAGTAAAGTTTGAGTGACTTATTAATATAACGAAATAAAAAATTCAATAAATGAGATAAAGTTTATCTGAATGTGCTATTCCAAAATATTAACTTCATATAGTGTAATATTCTAAATAATAAAAGAAAGTATGAATAAAAATGAATTTTAAACCTTGCAAAAACACTAAAAAATAAAATATTGACAAAAAAACTTAGAAAGGAATAGTGAAATTGATGGAGGTCATTAAGATCCCAATAAAACGTTTATTCGAATTACTATCAAATATCAAACTAAATAAGTAGAACAAAATAAGTAAATCAAAGCCATTTAAAGATGGCACGAGAGTAGATTAAGAGGGACATAGTAATATAACCAAATCTATGAAAAAGCCTTGAAAAAATATGATAAATTTTCTGAGAAATACGCATTTCAAGCCACTAATGAGATAAAGTGTCACATCTCATGTCGTCGTATGATCAAATTAAGTACTAATCAAAATGTGTCATAAAGAATTCTAAAGGACTAAGATATGTAATATTTAAAAATAAAGAAAATAATCTTTATTTATAGAAAACTTGTTGACACATGTCAAAAAATGTTTGTTTCATCTCAACCTGGCTTCATTCAGAGTTACTATAAATAACAAAATTAAATAAACATAAATCATAACGCATTATTTTTATAATATTAATCAATTATTTATTGAAGTTGAAATGACAATCATTAAAGCAACGCAATATCATACACATAAAGTGATGTAAAGCTACAAAAGTTGCAGATTAGATTTACAAATAATTTTATGCTTATCAAAGCAAAACATTTGAAGAAAAAAGATAAATTGTTTCACAACGTTGTATTGCAAGATATTGAAGAGATATTGAGTTAAATACTCAATTAATAATAGAGCTGTACTTAGAAATCACTTGTAAAATAGGCCATATCAAAGGAGAATAAAATAAAAAAATATCTTAAAATGAATAATTAATTGGATTAGCTCATTAAAACTAATACAACCACATTTTTTCATCTTGTTTGGACATCATTCAAAATTATTACAAATTACCCAAATAAATAAGAATAAAAGTTAAATAATGTTATTTTAATATTAAGTAAATCTACAATAATGTTGACATGAGATGATCGAAGCAAAGTAATTTAACAAATACAAGTTAATGTAATGGACACACAAGATATGAATCAACATCTCATAAAAATATAACCAAATCAAAACAAAAGTGTTAAAAACATGAGATAATCAAGTAAATATGCTATATTACAATATACTAAGGAGATAGAGAGTAATATCTATGATTGTCAAGTCAAGCAAGAATAACAATTGTTCATAAAATAAGTTAAAGTTATAAAAAAAAATTTTAAAAAATAAATATTTAGTTTGTAAGAATTCGTCTAGATGAGTTAATGACATTTATTTTTCTCTATCACATCATATTTGGAAAATAATTAGTTAAATTGAAATGAGTTAAATTAAGATGATCAAATATATCCAAGTAGAAGTGACACAAGGTTTTCAAAGATTGAGAATTAGAATTTCAACATAATATAACAAAAATAAATTAAGAAGTCTAATAAATAAGATCAATTATTTTAATATAAAAAAAATTTACATGAAATCTAAAAAGCGATAAAGTTAATAAAAATTATTCAGCTTAATTAGGGATATCAAAAGCCGTAAGAGAGTAGAATTAGACATTTATAACAATATAACCAAATCAGTGTAAAACATTTCTAAAAATGAGTTAAAATGAATGGGAAAATTGTATTTATAATACTATATGGAAAGAGAATAACATCCTCGATCGTTAAATCTATCATGAAATGAAATGCCTCATAACGAATGCCAGGAACACATAAAATAAAATAACTATATCTATAAGCAAATTTTTAATTAGACAAGGCATGTCAGGATGAGTTCTATAATATTTGCTTTATCTCAATTAGGCATTGTTTGAAATTACTACGAATTATAAAATTAAATAAACCAAAATAATAATAAATTATTATTTTAATATTAAGTAAGAATGAATGAGATAAATTTATAGAAATTTAATAAAACAAAATAAAGGTGATGTAAATATCTCATTGGTTGTGATTTAGAGTTAATAATATCAAAACTATATAAGAGTAAAAAATTCAAAAATAATAAGATAAATAATATCTAAGTAAATTACGATAAATAAAGTTAAACAATATAATATATCCAAAATAATTCATGTGCAAATGGAATGCATCGTGAAGCTTACCTCAACTATAGAAAAAAAATGTAATAATTTATTAGATGGAGTTGGCAAAGGTGAATAAATCACTTATTTATTTCTCTCAATCATACCTCATTACTAACTACTATGAATCACCGATGTAAAATAAATATAAATAATAATAAAACAGAAATCAATATTAGGTAAATAATTTTTTGTAGTTGAAATGAGATTAATTGAAGCTATGTAGCAATATAATCAAATCAAAGTAAAAATTTTCAAGTGAGAAAAGTTGTACATGAAAGTTACATTCCATAATAGTAAGGTGATTAAGTAAAATATCACATATTATTAGAATAGGTGCAAATTGAAGTATCTAAAAAAAGTGTTAAAATACTTGAAAAACATAAATTATTTAAAAATATAGTAATATTTATTTAATTTGATAAAACTCATCGACATAGAACTAAAGATGTTTTTTGAGCTCCATCAGATGTTAATTAAAATTACTATGATTTATAGAATTAAATAACAATTATTATTAGTAAATTAATTCTTTTTTATTTTTATTTAATAAATTTTAATGAAAAAATAAGATAAATTAAAAATTCTAATATGAAAAATTAAAAAAATTATAAAGGCCACATTGAAGGACAAGTAGACTTTCATAATAATAGAACTAAATCAAAGAAAAGAAATCAAACAAATGAGATAAACTGTGTGGGTATGTTGCGATCCAAGTTGCCTTATTGATATCATGCAACATAGCAATATAAGGTATAAATTGAAATGCTTAGAAAGTTGCACACAACCCATAGAAAAACAATATTTAAAAATATTAAAATATGACTATTTAATTATTTAGTGCTCATTAGGCAAGGTCAAATGACATTTGTTTAATCTTAATTTCACCTCCTATGCAAATAATACATATTAGCATGGTTTAAAAATCATAAATTAAAATAACTTATTTTTAGAAATTATGAAAATATATAATAAGATTACAATGACATATATTTAGGTGATATAATTTATGCAAATCAAATCAATGTAAAGGTGACGTGAGAGAAATGTTTTAATTACGTAATAATATAACAAATCAAAGCATAGCTTTTAAGAAATGAGATAAAAACACTAAAATTTTAATTAAAAATAGTAATATAATAGTCTTGTTTGTTAAAATAGTTTAGAATAAAAACGTCTCATCCAGCATGTCAAAGAAGAAAAATTATTTAAAATTTTAAAAATAAATATTTAATTAGATTAAGCTCACCAAGTTGAGTCCAATGACATTTATTTTATATCGACTACACCTCATTCACACTACAAAAAAATATTATTCAAGCATAGATAACAATAAATTATTACGTTAATATTCGATAAAAATAATTTAAAATCAATATAAGATAAATTAAAGAAATATAATATAGCTAAATCAAAGTTTTTTGAAATTCACATGAATATAGATTTAAAGTTACTTGTTAGTATAACCAAATGAAAGCGAAATATTTAAATAAATGTGATAAATTATATGGTAAAGTTGCATTCCAAAATGCTAAGTAAATCATGGGTAGCATTATCAATAACCAAATAATGTATGAATTGATAGATGTCATAAAACATGCCAAAAAAATATAAAATTTTAAAATATATGAAAGTGAATTTTTAATTAGATAAAGATCATCAAGACGAGCTCAAAATGTTTCTCTCATTTCGATTAGACTTCGTTTTCAAACGCTAATTAAAAAAAGTAAATAATCATTAATAAAAAGAAATTCCTATTTTAATATTAAGTATATATTAAACCTTAATAAACATAAATTGAAGTAATCTAATATATCTAAATTAAAACATTTTGAAGGTAACACAAGAGAAGATTGAAAGTTATATTATAATATAACTAAATCAAAGCAATAAATTTGAAGGACTGATGTCTTATGGATATGAACATTCAACTACAAAGTCCTAAGTATATCAAGTGTGACATCCTTGATTATTAAATATGATATGAATTAAAATATCCTCTAAAGTTGTCAAAATAGTAGAAAATAAAATAAATAAAAGACAAATAAATTTGTTTTTGGACAAAGCTCATCAAGGCAAGACCGATGAAATTTTTTTTATGTTAACCAAACTTAATTTAGAATTAAAATTAATTATAAAAGTAAATTAGCATAAATAAAAATTGATTACTTTTTTAATAATAAGAAAATATGTATTAAAGTCGAATCAAGATAAATTGAAGTAATGTAATATTATGTAATCAAAGTGACTTAATTGTGATTTGAGAAAAATGTTAGAGTTATATAGTAATCTACGAAAATGAAAGTGAAGCATATAAGAAAATAAGGTAAATTGTTAGGGAAATTTACATTACAAGACATAAGAGATTGAATGTAATATTTATGATCGTGAAAATATGCACAAAATGAAAGTCTCACAAGGACGCAAAGATACTAGAAAATAAAACACTAAAATGATTAAACAAAACATTTAATTAGAGTGAGATCAATGACACTTGTCCAACAACATTTGGTTCTTCTCGATTGAACTTGGTTTTGAATTACATGTTATAAAAGTAAAAAATTTATTTTTATAAAAATAAATAAATATATAAGAAAGCTACCATTTATATAATTTAAAAAATTATAATATAACTAAATCAAAGCAACGTAGTTGCTTTAGAAGGGAGACACAAAATCAATTATTGCATGATCAAAGAAAAAACCAATGCTTAGAAAATATCTTAAAAATTTAAAATCTAATATTTGATTATATATATCTGATCAAGGTTAGTCCAATTATGTTTGTTTCAAATTAATTGGATCTTGTTTGGAATTTTTGTTAATTACTAATGTAAACAAACGAAATTACAAATAAATTGTTATTTTAATATTTACTAGATATATGTTAAAGCAAAAATGAGATAACTTGTTTTAATATAATGCAATAAAATCAATGTGTTGTAATTGCCATGAGAGAGGATAATAAATGTTTAAAAATAAGTTAACCAAATCAAAATAAAAATTTAAAGAAATGATATAAATTGCATAGAAAAGTTCTTTTCCAAGTTATTATGGGGGTTAAATGCAACATCCTTTATCATTAAATCAATATTGAAATTAAATGCCTTATAAAGCATTGCATAACCTAAAATAAAATATCTTAAAAAAACTTTTTTTTTAAAAGGGTAAAACTTGTTGAGACTAGTAAAATGATGTTTGTTCCATCATGATTAGACCTTGCTTGGAAAATTATTAATCACCAAAGTATAAAACGACAAAAAAAATAAAAAAATTACTATTTTTAATAATAAATAAGTACATATTAAAGTCAAAATTAGATAAATTTAATCAATGTAATGTTAAGAAATCAAAGTGATGTAAAGGTCACATGAGATGAGATATAGAGTCACAATGCAATCTAACCAAAAGAAAGAAAATGATGTGACTAAATTAGATAAAGTATATAGTAAAAATTGATTCCAAAATGTTGAGGAGGTCAATTATAATTGATTTTTAATTAAATTAGGTACAATTAAAAATATCTCATTAAACAAGTAAAATGATAAGAAAAAAATTTTAAAAAAAAAAAATAATAATTAATTGGATAGACCATATTGAGATAATTCTAATTAAAATTGTTTGATCTGGATTAAACCTCATTTGGAATTATTAGGAATTAAAAAAGTAGTATAATAAAGTCAAAAGACATGTAAATGTCAAATGAGAGGATAATTCGTTTTACATAGCCTGATAAGAAAATAAATGTAGAAAATATTAAAACAATTGAAGTAAAGGAAAAAATCTTAGAAAATGAAACAATTAAAAAAAATTATAAAAATGAACATTTAATTAGATAGGGCTCGTTAAGATGTGTTTAATGCTGCTTATTTCACCTCCATCAAAGCTCATTCATAATTATATGAATTAAAAAATTTAAAAATAATAACTAATAATAAATTAGTTTATCAATAATAAGTAAATATATTGTAATGTTGAAATGAGAAGAAAATGAAGAAATATAATATAACCTAATCATAGCAATATAAAGGTTTCACAAGTGGAGATTTAAAGTTTCATGATAATATAACCAAATGAAAGCAAACTTTTTGAAGGAATATGACTAAATCATAAGCGAATGGTGCATTCTAAGTAACTAAATAGATCATGGATAACAATCTTGACTACCAAATGTTGTACAAATCAAAATTCCATGAAAGGTAAACCTAATCATGAGGTCTCCAAAGATGTTGCTTTTGCAATGATTGGACCTTCGGAATTACTGTAAATCACCAACATAAAGAAGTAAAAATAAAAAGAAATTACTATTTTATTATTAAGTAAATATGTATTAAAGAATAAATAAGATAAACTAAAGTAATGTAGTTTATAAAAATAAAATATTTATAGAGGACAAAGGAGAGAATATTTAGAGTTGCATAAAAGTACAACTAAATCAGAGCAATTAACTTGAAAAATGAGTTAAGTTGTTTTACAAACTTTTATTACAAAATCCTAAGCAAGTTAAGTGTGACATCTTCAATTATCAAATATTGTATGAATTAAAACCTAGAAATTAAAATAATTAAAAAGATAAAAATGATCATTATTTAACTGATCAGAGCTTTTAAAGATGATACCAATGATGTTTGTATGTCTTGATTAGATAAATTAAAGTAATGTAATATCACAAAATCAAAGGGTCCTAATGGTCAAAAGACAAATGATTTAGAATTACACAAAAGCCTAACCAAATCAAAGAGAAATAATGCAAAAAAATGATATTTGAGAATGTTGTATTCTAAGATATTAAGCAGATTGAGTATAACATCCTCTACCTTAAAATCACGTATGAAATGAATGCCTCCTAAAGAATTCTGAAATGTAAGAAAATACCGTTATTAAAATTATTAAAACAATCATTTAGTTGCATAGAGATCGATGTCATTAGTCCAACAATATTGTTTTCTTATCGACCTGACATTGTTGTAAATTATGACATAGTATAAAAGTAAATAACATTAAATAATAACAACTTTTTACAAATAAGTAAATATCCATTAAAGGTACGAATGAGATAAATACGTCCAAAAAATCTAAAAAAAATCAAAGAAATGATATAGTCTCATAAGTGGTATTTTGAGTTAATTATGTCATAATAAGTGCCAAAATAAATAGAAATAGAATATCTAATTAAATGTAAAAATTTATATGTAAACGTATAAAGCTCATCAAGATGACTACAATGATGTCAAATTTGTATCCATCAAACCTCATTTAGAATTTCTTTGAATCAACAAAGCTAAGAAAAAAATGAAAAAAAAAATATTATTTTAATATTAATTAAATATATGTAAAATCCAAAGTAGGATAATTTGATTAAGTATAATATAACCAAAATAAATTCAATTTAAATGTCACAAGGGACAAGAATAAGTCCTCCCAAGGAATATATCCAAGCAAAAGTAAAAATTAAAAGAAATGATTTGAATTATATAGAAATGTTCTTTCCCAAGATACCAAGAAGATCGAGTGTAACATCTTTGATCATTAAATAAAGTACAAAATCAAATATCTTGGAGAGCATGACATAACTTAAAAAATAATTTAAAAATAAGAAATAATATTTAATTGAATAAAGCTCATTGAAACTAATGGAATGAAAAATATAAATAATAATAATAAAATAATAAATTACTCTTTTATTATTAAGTAAATATATATTAAAACATAATAAGATAAATTAAAGCAATGCAATTTTACATATCAAAGTAATCTTAAGGTTGGCTAAGAGGATATTTAAAGTTACATTGTATTACAACCAAATGAAGGCAAAAATGTGTTGAAATTGGATAAATTTTATGGTATAATTGCATTATATGATGCAAAAGAGCTTGGGTGTAATAGTCTACATCATCAAATCAGATAAAAATAAAACATACATTATAAAATTTCCAAAACAACTAGAAAAAATATTTAAAATTATAAAATAAGAAATGTTAACTAGATAGAGCAATTAAGATGAGTCGAACGATGTTTGTTTTACATTGATCTTACTTCATTTAGAATTTCTAAAAATTACAAGAGTAAATGAGAAAAAAATAATAACATATTATTTTAATTTTATTAGATTTAAACTAAAGGTAAGAAATATAAATTGAATTACTATTATATATTGAAATCAAACACATTTGAAGGACAAATGAGAGGGGAATTAATGTTTTGTAACATGGTGACCAAATGAAAGGCAAACATTTTTAGAAATATTTCATTAATTAAACAAAGACACAAGAAAATAAATTTTTTCAAAATATATGAATAGATTAACATTTAATTGGATAGAGATAGTCACAACATGTATAACAAAATTTGTTTCATCTTTTTTGAACCTCTTTTTGAATTGCCACGAAGAAAAAAAAATTTATAAGCACAGATAAAAAACTAAATGAGATTTATTGAAAAATTTTATTATATAAAAATTATAAGAAAGCTCTGGTATCTCCTAGATTAGTAAAATATGGAGCATAAACGATATTAAAAGGATCATCATTTTTAGGATTCTTAAACTAATTTCATAATCTCCATTCTAGATTATTTCCAAATTGATGTTATGCTTAATAAAATACTCTAAACCTTTATAGGTATCATTTGTATGCTTTAGGAAAACACATTAATGTATTTTCTCAAAGAATATTGGTCCCAAAAAATATTTCCTTTAATTTCTTCACATAAAAGCTTTTATATTTTAGGAAAAGAACTATCACCAATAGTACAAAAAGTAAAACTTCTCTTTCATTATATTTGTTCATTAGGGTCTTTTGCACCCTTAATCATGTCATCTTATTCATAGAATACTCCTAATCTCAATAGCCGTTTGTGGCATATAGAGAGAGATTAAGATTCCATTTCTTGCTTATTTAGAATTCAATACATTTATGCTCTAGGAGCAAGATTGAATGGCGAGGTTAATGAAGACTTTTTAAGTGAATACATTCTCAAAGCTAGTCAAAAGATCATATTCTTAACTCCATTAATTTGGTAACTAAATTTGCTAAGTTGCACTATCTCTATAATAATATTCCTTTAAATGAATCAATTGTTTAAGGTTTAGCAACATTAATTTCTTCAGTAAAGACAATGTAGTATTTTAATGATAATAAGTCTAGGATAGATGGACAAAAATTGAAATCCATCATCATAGGGCATGATGAACTCCCACTATTTCTAAAAATATTTTTTAATAGAATTTGTAAGTAGATTTTGTACTTTGGTAGCCATTTCTACTTTCAATTTGAGAACATATTGTTATATCATTTCTTTGACTATAAAGACATAATGGGGTAGTACTTCAATGGAATTCGACAACCTTTGTTGTTCTTCTTTAAAAAAATCTAATATCTCCATTTGCTTTGGTAATTTTTTAATGTGCAAGCTTGCATTCTTCCTCGTTTCAACGAATTCAACATTAAACATCTTCATTTCCATTTCTAAATAAAGATTTTATTGTATTATTACTCCTTGATGAGGGGCAAAACATAGTTAATTAGTTAGAAAATGTTTCATTAACTGACATAGTGTAAGAAAAGTAACCTACAAGAACATCCTTGAAATATAAGGTAAGATTATGATTCTTTCTAGTATTTCACAAATGACCCAATAAGCACTTGTGGACGTTATTAACTAGATAATATGATCACATGGTAAATGTGAATTCTGACGAAGTCTATTTAGTGTATAAGGCCTCATAAGAGATTTTTTTGGAAAAAGGAGAGTTTGAGTCCGCATTTTCCAACAAAATATGTTAATGTTGCATTTTTTTACTCAGTAAAAAAATTTAAAATAAATGCTAGTTTAAGCTTTCCATTGCCTTTTATATTATAAGTTTAAGACATTTTTTTCCATTTATAATGTTAATTTCTTAGTTCCTTATGGTTATTTGTTTACTAATATTCTATTTAGTGTATATAGTGGCCTTTTTAGGTAGCTTGTTTTTGTAAATATTACTTTACCCATTTATATATTCGATGACTATAGTATATCCATTATTAGCAAGAAACACACTTAATGAAAGACGCCTATTTTTGGTAAATTTACTTTGATTAATTTTATCGTAAAATGCTAATATTTTTTTGCAAATATTCTCAAGAGAATTTTCCGTTTTATTTTGTACGATTATTTCATAGCTTTGTATATTGCATAGGCGTGCTAAGCTTTTAACATGAATTGCTATTATTTTACTTTTAAAAATTCTACTACTATGTTTACTTATATCTTCAAATCTTTTTAATGCTTCCATATAATTTGTTTAATTCCATGAACCTAAAAAAAATCTGGACATCTATATAAACTTTTGCTGTTAAGTAACTATTTAGCGGAGGTAATTGTAATGAGGCCATTTCATTGATAATCTATTTTATCCTTTTTACTAACTAGATATCTTGATCATTAACATGATATTTTCCTCATAACCTAATGTTTGTACATTTGAAAAAAAAATTCACTTAAATTAGGATTAAAATAGCATACATAACTAATGTTTTAGATAAAACATTGATATTTTTAGTATCAATAACATATAAGGCATGTTTAAAAAAGGTTTAACTATTATTCAAGTTTTTTTGAATTTATAGAAACTAGAAATGAGTTTTAAAAGAGGTGAAACAAATATTGTTCGACTTATGTTAACAAGCTTTAACAAAGTAATTTTTTTGTATTTTTAGATATATTATTTTCCAATGATTTGGCTTGTTTTATGAAGAATTTTTAATTGTGAAAAATTAGAGCATCAAATAAATCTTCCTGGTATCTTGGAGTGTAGCACTATCATACAATTTATATCATTTATTCAAATCCTTCAATTTGACTTAGTTGTATTATATTGAATTCTAATTCCCCTCTTATAAAACTATTGCATCACTTAGGATTTTTTATATTATATTACTTCAATTATTATTATTTTAGGTTCGATGTATACCTACTTAATATTTAAATATTAATTTCAATATTTATCTTTTGTATTTTTTAAATATTTTTGTTTATAATATTTTTATTAAATTTGTGATATATTTTTATTTGTATCTGATGTGATAATTGATGATGTCACACTACATATCCTCACAATCTTGAAATACAATTGTCTAAAATAACCAATCTCCTTTCTTTAAATTTTTTATGTTTATCGGGTTTTACCAATATGTAAATTTAAATCTGCATTCATATGACCTTTTCATCAAATTAATTTGTGTACATTAGTTTGCATCAATTTATCCCATTTTAATTCTAATATTTTTTTCTTAATATTCAAAAATAATTTATTTATTTTTATGATTAATTTTTTTTTAATTTGTAGTAGTTTCAAAAAAGGTCCAATTGAGATGAAGCAAATGTCATTGAAATTATCTCGATAAGTTTTTTTACTTAAAAATTTCTTACTATATTTTTTTAGAGTTTTGACATATTTTTATAGGACATTTTGATTTGTATAAAATAACATGATCAAGGATGTTACTGTTAATCTATGTAATATCATGGAATATAGAATTCTTAATTTCCTTCATTTCTTCAAATTTTTAATTTTTATTTAATTATGTAACAATGAAATTCTAATTATTTTATCGTGTGTTATTTATTTTACTTTGGTATGTTCATATTTATACCACTTTAATTTATCTTATTTTTTCTTTAATATTTATCTACTTAGTATTAAAATAAGAATTTATTATTATTTATGCATACTTATATTGAAAAAAATAAATGTTATTGGTCTCCTCTTATGTGATATATCCAATTAAAAATTCTTTTTTATATCTTTTTAATATTTTATTTTCTTAGGTAATGGGGCATTTTTTTAGATATTTTGATCATACCTAATTTTATGAATGTGCGTCTTACACTCAATCTCTTTAGCATCCTCGAATACCCTTTTACCATACAATGTATCACATTCTTCAAATGGCTTACTTTCATTTGGTTATATTACTATGTAATTATAAATCTCTTGTCGTGTCTCCTTTACACTGATTTATCTTGGTCATACAACATAGCTTTAGTTTATCTCACTTTAGCTTTAATATATATAAATATATCTCAATAGTGTTAAAATGAGACATTTTTTTTTATGTTTGTTTATATTTGAAATTCGTAGTAATTGAATCCAAGATAAAATGAGGACGAAGGAAATGTCATTTGACTCACATCAATGAGCTCTAACAAATTAAATAATATTTTTTATATTTTTAGATATTTATTTTTTAACATTTTCATATACTTTACCTGATAATTTGATTTGTACCTAATTTGAAGGTCGAGGATATTATACTATATCCCTTTAATATCCTGTGATGTAACTTTTCAATTCAATTTAGCTCTTCTTCAAATGTTTTGCTTTGATTTTCTATATTACTATGTTACTCTAAATCACTTATCGTGCAAGCTTTTTCTTGCTTTTATAGGTTATATTATATCGATTTAAGTAATCTTAATTTAGCTTTAATTAGAATCTATCTAATATTACAATAGAAATTTTTTGTTATTTAATGTTATTTTTCAACCACTCAAAGCTATGTAGTCAAAACAGCTCAAGTGGGCCCTCACATGCCACAATTTAGAAGACCAACAAGAAGGAAGTTATGTCATGCCAAATCATAGTTAGGGTTCAATCCTAAAGCTTTATTAAGGTAAAGTAAAGGAATAATCCAGTGATAAAAAATCATATTAAATCTTTATGTGTATGAGTGTCACAACAAGTGAAATCACTAGAGCGTAAGGGGGGAGCTAGCCATTGTTTTAACTCAAATTATAGGTGTGTGAAACCTTACATAATGAGCAAAGTACTTTGATTTGATCACCTTAATAACTTTGAATAAATTTCTGTCATCTGATCTTTGATTTGATGACTAAAGTTTGACCTACTTGTAAGCCTTACTTAATTGCTTAGATCAAAAGACTATGGTCTTATTAGGATTTTTCTAATGAAAATATCACTTTTTGCATTGTCATTAAACCTTTGTTATCCATTTTGAATCTTATAGCTAAGGTCACTTCAACATTTATTGTGGATTAATCCAATAATTTAGATCTTATCTAATGTGAAGAAATAGAATGGACCAAATCCATCTTGATAAAACTATACATAGCTCATTTACTTTTGCTAACTTTGATCTGAAGGATTAGAAGTTCTTCAATAGAATCAAAAATCTCTAATCAACCCTACTTATCAACTAATTCCTTGGTCACTCTTTGAGGTGTTCCATGCACATTTTGAAAATATGATTCTTAGCTATTTGAAAGAATCTCTTAAGCTATTTCATAGTAACTTTTAAAACAACTTTTCCTTAGCTTTCTAATGACCATAATGAAACTTTTTCTATATTAACCCAACTCTTAATGAAATGTCAATTAACATGAACATTTCAAAATGTGAAAAGAGCATTACATAATTTCTCATTAGAGTAAAACTCTCATATTAGAAGATTAAGGCAAATTAAAACATTTTATAGCTTAGCATAACACTTATAAGCTTTCGTTTTCTCAACTCTCTTCATATTTTTCAACTCTGTCTCACAATATTTATTATCACTCACAAAAACTCATACATTTTAATTATAAAGTTTTTTTTCATGTTCTATTTCCAATTTCTTTTTGGCTAGATAACCGAGCATTTGTTAATACCCAACTTGAAGTTTATCAACAAAAAGTTTAAAAATATAAATAAAATATTTAATTTAATACAATTTATCAAGATAAATGAGTCATTTTTGTTTTTCCTCAATAAGACATCATTTAAAGTTATTGATAATTATCAAAAGTAATAAGCAAACATAATAATAAAATATTAATTTTTTAATTAAAAAAATATTTTTTAAATTTAGTATGAGAAAAATTTAGGCAACATAATATAACAAAGTTAAAGTGTTGTAAATTTCATAAAAGTTGGGATTTAGATTTATATTGTAATATATCAAAGTGAAAAATTTATAGAAATGCAAAACATTGTGAAAAAGTTATATACCAAGATAATAAGGAAAGTAATACAATATCTTCAACAATAAAATATGTTACCAGTTGAAATGACTTATAAATTATGCTAAAATAAGAGCATTATTGTATAGCATTTATTGTCGTTCCAATAACATTTTATTCATCACCATTAATCCTAAACTGGAATTACTATAAATTATCGATGTAAAAAGGCTCAAATAATAAAAAATTAATATTTTAAATATTAAGAAAATATGTATTCAAGCTAAAACAAGATAAATTCAAGCACAATAATATAACCAAATTCAAAGTAAAATTTTCAAGTAATGATAAAAATTTTGTGGGAAAGTAGCACTAAAAGATAATAAAGGTCGATCATAAAAATGTAGAATGTCAAATCAATCTATGTATCAAAAAGCCTGTCAAGGCATTCCAAATCAAAAAAAAATAAAATATTTAAAATATACAAAAATATTTTATTTGTTCATTTCAATTTGCATAGCGATGAGTCTTATAAGGTTTGTTAAGTCACGGTCTAACCTAGTTTAAAATGATTTCGATTATGAAATTAAATATGGTTAAATAATAAAAAATGATTATTTTAATTGCTTATAAATATTAAAAAATTTAGAATGAGATAAATATAAGAAATACATTATAAATAATTAAAAGCAATGTTAAGGTCAATAGATATGGGAATTTTTTTTTAATTGTTATATAAAAAAATCAAATAAATTTATTTTGACAAATGAGATAAATTATACAACAACGTTGCATTGCATGATACTTGGAAATTGAGTGCAACAATCTTGATTATATAATTTTGCACTAAGTAAATGGCATAAATGTCTTTTGAAGTATTCTAAAATAAAAATATTAAATTTCGAAAATATAAAATTAAATACTTAAATGGATAGAGCACTTTGAGTCAAGTCCAACAAAATTGGTCTCATAATTTCAACTTTTTTGGAGTTATTATAAATTTTTAAAATAAATAAAAATAAACAGGAATGCTTTTTTATTTTGATATTATGTAAATATATATTAAACATGAGATGTGATAAATCGAATAAAAGTTACAAATATCGTCGAGCATAATGTCATTGATCATCAAATTAAGTATAGTCCAAAATATGTAATTAAATATTCCAAATATTTTGCTAGATAGAAAATTAAAAAAATATTCAGTTAGATAAAAAATGTTAAGTGAAATCTAACCACAATGATTAAATCTCATTTAGACATCATTTTGAGCTACTATAAATTACAAAAATAAATAAAGAAAAATATCAAAACATTAGTATTTAAATATAAATTAAATTTATTTAAAATATATGAGTAAATTAATTGAAACAATGTAATTTAACTAAATCAAGGTTATCTAATGGTAAAATGAGTGGAGAATTGGAATTATATTATAATATAACCAAATTGAAGTGAATAACTTGAGTAAATGAAAGTTGCATTATAGAATGTTGAGGAGATCAAATAGAGCATTCTTGAATTTCAAAACTTGTATTAATCAAAATGCCAATTAAACTTACAAAAACGTTATAGAAATAATATTTAAAAATATAATGATAAAGACTTCTTGTGGTAAAACTCTTAAAGAACAGCAAAACAACATTTATTTTAAATTTTGGAATATCATTGCATGTAATTGAATCAGATATTATTTGGATTTGTTACAAATTATAAATGTAAATTAGCATAAATGATAAAAAAATTTCAATGTTAAATGAATATATACTAAAGTTGAAGTAGAAGAAACAAGCACTGTAACATAATCAAATTAAAGAGACATAAAGGTTAAACGAAAGGAAATTTGGATTCATATTCTAACATAACGTAATGAAAATAAATGTGAAGAATGCGATAAATTACAATGGAAAGTACATTCTAAAATACAAAAGAGATTTAGTATAATCTCCCCAATCATCAAATTATATGCCATATGAAATCACTCAAAAAACATGCGAAAATCATAGAAAATTAAATATTTAAAAAATATATTTAATTTGATAGAGCTTGTAGAGATGAGTGCAATTATGTCTATTTTCTTTCGATCAAAACTCATTTGGAATTACTACTAATTACGATGTTAAAAAAGGAAATAATGATAAATAATTTTTTTATTATTAAGTATAACAATCTTAAACCATAATTGAGATAAATTGAAGCAATATAATATAGCAAAATTAAAATGTTGCATAAGTCACACAAGGAGAGATTTACTGCTACATAAAAATACAACCAATTGAAAGTGAAACATTTGAAAAGATTAACTAAATGTATGAGAAAATTACATTCCAATATTCTAAGTTGATTGAGAGTAACATCCTATATTAGTAAATTTTGCAAGGAGAAACATCTCTTTCAAACTTTCAAAAAATCATTAAAAATACTTATTAATAAAATACAATTACTATAAATTATAATAAAGTAGTATTTTAATATTATGTAAATATATATCTAAGTTGAAATAGCATAACCTAAGGTAATATAGTACACCAAAATAAAGGTGATGTAAATGACATAAGAGTGGGGAACTAGAGTTTCATTGTAATTAACCAAATTAAAGAAAAAAAAATTTAAGAAATCAGATGCTTTTTATGGAAAACATTGATTTTGAGATTTTAGAGAGATCAAGTGTAATTTCATCGATCATTAAATAGAAAATGAATCAAATTATTACAAATTACCAAATGGAGAATTTCTTTTGCCAAAGATAAATAAAATATCAACAGGACTAATATTTTTTTATTGAGATTATCAAGATGTGTTCAAGGATGTTTCTTTGCTCTAGATTAGAACTAAGTTTGTGTTAGATCAATGAGCAAAAAAAATAAAAAAGGTGTAATAATTATTTTATTAATATTATTTTGTTATACATTAATGAAGTAATTGAGTAATTCAAGCAAAATAATGTATTTTTATTAAAAAGATGTAAAGGTCACATGAAAGTAGATGCAAAGGTACATACAAATATAATCAAATGAAAGAAAAAAGTTTGGGGAACTAAGATAAATCATATAGTACAATCACATTCAAAGATACCAAGAAGATTGATTTCTAATATGTTTTTTCATCAAACTTGTTTCAATAAAATGTCTTTTAAAGAGCACTAAAATGTTAAAAATTAAAATATTTCAAAATATAAAATATGAAAATATAATTGAATATATCTCCCAAAGATGAGCCCAATAATGCTTGTTTTTTTATCATTCGTAAATCGTTTGGATTTAATATGAATTACCAAATTCAATATTCATAAATAATGAAAAATTATTATTTCTAAGTTAAACAAATTTATATTAATGTTAAGCCTAGATAAATTAATGTAATATAACAAAATCTCTAGAGGAGATTTAGAGTTAAATAGTAATATTAGTTAATCAAATGGAAAACTATGTTGAAATGAAATAAATTATACTAAAAACTTACATTCCATGATGCTAAAGGGATTGGGTACATCTCTTAAAGTTTGCTAAAGTAATAGAAAATAAAAAAATATTTTAGAAAAAATTAAAAAATATTATTTAACAAGATACAGCACATCAAGACAAGCCTAATAATATTTATTTCATCAAGGTTTGGGCTCATTTATGAATACTTCAAATTAAAAAGTAAAAATATAAACAATAATAATTTATTATTATAATAGCAAAAATCTTTAAGGGGAGTCCAATAACATTTATTTCTTCTTGGTTATTCCTTATTAGATTTAACTTTAAATTTCAATATTAAATAAGTATAAATAATAATAATTGTTTTAAATACCAAGTAAATACATATTAATCTATGAATAAGATATATTGATGTAATGTAATATTGTAAAATCAATATGAGGAAAAGATAATACGATATGTTAATTTGACATTCATAATGTATAACCAAATAAGAGTAAAAAAATTAAACAAATGAGATAAACTATTTAACAAAGGTTCATTCCAATACACTAAGGAGATCAAGTGTAACATCCTCAATTATCAAACAATGTTTGAATCAAAATGACTTGCAAAGAATTCCAAAACTATAATGAAATAAAATTTTTAAATATATGCTAATGAATATTAAGTTATATTTCATTAAGTTGAGTCCAATGACATTTGTTTCACTTTCTTAGACATCGTTTGGATTTACTTTGAATTACTAAAATAAATAAGCACAAATAAAAATAACAATTCCAATTTTAATTTAATATATTTTATATATAAAATGTGATAAATTTGAAACAGTATAAAATAACAAAAAAAGTGAACTAATGGTCACAAAAGATAACTTTAACAATTACAAAGAAATGTACAACTAAATCCCATCGAAAACTTTGATATAACAAGATCGATTTAATGAGAAAGTTACATTGTAAGATTCTATTGAGAACAATTATGACATCATAAATCTGTACATTTGGTGCAAATCATCAAAATGTTATTTAAAGAATTAAGAATTAATATTTTAATAGATAAAGGTCATTGAAGTCAATTTAAAGATGTTTGGTTTCTCTTAAGAAACTTCGATTAGAATTATTATGAATTATCAAAGAAAATAAGCACAATTAATAATAAATAATAATTTTAATGTTAAGTAAATATATTTTAAATTAAAAAGAAGATAAATTCAAGTAATATAATATAACCAAATCATAATGTTCTAAAGGTCACGTGTGAGTTGAAATTTTTTTCTTAGTAACACAACAAAGTCAAAGATTAAAACTTCAAGAAACTAGAAAAATTACGTATGAAAGCTACATTCCAACATGCAATGGTTTTGGAGTATGACATTCATGAACATCAAAGAAGTTCCCATTTTAAATGTCTTGTAAAGCATGCAAAAATCCTAGAGAATAAATATTTAAAAAGATTAAAAAAATAATTAATGTGACAAAACTTGTCAAAAGGAGTTAAACAATGTTTTTTTAATCTCTATCGAACATCTTTTTGAATTACTATGAAATAAGAATCTAAATAAGCATAAATTTAAAAAATACTTCCTAACATAAAGTAAATAATTAATAAAATAGAAAATTATTAAATTAAAGCAATTTAACAAAACAAAAGCCACAACCAGTAAAACAAAATATGAGAGAATATTAATAGTTTCAGTATAATACAAACAATTTGGCTTCAAAAATTTAAGGGGAGATAAATTTTTAGAGAATGATAAGTTCTAAGATTCTAGCTTAATTGTGTGCAATATTCTTAATCATCAAATCAGGTATGAATTGTAATGAATATTAAGGCATGCCAAATCCCTAAAAAAATAAAATATTTAAAGTAATAAAAACATTTAATTGGATAAAACTCTTTTAGACGAGTTTGCTGCCATTTGTTTTTTTTTGGGCATCCATGAATCAATGAATAAAATAAGCATAAATTGGAAATCTTTTTTATTAATATTAAGTAAATTTATATTAAAGATAAAAAAATATTTATTGAAATAATATAATCAAATAAGTGAAAATGAAGTAAAAATCATAAGAGAAAGGGCTTAGGACCACGTAGTAATATAATAATAAATCAGTAAAAAGGTTTTGTAAATATGATAAATTCTATAAGAAATTTAAATTCTAATTTATTAAGTTGACCATTCATATTGTTATCAATCATTAAATCAAGTGCGAATTAAAATGTCCCTTAAAGCATACCAAAATATTCGTCAAACAAAAAGTTTGTAACTATAAAATTTTTTTTAATCTAACAAAGCTCAAGAAGATGGGTCCATAGGCACTTTAATTGCCTTGATCTAGCCTTATTTGAAATCACTATGAACTACCATGGTAAATAAGCACAAAGAACAAATAAATTAATTTTTTTATTATGTAATTATGTATATTGATGACTAAAAATGACAAATTTAATTAACGTAACAAAACGAAATCAAAGTGATGTAGAGATGAAGTGAGAGGAGATATATAGTTTTAAAGTAATATAACAAAATTAAAGAAAAATCTTTAAGAAATGAGAAATTATTAGTGAAAGTTTCATTCTAAGATAGTTCAACATCTTATTCCAAGATACTACTTAAATTGAGTGCAAGATCTCTACCATGAAATGAAGAAAAAATACAAATCACTTTTAAAGTTAGAAAACTTCTAAAAATAAAATATTTAGAAACATTAAAAATATTTAATTATGTAGAACTTGTTGAGACCAAACTAATAACTTTTATTTCATCTCCAATGGCATTCATTTATAACTACTACCAGTTATAACATTACGTAATCATTAATAATAGTATATTAAACTTTTAATATTAAGTAAACATTAATTAAAATTGAAATGACATAAAGTGAAGAAACATAATTTTTTCGAACCAAGGCAATATATTAGTCACATGAGTGAAGATTTAGGGTTACATAACAATATTAACAAATTAAAGTAAAAACTTTGAAAAATGAGATACTTTTTTAAGAAAGTTGAATTATATGATACTATAGAGATCAAGCATGAAGCTTTAATCCTCAAATTAGGTCAAAATCATAAAACCTTATAAAATGTGAAAAACTATTTGAAACAGTATGGAAAATGATAAAAAATATAAATTCAATTGAATAATGCTTGTTGAGATTATTCTAATGAAGTTTGTCTCATCTTAGTCAAGTATAATTTTGAATTACAACTAATTATTAATGTAATAACCCTTGAATAATTATAAAATATTCTTTTAATGTAAACTATATATAATATAACTAAAACAAGGAATATTAAAGGAATATAATTTAACTAAAAAAATAATATAGAGCCCACATAAGAAGAGATTTAGAGTTACAAAGTAATATAACAAAATCAAACTAAAAAGTTTGTAAAAAAAATTAATTATATAGGAAACCATTTTTAGATATTAAGTGGATCTGTTGTATATTATTAATCATCTAATCAAATAGAAATTGAAATGACTTGTAAAGTATGCCAAAAGATAAGAAAATAAAATATTTAAAAATATATAAAAAAAGAATAATTAATTTGGTAGAGCTTGTCAAGATAACTCCATCCACGTCTACATCAACTAAATTAGATCTCATTTTGAATAGATTAAACTACCAAACAAAATAAGCCTAAATAATAATAGATTATATTTTAAATATTAGATAAATTTATATTAAACAAGAAATAAGATAAATTAAAATGAAGTAATATAACAAAATCGAAGCATTATAACAATACCAGAGAGATAAATCAAAAAAAATTATTTGAGAACACTGTATTCAAAGATACTAAAGAGTTCAATAGTAACATCCTCACCAAGCATGCAAAAAAATCTATAAGAATTTATTTTTTCAAAAATATATAAATAAATATTTAATTATATGAAAATAAATATTTAATTTGCTAAGTCCTATTGATAATAGAAATGATAATTTTTTCATCTTGATGACACATCATTTTAAATTACTGTGATTTACCAAAGTAAGGAAGCATAAATACTAACAAGTTATTACTTTTGTATTAAGTAAATTGGTATTAAAAATTAAAAGTGGTAACTTGATAAAATATATTACAACTAAATCGTTGACATGTAAGTGTAACGTGAGACAAGATTTTTGATTATATAGTGGAAAAACCAAGTGAATTTAACACTTTTTAGGAAATTATATATATATATATACATATTATATAAAGGAAAGTTGTATTTGAAGACTTTATGGACATTGAGTGTTACACAATCAACAAATGAGGTGCCAATAAAATAATTTATAAAAAATACCAAAACCTTAGAAAATAAAACAATTAATAATTTAAAAAATAAAAAATTTATTGAATAGTACTTGTTGAGATGAGCCCAAGGAGTTTTTTTATCAAATCTAATTTAGAATGTCTATTAATTATAAATAAAATATGAAAAATAAATCATAAATTATTATTTCCATATTAAGTAAGCTTATATTAATGTTAAAATAATACAAATTCAAGAATTGTAATATAATAAAAGTATATTGAAATGTCGATCACATGAGATGACATTTAGAGTTAAAGTAACATAACCAAATCAAAAGAAAAAAATTTAAGAAACAATAGACATTTTGCTGAAATGTTTGATTTAAAGTTACTAAAGTGATATCCTGTAATGTCTTTGAACACCAAGTTATGTAGGAAACAAAATATCTCATAAAATTTTCTAATATCTCAAAACATAAAACTTTTAAAAATATAAAAGATGATTATGTAATTAGATGGAGCTCATCGACACTAGTTCCCTGACATTTGTTTTGTCTTCATTGAACCTTGTTTGGAATTACGAAAATTATGAAAATAAACAATAAGAAATAACGTTAAACTATTACATTAATATTAAGTAAATAAATATTAAATCTTAAATGAAATAAATTGAAGCAATATAATATAACTAAATCGATGTAATATAAAAGATACACGAGAGGAGATTTAATATCACATAATAACATAACAAAATTTAAGTAAAAACTTCGGAAAGATGAGAAAAGTTATTCATTAAAGTTGTATACAGTGATTCTAAAGAGATTGAGCATAACCTCCTTGATCATCAAATCAATTATGAGTGAAAATCCTTCAAAAAGTTTGCAAAAAAAATAAAAAAGATATTTAAAAATAAATAATAATTTTATACATTAATAAAGCTCATAAATAAGAGTCTAGTTACATTTTTCTCTCAATTATATCTCATAAGTAATCCACAAAAATTGTCCAAGTAAATAATAATAAATAATAACATATTTATTTTTTAATATTATTGTGAATATATATTAAAGTTGAAATGAGATTAGTTGAAGTGTCGTAATATATGCAAATTAAGGTGATTTAGAGGTGAGATTTACAGCTACATAATAATATAACCAAATAAAAGCAAATAATTTGTGTTGGAAAAAAACATCCCAAGATATTAATGACTCGTAGCGTAAAATTTTTTTATCAAATTATTTATCAATCAAAATTTTATTTTAATGTTTGTCAAATGAATAAAAAAATTTAAATATAATAATAATTATTTAATTGGATAGAGCAAGCTTATAGGTGTGCAACATTGCTTATTTTGTATAAATTTCATGTAATTTTTATTTATTGTGTATCACAAATGTAAATAAGTATGAAAATATTATAATGTTACTTTAATATTTTACCATTATATACTAAAACAAATTCAAATAAATTGATGCAACATAATATAATGAAAACAAAGCAAAGTAATTATCACAAAAGAGATTTGGAGTTGCATAGAAACATAACCAAATCAAAGGCAAAAAATTGAATATATCAAACCAACTGTGTGAGAATGTTGCATTCCAAGATACTCAAAATGGAAAGACTTGTGAAACATATTATAACCACAGAAACTATAGTACTTAAAAAATATGAAAATAAATGTTTAAGTTGAAAGAGTTCAAAGAAGACTATTGTAATTATGTTTGTTTCATTTCTATTGAACCTGATTTGTAATGTCCTCAAATGACCAAGTTAAAGAATAGTGGATAACAAAAATTATTATTTTCATGATACAAAATATATATTAAAGTAATAACGACATAAATTGAAGTAGTGTAATGTATCAAAATAAAAGTGACATAAGGTCATATAGGAGGTGATTGATAGTTATGTAAAGATATAAGAAAATGAAAAAGAAAAATTTTAAGAAATGAGATAAATTTTATTGAAAAGTTGTGTTTAATAATATTCCTAAATGAATTATAACAAACAAAATAGTCAAATCTATTATTAATCAAAATTTCTTATAAAGTTATTAAAAAAATTTAAAAAATTAAGAATAAAAAAATTTATTTCATGTAGTTCAAGAGGAATCTAATTACATTTATTTCCCCTTGATTGCACCCAACTTAGTGAAAATGTTAGTTACTAAAATAAAATAGCATAAATAATAAAAAAATTTATTTTTAATATTTAGTAGATTTATATTAAAGAACCTCATTTGTGGTTAATTTCTTAAAAAATGTGCCAACCACTAGGTACTATAATATTTTAAATATTAAATTTAACATTTAACTATATAGATCTTGATTAGGAAACCCCAATGGTGCTTTTTTTGTCTTGATTAGATCATTTTTTTGAATTTATACGAAATGCTAAAATAAAAAAGCATAAATAATGATAAATTATTATTTTAATATTAAGTAGATATATAATCAAGTTGAAATTGAAGAAATATATTATAACCAAATAAAAGTAAAAAATTTGAAATGATGACCTAAGCATTACGAGAAAGTTGCTTTCAATGACACTAAAGAAATTAATGTATCCTCTTTGACCACTAAATATTGCACAATTCAAATGTCTTGTAAAGCATGCCAAATCCTGAAAAATTTAAAACTTTTTAAAATTTTTTTAATTTATTAGAAAAGCATATCAGAATGAGTCCAAACATGTTTATTTTGTGTCGATCAAACCTCATATGAAAGTTGTATTAATTACCAAAACACAAATGCATAAATAATAGAAAATATTTATTTAACATTTCGATCATATATATTAAATCTTAAAATAAGATAAATTTGAAAAATGCAATACAACCAAATGAAAGTTATGTAGTTTTAATAAGATAGTGGATTTAGTGTTCATTTGAATATAACTAAATAAAAGCTAAAATTTGAAAAAATGAGATAAATTATTTAGAAAAGTTTTTTCCTAGGATATTGAGAAGATCAAGTGTAATACTTTTAGGCATACAATTTGGTGCTAATTGAAATCACTCACAAAATAAGGGAAAACATTACTAAAAATAATTTTAAAAAATAAACATTTGGGTGGATAAGGTTGTTTAGACAAATCTGATAGTGTTTGTCTTAACTTTATGAACCCTCATTTCAAACTATTTATAATTTCAAAGAAAATATGAAAGGGTAATAAAAAAATATTTTTATTATCTTAGGTAAATATATTTTAATGATCGAATAAGATAAATTGAAGCAATGAACAATAACAAAAATAATGTGATGCAAATCTCACATCATAAGATATAGTAACATAGTCATCTATCCAAAACAAAGCAAAAAAGTTTAAGAAATGAGACCAATAGATAAATAATACAAAATAATAAATAAATAAATATTTAATCTTACATGACTGGTTGAGAGGAATCCAATGTCATTTTTTAGTCACAGTTAAGCATCATCAAGAATTACCACGAATTACCAATGTTAAAAGGGACTTAGAATAGTAAACTATTGCTTTGATTTAAAGTAAGAAAATTTAAACCTAAAATTCTATAAATTAAAGAATTATAATAGCATAAACAAATTAAAGCTAAAACAATTTAAGAAATAATTTTCTTTGTACAAATAAAATGTATTCAAGGATATAAATGTGATAGAATATAACATTCTTTATCATAAAATTGGATATAAATTGAAAATACCCATAAAAACTTGCCAAAACAATAGAAAATTTTTTTAAAAATATAATAAATGTAGAACAAGATAATGTTTAGTAATGTATGAGAATCAAATCTAAATAATGTTAGTGTCACATAATAGAAGAATTAGAGTTTTATAGTAATATAAAAAATCTAACTAAAAAATTCTAAAAAAAGTGATAAATGTAATGGGAAAGATGTATTGAATGTTCCTAGGTAGATCAAGTGTAACATTCATGATCATAAAGTCAGGTATGACTTGATTGCCTCTTAAAATTTGTCAAAATATTTATAAAATAAAACAAATATATAGTTGTATAGGGCTCATCATGTAATACAACTAAATAAGTAGATTTAATGATCTCAAAGGTGGAGATTTAGCCATACATATTAAGATAATATATCAACAAAATGATTTGAAGAAATGAGATGAATTATGTAGAGAAGTTCCTTTCCAAGAAAGTACGGAGATTTAGTTTAATATTTTTAAATATTAAAAAATATATAAATCAAAATATATCTTAAAACATGCAAAAATTTGAGAAGAAAATATTTGTAGAAATATAAAAAATAAATACCCAATTGGATAAGGCTCATCGAGATGAGACAAACAGTGTTTGTTATGTCTCAAATAAACCCTGTTTTGAATTACTATCAATTGCAAAAATAAATAATGATAAATAATATTAAAATATTTTTTTATTATTGATTAAATATATATTAAAGCAAAAATAAGATAAATTGAATTAGTATGATGTACACAAAAAACCACTATAATGGTCACTAGAGAAGGGATTTAGAGTTGCATAATAGTATAACTAAATTGTTATAAAGCTTTCGAAAAGATAAGATAATTTAAAGGGGAAGGCAATATTAAAGGATGCTACGAATATAGAGTTTAGTAGTCTTGTTTATTAGAATTGGTACAAATTGAAATATCTCATAAAATATGACAAAATGTTAAAAAAAGTATTTAAAAGTATAAAAATAAATACAAATTTGATAGAGGTCGTTGAGACAAGTTTAACAATCTTGTTTTCATCTTGATTAGACCTCATTTTTAAAAACTATGAATTATATAAATAAATAAATAATTCTAAATTTATAATTCTATATTATGTTAGTATATAATAAGGCTAAAATGAGTTAAATTAAAGAAACAAAATATAACTAAATCAAATAAAAACTTTTAAAGAAATGACATAAAGTTTGTTAGAAAGTTTCATTCCAAAAAAATAATGAGATCAAGAGTAACATCCTCAATGTTTAAATGAGTTATCAATCAAATGTCTTATAAAGTTTGCAAAATGCAAAAAAGTCAAATATAAGAAAAATAAATATTTAATTCGATAGAGCTTATTGTGATGAATCTAGTTATAGTTTGGAATAATAGTGTATTAAGAAAGTAATAAGAATAAATAATAATAAATTACTATTTAAATATTATGCAAATAAGTCAATACATCAACACAAAATAAAGTTGCCATTATCGTTCCATTTGTGGAGAATTAAAGTTGCATATTAAAATAATCATATCGAAGAAAACAATTAAAAAAATAAGATAAATTACACAAGAATGTTGCATATCATGATACTAAGAAGATTGAGTGCTATATTTTTTATTACCAAATGAGGTATCAATGGATATGTCTTGAAAATCATAATAATATTCTAAATAATAAAATTAAAATTAAAAATACAAATGGCTATTTATTTTGATAGAGTTTGTATAGAGGAGTCCAATGATGTTTTACTTCTCTATGGAGCCCCATTTGAAATTACATAGAATTACAAACTCAAATATTCCAACATATTAAAATAATTATTATTTCAATATTAAGAAAAATAATATTTTAGTTTAAATGAGATATATTTATCCAATACAATAAAATGAAATCAATGTGATGTAATGACCATATGAGAGGGGATTTTGAGTTTCATAGCAATATAATGAAATCATTATGAAATGTTTATAAAAATGTGATAAATTGAAGGAAATTATTGCATTCCATTACAATAAAAAAAGTTCATAATGACATAAATTGCTAAATTAGAAACAAATAAAAATTCCTTATATATTGTAGGAAAATATTAGGAAATAAAATATTTACAAAAGTAAAAATGTATAAATTATTTGATAAAGATTGTTCAGATGAGATTGACGACATTTTTTTGCATATCATTATTAAGGTTACACAAGAAAGGAATTAAAGGTTTAGTCTAATGATGTTTGGTATTAGACCTCATTAGAAACTATTTTAATTAAAAAAGTGAATAAGCATAAATAATAACTGATTATTATTTTAAAATTAAGTAAACATAAATCAAAGTTGAACTAAGCTTAATTGAAAGAATGTAATATAACTAAATTAAACAAAATAATTAGAGAAAATTATATAAATTTTATAAGAAAGTTACATTGCAAGTTACTGAGGAGATCAAGTGCAACATCGTTAAGTATAAAAATAAGTTCTAAATAATATGTATTTTAAAGAACGTCAAAACAAAATGATAATTTGAAAATATATAAATTAAAATTGAAGTAGATAGTGATCATAGAGAGGACTTGACAAAATCAATGTAAATTGAATCGATGTAACAAGTTTGCATTCAAATATACTAACGAGATAAAGTGCAATATTTTTACCATTTAATTAGTTAAAAATACAAATGTTTCATAAATATTATGAAAGGACTACAAAATAAAATATTTAAAACAAAAAAAACCTAATTTTAATTTAATAGAGTTCATAGAGATTTAGCCTTTTGGCATTTTTTTTCATCATCATCAAACCCTATTTGATATTTTTAGAATTACCAAAGTAAATAATCAATAATAATAACAAAATACAATTTTTTAAAATCAAGAAAATATATATTATTTATGAAATAATATAAATTAAATGAATATAATACAACCAAATCAAAGAGAAAAATTTTAAGAAATAACAAACATTGTATAGAAAAGTTGCATTCCAAGATTTTAAGTAGATGGAGTGTAACGTTTTAGTTGTCAAGTGATGTACAAATAAAAATATCTTATAAACCATATAATAATCTTAGGGAAAAATATATTTTGAAACACTAAAATTAATATTTAATTTGTTAGGGCTCGAGACGATGAGGCTAACAATGTTTGTTTATTCTAAATGATGCGGAGTTTTAAATAACCATGAATTACAAATTTTCAATGAGTAAAATAAATAACAAATTATTTATTTCATAGTAAGTAAACATATAATAAAACTACAATGAGGTGATTGTAAAAAAATTATTATAGAAAAGTTCATGTCAAGCTTCGTTAAGATAAGAAAAGAATTAGAATTTCATTGTAACATAACCAAAACAAAGTGAATCATTTGAAAAAATGAGATAAATTTTCAAAAAATGGCATTCCAAGATATTCAAGTGATTGAGTATAACATTGTTGATCATATAATCATGTGCAAACAAAAATGTCTTAAAAGGTATGTCAAAACATCATAGAATAAAATATTTGAATTAAAAAAATTTGAATCTTCATTTATTTCACAAAGCTCAAGGACATGTGTCTAGCAACATTTATTCCATCTCTATAAACCTTCATTTTGAATTCTAAAAATTTTTAGAGTAAGTAATCCTAAATAATCATAAATTAATTTTTAAATATAAAGAAAAAATATATATATATATATGAAAGACAATAGGAGAATACTTGAAGCAATGTAAACTAGCTAAATTGAAGCATTATAAATCTCACACTAGAGAATAATTAGACTTTGAAAATAATATTACCATATGAAAATCTAAATCTATCTTAAAGCATCCTAAAACCTTAGGAAAATATGTTAGAATTTTAGAAATGAATATTTTATCTGATAAATTTCTTTACAAAATTAAATAAATAAAATAACAATATCTTACTACATTAATAATAAGTAAATATAATACTAATCTTGAGTAAGATAAATGAAACTAATGTAATATTAGAGAAACAAAGCGATGTTAATGTTACATGAAAGGAGAATTAATGTTTCAAAGTAATATAATAAAACTAAAATATAAAATTTGTTGAAGTGAGAAAAATTATATGAGAAAGGTGTGTCCAAAGTTACTCAAGAGATTGAGCAACTCATGTATAAATCAATTGTCTTACAAAACGTGCCAACACCCTAAAGACATAAAATGTATAAAATAAAACTTCAATTTATTAGAGCTTTTTGGGTATAATGCAATGACATTTGTTTCATCTCTATCAAACATTCCCCAAAATTACTATCAATTACTAAAATAATTGGGCATACTGATGTTATGCATTGATATATTAAAATTAAAATAAGAAAAATAAAATTAACATAATATATCAAACAAAATTAATGTAAAGGTCGCACTAGTTGACATTTAGAGTTACAAATTAATATAACAAAATAAAAATTAAAAATTAAAAGAAATTAGATATTGTTATACAAAGGAGATCAAGTAAACATTTTCTACCATAAAATCAACTATAAATTGAGATGCCTCAAAAATAATTCGAAAAAGTTAGAACGAAATATTTTAAAAATATATTTTAAAAAAATTAGAATAATGAATATTTAACTTGATAGAGCTTGACAAGAAGAGTCGAATGATATTTGTTACATATTAATCAAAGATCATTTGGAATTATTATGAATTATATAAAAAAATAAGTATAAAAAATAAATTATTATTTTTGTATTAAGTAAATTTATATTAAAGCTATAATTAGATTAGTTAAAGTAATTTTATTTTACTATTTAAAGCTTTGGAAAGGTCACACGAAAAAAGATTTAGAGTTATACACTAGTATAGCCAAGTCAGAGCAAACAATTTGAATAAAAAAGATACATCATATAGATAAATTATATTCCAAAATATTAATGATATAGAGTGTAACATTCTCTATCACAAATACACTTATAGATCAAAATGGCTTGTAAAGTGAATGAAAATAGCAGAAAGGAATTTTTAGATGGGTATAGCTCTTTAATGGGACTGCAACCATTTATGTTTCATCTCGATTGAATACAATTCAGAATTACTACGAATTAAAAAAAATAATAATAAATAGCAACAAGTTATTATTTTAATGTTAAATAAATTTGTAATTAAGTTTAAAAAAGATTTATTGATAAAAGATAAATTAAAACAAAAATAAAAGTAAAATGTTGAAAAAAATGAGATAAATTGTATAGAAAACTTGTACTCCAAGTAACTTAGTAGATCAAGTGTTAAATATTGAGAATATTAAATTTAATCAACCTCAAAAAGATGTGTACAAACTTTTTTTTTTCTATCTCAATAGGACATTGTTTGAAAATATTATGACTTAGTAGAAAAAGGTATTCATAACAAAATATCTTATCAATATATTCCTAATATATGCTAAAATTTAAATGAGATAAACAGATATAGTTTAACATAACTAAATCAAATCGATGTAAATCTGACATTAGTTGAGATTTAGAGTTACATATTAATATAATTACATAAAAGAAAAAAATTTGTAGAAATAAGACAAATTACATGAAAAAATTGCATTTCAGGAAACTTAGAAGGGTATAGTGTGGCATTCTTAATTGACAAGTGAAGTACATAATGAAATATCTTGTAAAGTATATAAAACCCTTGAAAGTAAAATATTTAAAAATTTATTAACTAATATTTTGTTTAATAGAGCTCTTCATGACGAGTAAAACACTTGATCATATCCATTAGGAAACATTTGAAATTATTTATAATAATTAAGTAAATAAGCAAATGTCATAAACAAAATTTTGTTATATATTAACAAAAACTATTTTAATGTTTAAATGATATAAAAGAATGCAATAAAATATAACCAAATCAAAATTAAAATTTTTAGCAAATGAGGTAAGTTTTATAAGACCGTTGCTTTCCCACAAACGAAGGACATGGAGTATAAATTCTCAATCATAAAATTATGTATAGATTAAAGTACTTAATAATACATACTTAAACCATAGAAAAAATTTTAAAATATAAAAATTAATATCTAAATTAATAGTGCATGTCGTGATTAGTCTAACAATATTGTTTTGTCTCAATTGGACTTATTTTGTAGTCATTATGAATCAAAAACTTAAAAAGTAACTAAATAAAATAAATTATTATTTTAATATTAAGCTAATATATGTGAAATATTGAAAAATGTTTAGATAAATATCATAATATAAAAAATGAAAGTACTGTTATGGTCACATGAAAAGAGAATTATAGTTCCATAGGAATATAACCAAATGAAAGGAAATAATTTGATAAAATGAGATAAATTATATAAGAAAATTACATTCTAACTTACTATGAAGATCGAGTGTAGCATTATTGATCACATAATTTGATACAAACTAAAATGTCTTTAAAGATATGCTAAAACATTGAAAAAGTTCAAATCAAAATTGAGCTTTTTTAGAGCTCATCGAAGTGAGTCTAATGACATCTATTTCATTTACATTAGACCTCATTTAGAACTTATACTAAATGCCCAACTTAATAACACTTAATAATAATAAATAATAATTCAAATATTAAGTAAATATATATTTAAGTTGAAAAGAGATAAGTTCAACTAAAGTAAAACAATCAAATCAAATTCATAGAAAGGTCACACAAGAGAAGAATTCGAGTCTCATAGTAATATTATTAAATCAAAGTGATAAATTTGAATAAATAAGAAAAATTATACGAGAATGTTGTATTCTAAAATACTATATAGAATGAGTGCAACATTGTTTATCTTTAAATAAAGATAATTTAAAACTTTTTATATAACATTCCAAAACCCTAGAAAACAAAATATTTAAAAGTATAAAAAAATTATGTTTAATTGGATAGAATTTAATTTAATGTTCAAAAAACCTTTTTCTTATCTCAATCACACATTATGCCAAATTACTTTGAATTAACAAGCTAGATATGAATAAATAATAATTGATTATAAGTTTTGCTCAAAGTAAATATATATATATATATATATATATATATATATATATATATATATATATATATATATATGAAAGTTCAAATGAGAGGAATTGATGCAATCTAATATCATAAATTCAAAGTAATATGATAGTCATAAGAGAAATGATTTACAATTAGAGATTAATACGGCTAAATATAATGAAATATTTAAGTAAATTCAATAAATTACAAAAAAAAAATTTTCAAGATAGCAAGTACATCGAGCGTGATATCTTTAACCATCAAATCATGTATAAGTACAAATGACTTATAAGACCTACCAAAATATGAAAAATAAAGATTTAAAAAACTTAAAAGTTAAATATTTTGTTAAACAAAGCCCATCAAGAATGTCTCATGATATTTTTGTCACCTCTGTTAGATCTACTTTGGAATTCGACTTTTTAAAATAAATATGATTAAATTATAATAAATTAATATTTTTATGTAGTAATTATATATTATATCTAAAATGAGAAAAATTGATGTAATGTGAGAGAATTTAATCAAAGCAAAAATTCTAAAATCATAGATAAATTTTATGGGAAATTTGTATTCTAAGATACTATGAAGATTAACTATGTTAAGGCCAATCATCTAATAAAATTAGAATTTAAATACCTTATAAAGTAAATGAAAACCAAAAAATATTAATATTTTAAAAACAATTAAAATTTAATATTATTATTGGAAAAGGCTCGTCTAGGAGAGTCTGTAGTTGACTACCGGTGATACAAACTTGTTTCGAATTACTACTAGTTACTAAAATGAGCATAAACAAAAAATGATAATTCTAATATTAAATGATTGTGTATTAAAGGAAAAATGTGATAAAGTAAAGCTATATAAATTAGCCAAATCAAAGTAATTTAAATATTACATTAGAGGATAATTACTGTTTCATAAAATTTGAACCAAAAGTAAGCCAACGAAATTGAAAAAATAGGATAAATTATATATGAAAGTTGCATTCCAATATACTACGGAGTTCAAATGTAATATCATCGATCATCAAAAAAATTAATAATAAAAATTTTTTTATAAAGCATACAAAAACATTACAAAATAAATATTAGAAATATAAAAATAAACTTTTAAGTAGATATGGCTCATGAGATGATTTGAATGACATTTGTAATCTCTTGATTTGACCTTTTTTCATAATAGGCAATTAAAAAAATAAATAATGATAAATAATAATATTTTTTTATTTTATACTAATTAAATATATATTAAAGTTAAAATGAGATATATTTAAGAAATTTAATTATAGTTAAATTGTAATATTACAAAATAAAATCCAAAAAATTTAAAAACTTAGATTAATTATAAAGAACATTTGAATTCTACAATACTACGCAAGTAGAGTGTAACAACCTTGTTTATGAAGTAAAGTATACATTAATATGTCATGTAAAGCATGCCAAATTTGTAAAAATAAAATATTTGAAAATATATTAAAAAACATTTACTTAGGTAGCTCTCATTGAGCAGGGTCCTCGACATTTGTTTCATCTCAAACAAACCTTATTTGGAATACTACAAATTACCAAACTAAATATGCATTAGTAAAAATAAATTATTTTTTTATTTAATAAATAATAAACCCAAAGTAAGATAAGTTGAAGCAATGTGATTTAACAAAATTAAAGCAATGCGAAGGTTACACGAGAGGATAACAAGAGTTTTGTAGTGATAAAACCAAATCAAAGTATAAAAAAGATAGCATGAGAAAAGAATTTGAGGTCCTATCAAATATTACAAAATCTTAAGAAAAGAAATTAAATTGAAGAGACAAATTTTATAAGAAAGTTGCATTCCATGATATTAAAATGATATAGTGCAGCAACATTGATCATAAAATCAAGTATAAATTGATATATCTTGTGGAATACATAAAAAACCTATTAAAAAAAATATTTAAAAATATTTAAATTATTTTTAATTTGATAGAGATCGTAAAGGTAATTCCATTAACATTTGTTTCATCAAGGTTGGACCGTATTAAAAATTATTTCAAATTAATAATATAAATAAGCGTAAAAAACAATAAATTATTTTTTTTATTTGAGCTAAATCTATACCAAAGCTAAAATGAGAAAAATTGAAGCTATGTAATATGACAAACTGAAGCCAATGTATAGGTCACGGGAGAGGATGATTACTATTTCAATGTAGTACATTTTCAAAGTCAACAATTTGTAAAAAAAAGGTGAGATAAAGTTTACCACAAATTTCATTTCATTGGTAATTTTGTGTTCTAGTGTAACATCGCCACTATTAACTCGCGTAGAAATCGAAATATTCCATCGACATTTAAAGAGCATAGGAAATAAAATGGTCAAAAATATAAAAATGAACATTTAATTCAATAAAGGCCATTGTGATTAGTCCAACAACATTTGTTTGTCTTCATCATAGCCTCTACAGAATTATAATAAAATACGAAACTGAATAATAATAAATAGAAAGAATAGATGTCAAATTACTAAAATTATAAAACAATTGAACATTTAATTTGAGATAGCTAGATTATACAAGTAGACCAACATTTTTGTCATCTACATCGAACTTTTTCCAAAAGTATTACGAATTACAAACATAAAAAAATAATAATAATTAAATATTTACTTAATATTAATTACTGTATATTATATTTGAAATTAGATAAATTTCTACATTTTAATAGAAAATAATAAAGGGAAAATGATAAAAAATGAAGTAAATTAATTTAAAAAGTTGCAGTCCAATTTGCTAAGGAGGTAGAGCACAGCATTCTCAATCCTCAATCATGTATGAATAAAAATACTTTGTAAAGCTTCCAAAAACCATATAAATTAAAATATTTGAAAATAATAAAATCACTATTTACTTGGACACATTTAATTAAGAAAATCAAAATGAACTTTGTTTCATCTCAATTAAACACTCTTTCTGTTTACTACTATAAGTTAAGAAGCTAAATAAGAAGAAATAATAGTTATTTATTTTAATTTTAAAACAAAGTAAATATAATTTAATTTAATTCTATATAATTTAATTCATTTCTTTTAATAGTTTAATTTTACTTAGATATGCTATTATTTCAACTCTATTTGTCCTCTCACATGACATTTACATCGCTTCGACAAACTTATATTATAACATTTAAATTTATCTAATTTTTTAATTTTTTAATTAAAATTAAAGTAATAATTTATTCTTTCTTTTGCCTATTTATTATGCTAGTTTCAAGAAATTCTGAATGAAGTGTTACGAAGACAGGACAATGTCATTGGACACATCTTGACATGCCATATTCAATTAAATAAATTTTTAAAAATGAAAAATATTATATTTTATACATTTTCTATATTATTTATGTGAAATTTATATTCCTACCTAATTTTTCTCTTAATGATGTTGCAATCCATCGCCTTAGTATCTTAGGATACAACTTTCCTGTATAATTCATCTCATTCCTTAAAATTTGTTACTTTTCTTTTTGTTGTATTATAATATTTCTATAATTCTATTTTATGGTGACCTTTACATCGCATTGATTTCATTACTTTAAAAATGTTTATTTTATCTCATTTCAAGTTTAATATAACTTTGCTCAATATTTAAATAATAATTTTTTATTATTTATTCTAATTTACTTTTGTAATTCATAATAATTAAAACCTAATTCTATTTAAGTGAAAACGAACAATGTTGGATAGTTAATGAGTTTTATAGAACTAGATATTCGATTTTATAATTTTAATTTTTCGTATTTTGTAAGATATTTTATTCATACAGGATTTCATGATCAAGAATATTACTATAAATCTCTTCAATGTAGTGGAATTTGACTTCTTGTGTAGTTTATGTCATTTTCTCAAATGTCTTGCATTGAAATTGTTATATCACTATGTAAAGTTTAGTTCTTCTATCTTCTAACATTTAAGTTAGTTCAATTTTGTTATGTTACATTACTCCAATTAATATTATTTTAGTTTTAATAGACAATTACATCATATTAAAAAATTAATTTATTATTATTTATGTTTATTTAGATTTGTAACTCACTGTAATTGCAAACACTGTCAAATCCATCAAGATTGAACAAATGTCACTAGACAAGTCCTCACAAACTCCAATAAATTAGATATTTGTTTTATATTTTTAAATTTATTTTCTGCTAGGGTTTTAGCTTATTTTACGGGAAATTTTTATTCATACGTTGTTTGAGAATTCATGATGTTACACTTGATCTTTTGAATATCTTTAAGTATGGCATTCTTGTATATTTTATATCATTTCAGTATTTAGTATATATTTCCTTAAAATT
The DNA here is from genome assembly GCA_023846275.1 of Vanilla planifolia. Lineage (NCBI taxonomy): Eukaryota > Viridiplantae > Streptophyta > Magnoliopsida > Asparagales > Orchidaceae > Vanilla > Vanilla planifolia. The sequence goes on along the minus strand of JAIUJO010000201.1, from coordinate 206,965 downwards.
AAATTAACATCACATATGTTTTTTACTTTAGAATTTGTAGTTCTACTAATTGAGGTCCAATCATGATCACATCCTCTATAATCTTACCATTCATAATTGTTTTTATTTTACATTCATTAATTGGAAGGACTAGATCATCTCCCATTTCATCCAATGGTTCTATTTGAATCCATCAAACAACAAATTCACTTGTTAGTTTTGTCATTGTAAAAGCCTTCTTTGAGAATTTCACAAGCTATTTGGTAGCAACTTATAAAATCACATTATCTTTAGTTTCTAGCTCTAATGAGAAAACGTTTTCAATAAAAATCCATTCATTATGAATGAAATGATGAGTGAACATGAACAAAGCTTTGACATCTCAATGGAGTTCACATAATATTTTACTATTGTAAGATCTTTTGACAACCTACTCTGGTGTAATACTGCTTAAAATTCCAAACATTTCCACCTAAGCCTATCACCAAGTAGTTTTGTCACTTTAATAATTTTCAGCTCATTGTGCCTCATTCTATTCATAAAAAATCATGGAAAATTATACGATCTTATTAGATGTTTTTTTCATACGATAAGTTTCTTTTTCTTTTAGATTGTGTCCTTTTACATTTATTGAAGTATGAGTCTAGTTTGATCTCATTAAAGAACAAAGTTGGGATTAAGCTCACAAAATCATGGGATATGGTTGAAGCCACAAAAGCCAAGTTGGAAGTCAGCCAAAAATAAAAATGCTAAGTTGTAATTTTTTTTAAAACAGCGTTTTCCCAATCTTAGTTGGTGGTCAACATTGACTCTTGTTTGAACCATCTAAATATTTATTTGTACTTTTAATTTTTTTTAATTTTAATAATAAAAATTAAAATGCCTATATATCAATTTGAATAATAAGTTTTTCTAAAAAGTAGAACTATATCTACAAAGGGATTTTTGAAAAATAAAAACAATCCAAAAGTAGTAAAAATATTCTAAAACCAATAGTTTGCTTCTCTCTTGTGGGATTCATGCACACTCATTTTACTTGAGTTGGTCTTAGAGTTATTTCACTTACAAATAGTAAGTGAAGTCACATGGGAGATATGTTTATATGTTTTACTTATTTTGTTATGCTTTCCCGATTTATAGTTTTCCTCCATATTAATTTTAATTTCTATTATATATTTTTGTATGCTTACCAAAATACATGTGTTTGTTAGTTTGTTTGTTCAGTTATCCTTTTTTTGTAACTTTATCTACAATAGATATTAGTGCAATATTGAGTATATGTCTTTACATGTTTTGCAAATTATTATTTCAGATTGAATCATATTTATATTAAATAAATACTTATAATTTTTATCAACTTAGGAAGTTCCATATCATATATAATGTTTGGAAGAAGTTAGAAGTAACTTATAAAGGTACTAAACACGTTAAAGAAACAGAAATAAATTTTCTTACTCTTGATTATGAGAACATTACAACGAATTTAGGGGAAAATATGAACATATTTATATGATTTAGAAATATTAATAATATATCAATAATCTTTGAAATGTTTTTTGTTTTCTAGATTTTGTGAGAAAAGTTATAAGGATTCTACCCAAGGAACATGATGCTCTTACCATGGCAATAAAATAGCTAAAGACATATACATGCTCACAATGGATGAGTTACTTGAAGAATTATTTATGACCAAGATTTAGATGAATAGGATTGTTGAAGACGTGGCTACCATAAGTAAGCCAAAGTATGGACCATAGAATAAGAGTTCAACTTTTACATTGAAGGTTTATGTAAAAATTTTGCAAAACATTTCATAAATAGCTAGCCATTCAAAGAAGATGAAAAGAAGGGAGAGTACAATTGCACCAGAATGCTAATAATGTCGCAATGGTGGCTATGTTAGATAAGAAAGTCTGTGAGTTAGTGACACAAAAAGGAAGTAAGAGAAAATGAAAAGAATAAAAATAAGAAAGCTTTTTGGGATATTTGGACTGCATTGAAAGATTCTTGTTTAGAACTTCAAGTATTAAGGAGGAAGCAAAGATAAAAATTAAGGAAATTGAAGATGAATTATGTACATCTAATGAACAAGAAGACAATGAGGTAACTTATTGGTCTTGTGAAGTTGTTGAGAATAACTACTTGGATGTTATTAGTGCTTTAACTTATTTAATATCCACACACAAAAAATTAAATAGTTATATAGAAAAATTTAACTTCTAGATTTTGTCATGAAAGGAAGTGAGAAACTAAAATAGAAATACTTGAAATTTTGTTAAAACCTTCCTTGATTATTGAGAATGCTTTTTGAGAAAGGAAATCACTCATTTAGAAAGAATGATTTATTGTCTTAAACAAGCCAAATGTTCTAATACTTCACATCTTATTTTTCTTAACATAAATATATGTCATCTTTTGACCATATGTTTAATGTTTCAAACATTAAATATTTTTAGGCTTGTAGAAATGAACACGCAATATTGGATTATAAAATTAAGGAAAAAATTTTTAGTTCAAAACCTTCTTTCAAAAGGGTGAAACTCCTTTAATGAATGTTAGTTGTGAACCCAATCTTTCTTCGCTTCTTAATATTAGAGAGTAGATAATATAGTATATTCATATATTAGAATTGGCATACTAAGGAATGTTTTGTAGATATAAGTATACAAGGTAAGAAAATAAAAATCACATTTTTTACTAGTACGTTAAAATTTACAATTTATGTAGCCATATGTAAAGAGAAAATCAACACTTAGCAATTCAGTATTAGATAATGGATGCTCATGACATATGATTGAAGACTGACAAAAAAATACATGAAGAAGATGTGATCCCAAAAGCTGGGAACCACTTGGAGGTAACTCTAAGAATAAGATAATTAGAATTAGTACTGGAGGTATGCCTAATTTTACACTTTTAATTACAGTTTTTGTTGATTTATTAGAATTTAATTTAATTTGTATTAACAAATTTTTGGATAATGAGTATGTTGTTTGTTTTGATACTCTTTGTTACAAAATAATAAAAGATGATCAAGTGTTATTACATAGTACAAGAAAATGTGACTCTTATAAAGCTTGATCAAATAGATATTAGAAAATTAGAATGCCTAGTTGCAAATTCAAGTGAGAATAATTTATGTTGTAAAAGTTTTGGTCATGTAGATTATGTTTTTTGAAAAACATGAATGTACTATATGTAGTTGGAGGTCTTCCTAAGTCAAATGGGCTAGTTGGAAAATGTGCAAATCATACAAAAATGGAAAGCTACATCATTATTAAAAGCTAAAAATGATGAAAACTTTGGTAGACCTTTGATTATAATTTATTTAGACATTTTTGGAGCCATAGAACCCTTGTGTTTTGGTGAAAAGAATTATGGATTTAAGATTATTAATGTTTTTTATTGATATATTTGGGGTGTACCTTTTAGGTGTTAGAGTGAGGCACTTTAAATTTTTTTTTAATTTGATAAGAGTGCTAGAAAGGTAAACTAATCATAAACTAATTTGTATTTATAGTGATAATGACAATGATTTTAAGAATGAGGAGTTTTTGACTATTACAAAGGAATAAGTGCGAGGCATCAACTTACAACTTCTTATACCCCTCAAAAAAAGGATCATATAAAGAAGTAATAAGACATTGGTAGACATGGGCAGATCTATGTTTCTAAAATGCAACATACCATACTACTTTTTGACATATGTAATTAAAATAACATATTATATAAAAAAATGAATTCAAAAATAGAACATAAGAAAATTCCTTATGATTTATTTAAAAATAAGAATTAATTTGTTAGCAACTTTTAAGTTTCTCGGTGTAAATGCACCATTATTAATAATGAAATGGCTAATTTGAAAATTTTTTATAAAAAAGAAATCATAAGGGTTATTTTAGTATACACCACATTAAAAATGTTTTTAGAGTTTACAACATAGATGCTTCAATTGTAGAGTAAATAATTCATATGGTGTTTGATGAGTCTATTTAAAACATAAATAACAAAAGTTAAGATTATGATATAAGCCTTTGGAGAACTTAGACATAAATAAGGATGAAGGTAAAAAATGTAAAGAAGAAGATGGCTCTAGTCATCGATTAGATAAAGATTGATAGTATTATGCTTCTCGTCTTTAGAAATAAATTATAATGGATGTTAATCAAGGAGTTAAGACTATAGTCTTTATAAGAGAAATTAGTCATAATGCACTTGTATGTTTCATAAAATCATCAACTATAGCAAAAGGCCCTATGCACAACTATTGGGGTCCTGAAATGAATGATCAATAAGATTCATTAAAGTGAAATGTTAATAGATAACTTATCTATTTTTTAAAATTTATTTACTTTGATTTGGTTATATTATTATTTCACTATAAATCACATGTCCTTTACCTTTTATATGTCTCTGATTTGAATATCTTGCATTGCTTCAATTAATTTTGTTTCAACTTCAATAAAAGTAAACCTATTATTAAACTAATTATTTATTATTATTCATTTTTTTAATAATTAGAAAAACATCATTTTACTTATTTTAATTATCACTATCCAATTAATTATTCATTTTTTAAAAAATTATTAAATATTTCATTTTCTAAGGCTTTAGCACATTTTAGAAGTCCTTTAATTTTCAAATTTTTTATGATCAAGCATGTTATACTAGAACACCTTGGTATCACGAAATGAAAATTTTTCACGCTATATATGTCATTTTTTAAATGCTTTGCATTCATTTTACAGTATTACATGTAACACTAAATCGCTTCTTGAATAATAATTACATTGTTTCAATTTGGTCATACTGTATTTTTTTGTTTATCTAATTTTTGTTGCATTATATGTTTTGCTCAATAGTAAATTAATAGTTTATTATTATTTGTGATAATTTACTTGGCTAGTTTGTATTCATTACAAAGAAGGTTCAAATCAAGGCGAATTAAACATCGTCGGAGACGTCTCCATGAGTTCCATCAAGTTAGTGACATATTTTTGCATTTTTTAATATTTCATTTTTATCTTTTTGTGTCACTTATGAGACATTTCTATTCGTACTTGATTTTATAATGAAGAAATTTACACATAATTTTTTAGTTTCTTGAAATACTACTTTGTCTAATAATTTCTCACATCCTTAATTTGTTTTCATTGATTTTCTTCTATTTAACCAAAACTATCATTCTCCTCTTGCGTGACCATCATATTGCTTCCTTTTTTTATTCATTTATTTAATATGCCTCATTTTAGGTATGTTATATACTTAATGTTGAAATAATAATTTAGTCTTATTTATGCTTATTTTGTTTTGGTAATTTCCAAAATAAAGTTTGTTGGACTCACTTGAAGAGCTCAACCAAGTTAAATATATATTTTAAATTTCAAAACTATTTATTTTGTACAGTTTTTAGATGCAATATAAGGGAAATTTTTTTGTTCCTTATTTTGTAATCAAAGATTTGCATTTGATCTCTTTAATGTAATGGAATACAACTTTCTTGCATAATTTATTTAATTTCCTCAGATTCTTCTCTATAATTTGGTTATATTGTTATGAAGCTCTATTTCTCGTGTCTGATGACCTTTACATTATTTTTATTTTGTTATATTTAATTGTATAATTTACCTCATTTCAACATCTCTATACATTTGTTTAATTTTAAAATAATAATTTGTTATTATTTGTTCTTATGATCTTCATTAATTCATAATAATTCTAAACAAAATTTTTTTTACTATGGATAGATGTTTCTAGACTCTTGTCAATGTGATCTATCCAATTAAGTATTTATTTTTATTTTTTTTAAGTATTTTATATTCTTTGATTTTCATATGCCTTTTGTGTCATTTACATTCAAACCTGATTTGACAATTATGTATTCAAAGTTGATCTCCTTTTTAATTTTGAATGTCGCTTTTGCTTATAATTTAACATGTTTCCTTAAATTGTTTACAATAATTTGGTTTCATTTCTTTGAAACTTTAATTCTCCTCCCATTTACCTTCATAATGCTTTCATTATTTTTATATTACCTTGGTTTAATTTATCTAAATTTAGTTTTAAATATATTTGTTTAATGTAAAATAATAATGTATTATTATTTGCATTTATTTATTTTAGTAATTTATAATAGTTTCAATAAACGAGTGATCAAGTTGAAACAAACGTCATTGGACTCGTGTTCGCTGCCATTGTCCAATTAAATATTGATTTTTTTACTTTTAATTTTTTTTGGAGCATGGAAAGAATTATGTTGCATTTCAATTTGTACAATTTTTTAGAATAGATTATGTTGTACTGGTCAACTTTGCATCTTTTAATGTAGCTTTGTTGTACATTTTATCTCATTTTTTGAAAACTTTCCTCGGTTTTAGTGATATTTCTTTGATATTTCTTTCATTTGTTGATATTATATTACTTCAAAATATCTTAATTTTACTTTATTATATATTTTAAAAATAATAATTTAGTATTATTTATAATTACTTAATTTCTTAATTCTCAATAATTTGAAATAAGTTTTGATCAATATAAAAAAATGTCAATGGACTCTTCGTGTTGGGCTTTATCTAATAGAATATTTATTTAATATTTTCTAATATTTTATTTTTTAGATTTTTATATGCTTTAGAAGACATTTTCTTTGACACATCATTTGATGATTAAGGAAATTATGCTTAATCTCATTAGTACCATGGAGTCCAACTTTCTTGAAGAATTTATCACATTTCTTCATATTTTTTTAATAAATATAGTTAGATTACTTCGTAACTCTAAATCTCTTCTCACTTAGCCATTACATGGCTGTGATTCAAGATTATAATATTTATTTAATTTACCTTATTCCAACTTTTATATATATATATATTTACTTCATATTAAAAATAATAAATTTTTATTATTTATTATTATTTATTTATTATTTGATTATTATTTTAGGCAAGGCTCGATCAACATGAAAGAAATCTCAATGGGCTCATCTCAATGGGCTCTATCCAGTGAAGTTTTTCTTTTTTTAAATATTTGATTTCCTTTTTTTAATGGCTTTATGAGACATTTCATTTATTACCGAAGATGTAATGATTCAATATATTGAACTCAATCTCCCTAATACCTAGTAATATAACTTCTTCCTACAATTTATGTTATTTCTTAAAAGTTTTTGCTTTGGTTTGATTTTACTTAATGTCACTCTAACTCTTCTCTCATGTGATCATTAAATCATTTTATTTTGTTATCTTATATCACTTTAATTTAGCTTGTTTGAGCTTTATTATATGTCTACTTATTATTAAAATAATTTGTTATTTTTCATGATTACTTTTTTTGGTACTTTGTACTAATTCTAAAAGAAGTTTGATCAGTATGAAATAAGATTTATTGGAGTCTTTATTGTGAGATCTATCCATTAAAATATTCAATTTCCTTTTTTTAAATATATTTATTTATTAAGATTTTTTTATGTTTTATAAGATATTTCAATTCTTACCTTATTTGATCACCATTGATGCTGCAGCCAATCACCTTGGGGCATTTGAGTTCAAGTTTTTTAAACAATTTATCTAATTTCTTTTAATTATTTTTATATTGTTTTATTGTCCTGTAACACTATATCTCTACTGATGTGACCATTACAAGTCTTTAATTTATTTATATTACATTCCTTCATTTTTCACCTATTTCAACATTAATATATATATTTACTTAAATTTAAAAAATGTTTTTTGATAATTTTTTCCTATTTACTATAGTTAGAGTTATTTCGAATGGGGGCCCAACATGACTAAACAAACATCACTGGTCTTATCGCGATAAGCTCTATCCAACACTGCATTTATTTTTATATTTTTAAGACATTTTTGCATTTTAGCCAATTAATCAATGAAACATGTCACACTTCATCAACTTACTATTTATGAACTTAAACTTTTTTCTTGATTAAATTTATTTCTTGAAATGTTTTATTTTATTTTGATTATATTTCTGTATAACTCTGAATCATCTATTGTGTGACTTATACATCGGTTTGATTTGGTTTCATTAGATCACTTAAAATTATCTTGCTTTAATTTTCATTGTTTACTTTTTAAAACAAAAATAGCATTTTATTATTATTTATACTTTTCAGTCTCATAATTTGTAGTAATTCAGAATAAGGTGTAACCAAGAAGAAATAAATGTCATTAGATACATCTTGATTAGCTCTATCTAATTAAATTTATAATAAAGTTGAAAAGAGATGAATTGATGTAATTTAATATAAACAAATCAAAGTGATGTAATAGTCAAATGAGATGTGATTTAGAGTTTCATTATAATATATCCGATTCAATTTTAAATATTGGAGGAATTGACAAATTGTATAAAAAAGATGAATTCCAAGATACTAGGAATACTGAGTTTAACATCCTATATCATAAAATAAAATATAAATCAAAATTTCACAAAGTAATTAAAAATCATAGAAAATAAAATATTTGAGAAACTTTCAAATGAATATTTAATAACAGATGGCTAGTTTAAATAGTTTCAATGACAATTTTTTCATTTCAATTGGATCTTGTTAAAAATTAGTACAAATTATTAAATTAAATAATCTTTACTAATAGTTAGTCACTATTTTAATAATAAGTATAACTAGAATAATGTACAATGAAGATAAATTAAAGTAATGTATTGTGCCAAAAAAAAAATAATGTTAATATCTTACGATTAGAGTATTACAATTTCATATTAATATGACAAAGTGAAAGTGAAAATTTTGAAAAGTGGAGAAAAAGTATTTGCAAAAGATGCATTCAAGAAGTTAAAAAGATCAGATATAACATACTCGAATATGAAATCAGGTACGAGTTAAAGTTTCTTTTAAAGCAACTTAAAACCATAGAAAATTAAAAAAATTAAAATTATAGAAACTTGTTTTAATTAGGTAGAGGTCATACAAACATGTGCAATGATATTAACATCATATTAATAGGATCTTGCATGAAATTACTATGAATTGACAAACAAGATATGCAAAAATAATAATAACATCATAGTATGATAAGGGTCACTTGAGACGAGAATTAGAACGACATAATAATATATTAAAATTAAAGGAAAAAATCCGAAGAAATGAGATGATTAGTTTTTGAAAGTTGCATTTTAGGAATAAATGAGTTTGAGTGTAACATCCTTAATTGTTAAAAATGATATGAATTGAAAATATCCAATAAACGTTTCCAAAAAACCCAAAAAAAATTTATGAATAAAAAAGCTAACATTTAATTAGACATAACTCTTTAGGATAAGTCCAACAAAAGTTTTTTTAATCTTAATCAATTTTCATTTGTTATCATTACGAATTATCAATATAAATACATATAAAAATTAAACATTTATTATTTTAAACAAACTGAAGACCTATCAAGGGCACCTAGTAAAAGATGAAGAGTTACATTGGAATATAGGCAAATAAAAGCCCAAAATTTGAAAAAAAATGAAACGAATTGCATAGTGTATTTGCATTCCATTACGCTAAACCATTTGTGCATAATCTCCTCGATCATCACATCAAGTATAAATAAAAACATCTTAAAAATAATGAAAAAACTTTCAACAAATGTTTAAGAATATAAAACTAATATTTAATAAGATAAAGATAGTCAAGAAGTGTCCAACAACATTTTTTCGTTCCAATGGAATTAAAAGAAGTGCAAATTATAATAAATTTTTACTTTAATATTAACTAAATATTTAATAAAGCGAGATTGAGGTGAATGGAATTCATGTATTAACCAAATCAAAGAAATGAAATTGTTACATGAGAGGAGATTTTGCTTTACACAACAATAAAACATAATTAATGTAAAATTATTAAGAAATAAGATAAATTAAATTGAAATGTGGCAATCTATGATAATCAGGACATGAAGAGTAGAACTGTTAAGTTCCAAATTTTTTATGATTCAAAATGTCTCATAAAGCTTGCCCAAAACCTTAAAATTACAAATTTGGAAATATAAAAAAGGATATATATTACGTGGAGCTCATGAAGACATCTCACATGAAGTCGACACTATCTTGAATAGGAAACCTTTGAAAATACTATCAATTACCAAACTAAAGACCCATAAATAATAATAAATTCTGACTTTGATATTATGTGAATGTATATTCAAGTTAAAATTAGGTAAATTGAAGCAATGTATTGTGAACAAGTCAAAAGGATATAAAGGTCACATGAGATGATACTTATAGTTATTTTTTAATATATACAAATGAAAGGGAAAACTTTTAAGAATTGATGTAAATTATATAGAAAATTTGCATTCAAAGATACTATGGTGTTCCGTTGTTACATACTCAATTATCAAATTAAGTATAAATTAAAGTGTTTCTTAAGGAATGCTAAAACACTAAAAAATAAATTTGAGAAATATTTAAAAAGATATTTAATTTGATATAACTTATTTAGACATGTCCAATGATGATTTTTTTGTTTCATTTTGAATGAGAGCAAATTATCAAAGTGAATATAAATAAATAATAAAAATTTATTACTATAAAATTATGAAAAGAAATGTTAATGCTTAAATTTGATAAATTGAGATAATGTAACATATTAAAATAAAATTAATATAATGGTCACATGAGATGAGATAAAGAGATTAATAATACATAATAATCCAAAAGCAAAAACTTTGAAGAAGTTAGCTATATCACAAGGGGTAGATTATTTCAAAGACACTAAGGTGTTCAAGTGTAACATCTTCGATCATTAAATCATGTCCAAATAAATAGTATTCTAAAAATATCTCTAATCCATAGAAAAAATATTTAAATATAAAAGTGGACATCTAATTTTTTAAAGATCATCGTCAAGATTTAAATGATGTTTGTTTCATCGTAATCGAATATAGTTTTGAGTAAGAATTAAGCCATTAAAGAAGCATCAATGACAATAAATTATTATTTTGACATGAAGTAAATATTTGTTAAATTAAGATGAAGAAAATTGAAGTAGTGTAGCATTAACAAATCAGAGTAAAGAAATTATCTCTCAGGGATTTAGAATGACATTATAATATAAGTAACTCAAAATGAAAATTTCAATAAATAAGATAAATTTAATGGAAACATTCCATTCCAATATACTAATGATATAAATTGTAGCATACCAAACCATGAAATTAGGTACGAATTCAAGTATCTCATAAAATATGTCAAAACCCTAGAAAATAAAATAAAATATATAAGAAAATATGCAAAAAGTATATTTAATTTGATAAAGCCCATAAAGAAGATTTTGTTGACTTTTGTTTCAACTTATCCATACCACATTTAGAATTACTATGATTAAAAAAGTATATAAGTTTAAATAATTTGAAATAACTATTTTAATAACAATTAAAAATATATTATAGCTAAAAATAAGACACATTAAAGAAATGTAATGTTAAAAAAAATCAAAGTCATCTAAAAGTCACAAGGGAAGATATTTAGAGTTATATAATACAACAAAAAAGGTAAAAACTTTAAACAAATGAGATAAATTTCAAATGAAAGTTGAACTCCAAGGTAATGAGGAGCCCAAGTATAACATCCTTGATCATCAAATCATGTGGAATTGAAGTGTCTCATAAAACGTTATAAAATTTAGGAAAATAAAAAATATTTAAATAAATAAATTAATTTTTTTATGAGAAAGTTACATTTCAAGATATAAGGGATATTAAGTGAACTTATGAATTGAAATATCCCACAAAGCATGCCATGACTATAAACAAAATATTGTAAAATATATAAAGAAATGTGTTATTTGATAAGGCTAATTGAAATGTGTGAAATGATTTTTGTTTCATCTTGATTCTACTTAATTTTTAAAATATTGAAAATTAAGAATGTAACTAAGTGTAAAAAATAAAAAACATTAATTCAATATTAAATAATTATGTATTATATCTAAAATTGCATAAATTAATTCTATGTAATATAGTCAAATTGATAAGATGTTAAGGGCACATGAGAGGATATTTGCACCTTCATTATAATATAGCCAAATTAAAGTAAACATTTAATGAAATAAGATAAATTATATGAGAAAGTTGCATTCCAACGTACAACAAGATCTAATGTAGAATCTTCAATCAATAAGTTAGATTTGATTCCAATTATCCCTTAAAGCTCACAAAAATCTTATAAAATTAAACATTTAAAAATTAAAAAACATATTGAATTAGGTAGAGCTCACCAAGACGAGTTCAATAGCATTTGTTTATTCTCAATTTAAAGTTGCTTGGGATCACATTGAATTAATAACATAAGTATACATAAACAATAAAAAATTATTATCTTTATTTTAGTAAAATATTTTATGTCCAAAAAAAGATAAATTTAAAAAAAGTAATTTTCTCAAATCAGAGATATGCGAACATTAAAGGTATTAAGATTTAGTGTTACATAATAAAGTAATAAAATAAAAATATAAAAATGTTCAACAAAATGGGATGAACTTTAGGGGAATGTTGCATACCAAAATTCCTAGCTAGTTGACCATAATCGATTATCAATTCAGGTACGAAATAAAATTTCTTATAAAGCATGTCAAAACTTTAAAAATAAAATATTTTGAAAGCTAAAAAAAATTTAATTGAGTAATGCTTGCCAAGTTGAGCACAAAAGAATTTATTTCATCTCAATCACACTTCATTTGGAATTACAAAAAAACAACCAAGAAAATATGGAATAGTAACAATAAATCAATATTTTCAAACTAAGTAAATTGATATTAAATTTAAATGAAATAAGTTTATGTAATGTAACATAACCAAGTCGAAGTAATGTCAAGGTCACATGAGAGAAGATTTCGAGTTACATAGAAAATAACCAAATCAAAGCAAAAAATTTGAAGAAACAGGACAAATTATACAAGAAAATGGAATTCGAAGATACTATAAAGACAATAAAGTATTTTTAAATTTAAAAAATTAATTTTTAATTTAGTAAAGCTCTCATAGATGTGTCCACTAAAGTTTGTTTAATCTTGAGGAGATCTAATTATAAATTACTATAAATTACCAAATTGAATGAATAAATAATAAATAAGTTTTATTCTAATACAATGAAAATTTACATTAAAGCTTAAAGGAGAGAAATTACTGTAATGTAATACAAAAATTTTGATGTAATGCTCACTCGAGATGAGATTGAGAGACACAAATTATTAAAACAAAATAAAAGTAAAAATTTTGTTGAAGTTAAATAAATTAATGGGATAATTGAATTTTAAGGTACTAAGGAGATCGAGTGTAATTTCCTTAGTTATCAAATAAAGAAGAAATAAAAAAATGTATCATAAAGGGTTAAACGACATACAATATAACATGTCTAAAAATAAAAAAAGGACATGTAATGGTATAAAACTCATTGAGACATGTCAAAAACGTTTTTTGTATCTATCAAAACTTATTCGAAATTACTAAAAATTACCAAAGTAAAATGGAATAAATCGTAAGAAACTATTATTTTAAAATTAAGTAAAAATTAAAATTAATGGAAGATAAGTTAATCTATTGTAAAAGTCAAATGACATAAGACTTAGAGATATATAGTTATATAACCAAATCAATCGAAAAACTAAAACAAATGAGGTGAAATGTGTGGGAGGGGTGCATTCGAAAAATTTGGGAAGATTGAGTGTAACATATTCAATTATCAAATTAAGGATGAATTAAAATTCCTCATAATCCATTGAAAAACCCCCAAAAAATAATCTTTAAAAATAAAAATGGAATGTTTTATTGGATAGAGCATATTCTGTCAAATCCAATTACATTTGCGTCAACTCCATTAGAACTCACATAGAATTACTTTGAATTTAGAAAGTAAACAAACAAAAATAATAATAAAGTATTATATTGATACTAAGTTTATATATAAGTTTAAATGAAAAAATTAAAAAAATTTAATACAACAGATTCAACATGATTTCGAGGTTTTATGGGAGTAAATTTAGAAATACATGGTAATGTAACAAGATCAATGTGGAAAATTTTTAAAAAAAGAGAGAAATAATTTGGGAAATATACATTCATAGTTATTAAAGATATTGAGTGTAACATCATTGATCATAAAAAATGTACGAAGAAAATTGTCTCATGAAGCATAAGAGGAACTTAGAAAAAGAAATATTTTAAGGTATAAAAATCATTATTTAATTTTATAGAGTTGATCGAGATGAGTCTTTTAATATTTGTTTCGTACAGATATGACCATGTTTGGAGTTATTGAGAATTATTTAAATAATAAGCATAAATTATAATAAAGTATTTCTTTAATATTAAGTAAATTTAAATTCATGATAACATCCGATAAATTCACAAAATATAACATAACAAGAAAACATAATACAATGATCACAAAAGAAGTGACTAAAAGATAACAAATATTATAACAAAATAAAAGAAAATAATTTGAAGAAGTGAGGTAAAGTTTGTAGTATTATTGAACAAGAAGATACTAAGAAGATTGAATTTACGTCCTTAATTGTCAAATTAGGAACAAACAAAATAAATCACAATGAGTGCATACGAATAAAAAATAATATATTCAAAAATCTAAAAAGAAAGAAATGAAAAAAGATAAAGATCAATAAGATGTGTCCAATGACATTTCTTTCACCTTGATTGAAATTTATTTTAAATTACCATAAATTATTAAAATTAAAAATGTCATGAATAACAACAAATCATTGTTTTAATAAATAAATTAAAATATCATAAATCTAAAGCGAGATTAATTAAAGAAAGATAATATAACCATATTAAAATGATGTAAATGGCATGTGAGAGGAGATATAGAGTTACATAATAGTATAAGGAAATAAAGTAACAAATTTTAATAAATAATATAAATCGTAAGAGAAAATTTTATTCTAAGATACTAAGGAGAGTTGGTGTAAAATTCTCAATTATCAAATCTTGTACAAATAAAAATTTCTAATCAACCATGCAAAAACTTTTTAAATTATTTTTGAAAATAATAAAATTAATATTTAATTTGATAAAGTCCTTGAGATGAATCCAAATGAAATTGTTTTGTCTCTAGTGAAGCTTGTCTAAAATTATTATTATTAATTAACAAAAATGTAAGAAAAATTAATAAAAAATTATACTTTAAAATTACAAAAATATATAATTAAGATAAAATAAGGTAAATTGAATTGATGTCATATGACTTAGTAAAAGCATTATAAATAACATAAAACTAGAGATTAGAGTTGTGTAGTAATATCTCCTATTAAAAGAAACAAATTAAAAACAATAAGGCAAATAGTCTAGAAATATTGCGTTATAACTTGCCTAAAAGACTGAGGGTAACATCATCAAACATTAAATCAAGAATGAATTGAAATTTCTTATGAAGGTACAAAAGCACTAAGCAATAAAATATTGAAAAAATAAAAGAATTTACAATTGGATAACGCTCATCAACGTTTTCATATACATAAACATTTTCATATAATGACAAAATCTATTATTATAAATGTATTTAAACAACTAAAAGTTTAATTATAAACCACGTGAGTGCATAAGAAATAAATTATTTATCATATATAGCAACATAGATTTTGTTATTGACTTATAATTATTTACTTGAGGCATAAGGATTTTATGTGGTCTAGTGTGAGTTTTAATTGTTTTTGAAATCTTATTGCCATACTTATGGATTTATGATTAAGGAAAGCTTCTCATCTAGGACTTGTTATATCAAGTAAACTTCATATGCAGTCTGAGAGTGATGTATGTAATCGCCTTACACGCTAGATGAACAAATGTAACATACTATATGACCGTTTGGTTGGTGTGAAGAAATAGTTTATTTTAATTTGAACTCGTACATCTAGATTGTATGTTGCTAACATCATTGTAATGTTTTTTTAGAAATGAACAAACTTATGTTTTCATTGTGTATGACAACCATTGCAAACAAAAACCAATAACAAGGATGAATGTATTGCCAAACTTGCATTTTATTTTATAAAGCATCCATGCACTGAACAATTGATGGGAGAAAACTTTTAGCCAATCATTTACCAATTAACTAAACTTTGCAATATCGATTTGAAAAGTGGTAACGGATGTTGAAATAAAACCAAGAAACCTACCAATGTTTAATGTCCCTCAACATATTGTATATATCAATGCAACCTCCAAGTAAATTAGTGAGGGTTAAACTAAGGATAGTAATTAGCTAGTGGCCATAGCCAACATCGTTATCCTGTGGATTATCATTGCTCATGGAAACTTAGGTAGTAGCATGAAAATTATAGCTATTTCCTTATTGTTAACTTGTGTTGGAAAAGCCTAAAACATCCTATACAAGCATTAAAAAATTGGAGTTTATTATTTGTAAGTCTGTCCCTAGTTTGCATCCAAAATGTACCATTCTCCAATGTTTCTATAACATCCAACAAATGGTTGTAGGAATAATCTTGGCCTTTTCACCTAGTTGAAATTTTTATATGATTTACCTTGATTGTATGCAACTAAACTCCCTCATTTAATTTTTTTTGTGGTGAATCGAGACATCTATCAAAAAGATTTTGAAATTTTTCAACAATTGTATATTGCAAAACAAAATGTACATGCTCATCCTGATGATCATACAATAGGCATTTGAATGGCAGTTGGAAACAAAATATTTGAAGCATTGATGTAGATGTAAGAGTTTGATTGATTATGTGCAATTGCAGTATTGATATATCTCTTAGGAAGAATTTATTATCAAATTTTAAATGGTTTTAATTTGATGCTCTCTTTCGATAGAACCTGACATAGAACTTACTTGACCTAAATCACCCTACAGTAAGAAAATAGTTGAAAATACCTTACATGCTACATGAACCTAGCTTATAAGCTTCTTGTTGAATTGTCCATAAGTTTAGTATTCATTACTAGGTCGATAGTGCCATTAACTTTGTGATCACTATCATTGTCAAAAAGTGCCAATTTTGGATGACGCGTTTGTAACTTTTTGTCATTAATCTTGGCCATTATGAATTGTGGAATGACCACCACAGTTTATTAATAAGAATCTTCATCTTATTGGTGTTATTATTAATGCTTAAGATTTTTTTCAAAACAAGCTTAGACATGGGCATCAAAGAAATCAAATGAAAAGGAAAAGGGTTATTTGGCCCTTTTAGAAGAGTTTGTCATCGACATTTTAATTTTTTTTAATAAGTGATTTTGCTGAGTCCAACACAATTAAAAGGTGAATTGTATAAACTTTTACACCATCTTTATCACTACTAGATTTCGACCGCACAAAAGCCATATCTTATTCCATTAAAAATTGTTTTTAATATTTATTCAATGATGTTTTTGTATGTTATTATTTTTTTGTCCTACTAATGATCTTATTTTAAGATATTTGAATGGTAAAGGTCATTTCGCAAAACTAATATATTCCTTAATGAGTAAGAAAAAAATTTTTAAAAGAAAATTTTTTTAATGAGTAAGAAATTTTTTCTTGCCAATATTAATGAGTAAGAAATTTTAAATTTATCAAGCTTACTTTCAACCACTTAAAATTTTCTTTTTATTTTTGATATAGTACCACTTGAACATAGTAAGAAATTAATTCTACTTATGATGGGAAACTTTTTCTATTATATTACTTTCAAAGATATTTTCAATTATGTCCTTATTCCATTTTTTGGGTAACTTTAAATCTTCTTTGTTTAGCACCATAATTGTGCATGCCCAAAGCTTCTATAGGAAGTTCTTAATCGTGTACTTTTCATTGAATGCATGGCAAAAAACTAGAACTGTAATCGTCTAAATTTTTTTTTTCCTTAGGTTACATAGTGGATTTGTAAAAAATTTGTGGATTATTAGATGTTGTCATTCTTTGATGGTGTGTTAAAAGAAGAACAAATAATAAAAGTGATTTTTTGTAGTATAGTAGTTTATATAATCACTCTAAATTAAGAGCACCATTTGTTTTGCAATTTTAATTTAATAGGCATTAATTTACATGTGCCTAAATTATTGTAAGTTTTCAATAAATGATTGAAAGTTTAAGAGCCACTTGGGCATCTTGCTTGGCATGGCCGTAGTTTTTGCCTTTCATTAAAATGACATTGAAGTCACCACAAATTAAACAATGTTTTTCTGTTGTGTTGGTCATCTTCCTATTCTAACCATAATGATTTCCTTTGGTTTCTTGTATGATTTGCATATAAATAGAAAAATATTTTGTCTGATAAATGTTCCACACATTTTCCCAAACGTGTACTAATTGATTATCATTGTAGATAATATCAACAACTAGTTAGTCACACCACATAAACCATATCTTATTCTATTAGTCATGCATGCTATTATGCAAACCCATTTTGAACTCAAAAGTGATAGCTTTGATGCACCTATTAGTTTGTCGAGTAGATCTAGAAGTATACTATTTTTAGTATTATATCAGTATTTTTGGCCTTTTGAGTTAGTCAAGTTCTACCAAGCCCAAAATGCTCCATTTTGTAGTTTTAATCATCTTTTTTATTTAAGTCTAATTTATGTATGGCTTTAGAGTTCTTCCTTACAACTGGATGAGTGGTTTATTATGTTTCTTGTTTTCTTTGATGAACTTTTTTCCTTATATAAACTCATCAAACATGTTAATTCCCATGGGGTGGCCATCTAATCTCTTCTAATATTTTTCATAACTAATTCAAATATGTGCCCATAAGGAGTTTTCTTATTGCCTTTAAAAGGAATTTCGAATCAAATATTGAGGATGTTCTATTATTCTATTGAGTATTATTTCATGTAGCATTCAGTTCCCTTATACATTGTGTCTGCGATGTTTCACCTTGGGTTTTTTTCTTATTGTTTGTTGTGCTATTAGTTTGTTACTCAATAGAATAAGAGAGTTGTTCTCTCATTTTCTTTTTAATTTAGTGTGCAAAAACCTCAGATTTTTGGGCCTCTTCTTTTGTATTACCAACTTTCCTTTTAAGCCTTGTGATTTTTTTTTATTGGTTGGTTTGGACATATGATTTCCTTTAATCATTATGCTCTTGGATTCTTAGTTAAGTTTTTTTTAATAAAGTTGCATTATTGTTTTGCATGACCTTATTTCTAGCAATGTAAATTATTTCAAGATAAGTTTTCATATTGAATTTTTCTAGATTCTCACTTCCTTGTGTCACTGTCTTTTGGATATTCTAATTGTTGAAGTAAGTTCTTTGTCAAGGCCCACTTCGACAAATACCTTTGTAATATATGGACTTGAAGCTATGGTGTTTACTATGCCAAGTTTTAGTGGAGTTCTAGCTATGTTAGCAAGCGAAAGGATTGTTTTTTGGAAAAAACATAATGATAGCTATTCAAAAGCTATCAATACTGAAACAATTGAGAGATCAACATTGTATTTCAAATCAGGAGGCCACCTAAATACAAATAACAAAAAATTAGCAATAGTGCATATTTTAATTGTCTCATGAAATGGGTAGTCCTCTTTCTATGGGAGTATATAGAAATAAGACAAACATTAACTAGTGATTGAAATTAATTAATTTCATCCTTGTCAAGCACAAATTTTTATTCTTCTTTTAATGATGTGATAGTTTCAATTTTTTTTAGTGAGTGGTTCATAGTCTCACTTAGGACATCTAGAAAGGAATGCTTTTGTGTTTTCTTTGTCACTTATATGGATGCAATGAGGAGTAATTCCTCAAGTTTGTATTGTTGTTGAAGTTATAAAGCTATGTAAGCACATAGTTATTTGTAATGGTAGATACAAATCCCTTAGGAAAATAGTTACTTAGATTTGGTGGAAATCCTTAAATGTTCCAGACATGTTAATATGTGAGATGAAATCTTTTTTGTTGGAGCTAGCATATTATTTGGGTGCCCATCAACAAGGTCACGTTGAACCCACCTATTGTCAAGAGAGCATATGAATGTGAGTGAGAAGCCATCCATTCATTCATTAATTAACTTTAATTTTGTTTACAAGTAGTTCTTTCCACAGGTGTTAAAATTCATGAAGCACATCATCCTTAAAATAAGGCCAAATGTTGCATTATGCTACAATTGTTATCATCAACCTATACTAGCACCAATGGTTTCATCCTAAAGTTTTATCTTTTCTATTAGAATCAAGCTAATCTAACCTTGCCTTCAGTCCATTAAGTAGGCCAACATTCGTAACAGTATTCCTTCCTTGTGCAATCCATCAATTTCAAGGGAGGTTTTATTTAATTAAGCTAACTCACATGAGAACATTTCATTAAAGTTTTACTCAGCACAAATGCAACATCAACTATTTTATTTAAAATCACTTATGATTAAGGCAAACTCTTTAACCAATTCTAGCTAAATACTCTATCTCATATTAAATTCCATCTAAGTGAGATGGAACTTCAAGCCGTTGTTATTAATTAAAATGTTATATTTCTTTAATGTAAAGATAATGCTTCTAATTATTTAGGGCAAAGCCTATGACAACTAATTCTAGATCATGTTTAGCAAAGTTCATATAATGAGACAAGAATTTATTAGACGTATAGGAAACAATAATTCTATCTTCATTAGCACACACCCCAATCCATATAGTGAAACATCACTAATGATCTGACATCCATCAAATCCTTCTAGAATGGCTATTACCACAATACTAGTCAATTTGTTTTCAACTTTAAAATTCTTTTAGCACAAGCAACATCTAAATAAAATTTTGATGTTTTCTAAGTCAGTTATATTACTAATAATGCTCTATGGAAAAATTCTTATGTCAATTCTAAATAGGATTACTTTAAACAAAAGCAACTCTAAATTACTAAAGTAAAAGAAGACATAAAACAAATCATTGTCAAATATTTGAAAGGACAGATTGATATCTATACAACACTAATCAAACATTTGAGAAACACTGCCTAAGACAATCCAAATTTACAATTCCAAAATTACACATATGCTTAATTCCATCAACATCTACAATATAAATACAAAAAGAATACTTGATCTTTTGAGAGTTTATAAAATATAATAATATCATCAATAAAGTTGATTGTAAGATCTTTAATAATTCACATAATTTTTTTATCAATTCCATATTGTCTGTTGGTGCGCTCAACAATAAAAAATGTAGCACAAATAACTCTTAATATATATGTTCTACCTTGAAAGTCACCTTATCCCACATTGGTTTCAATGATTTCCAACTTGTGATAACTTGATCTCAAATTTATCAAACTACTATATCCTCAAACTACTATGTTTCATTTAGTAAAAATAATCGGTGCTCCTTATGAAGATGAAATACAACAACTTAAAACTTTTCTAGTAGACCTCATACTTGCAATTTCTTCTTTTTGAATTCCAGAGGTTCCATTTTATAAAAATCTACAAATATGTGCTAAACTTCATATATCATCTAAACTTCAAACTCAATTTCCCTATTACGAGTTAAACCATGCTGTTCCTTGAGGAAGAGATACAAATAATTTTAGATCATCAAGACACATAATAGATAAATAAAATTATTCAAATACCTTTCCCAATGCTCTGCTTGCCTTATAAACAAAAATAAGTGGGACTATTTTTCCTTTACTAAAGAAGTCTACTTTTGGTAGCTATAGAGAAATAAATATAATTCTATTTTTCTATGTAGTAATTAATTTCTTAGTGTTTATACAACTAATCCATGTAAACAATTTTGTCAAATTTAGAAATATCAAAGACATTTGCTCACATAGCTTATCATCAACTTTTGCTCACTTAGGCTGTCATTAAGGAACTCAATTAACCATTACCAATACCTTTACAATCTCTATGGTGCATTTTAAAGTGGCTAAATGCCATTTCTTACACCATATAGACACAACCTTTACAAAATTTCCTATCTCTATGCAACGAAAGCATTTTGGTTGGCCTCCCAACTACAAAACATTAATCCTTTTTTGAATTGTTAACATTTTAATTATTTCAATGCCTTCCCATGAGGTTTTATATCCATTTTTTTTCTTAACCCCTCTGTCCTATCAGTTAAGTAGGTAGCTTTTGTAATGTTTTTCTTCTCTTAATTCATAATAAAATTTCTTAAGGATCTCAAAACACCTTGCTAATAATTGTTCCTATTTCATTATCAAAATTGCAACGTTATTGGATTTAAGGATTTCAATTCTTGCTCTACCAACAAAACTTTTTTGTCCTGGCATATAAAAGAAGCTCTTTAAGGTGATTATTATAGCTTTATATACATTCTTTAAACTCTTTCTGAAAGAAAAAAGCACTCATCTTTTAATCTGTCTTCGTGTAGCACATAGCAAGAAAGGAAACAATCTTTCTCTTACATTGTCACAATTATGTGTTGTTTCCCTAGGACCTTTAATTCCTCTTGCATCTTCGCAATGTGGAATAAAACCACAAATCTTATTTCAAACATCTCTATGAAGTGTTTTTATGAGACTTCCACTATTTGACAACTCCTGAAGCATGAATGGTGGCAAAGTTCTAACAACAATGTTAAACATAGTTAAGAAAAGAACAATGAACGTTTTGTCCTTTCTTGATAAGCTATATAACAAAATGATCTTTTTCCTAGATTATCTAGTTATCACCACTAAAGAATTTGTACCTCTTAAAAACATAGTGGTTGTATTCTATGAAGCTCTATAAGTATTTTATTAGAAAAGGAGCTCCTTTTTCAAACTATTGGGGATTATAGGAAGCATATTGTACTTAGGCTACCGAACATTATGCCCCAAGAGTTCTACCAACTCATCTCTCATCATGTTGATTCGCATTAGTTTCCTAAATGCTAAGGAACCTTTTCATTTTGTTAGAATGACACTTCTATTAAACAAATATATTGTTGTGCACAACATTCGATTGCGTACACTACAATCCCATTCTAAATTCTAAGCCTTTGAGTTTAATACATCATTGGCATGCATTTTTGGGCATAATCTTAGCAAATACAAGTAGAAAACAAAAAGCTCCCAATTACCTTTGTTATAATAGAGTGAGTATTATTGTCATGAGGGCAAAAATAAGATTTGAGCTAGAATGACTAAGAAAACAATCTTAATGGATTACCATCTGATAAAGAATAGCTTAATATAAGCATCACACAAAATCATAGATCTACCATTCAAAACATTAGATAACATGTAAGGTTGATGCAACAACTATCAAAGCACAACAATGTCAGTACATACAATGTATCTCTTATAGAGCACACACTTAAGAGAACATGGGCCATCGGCTGCAAACAAAAAACCACCAACTTCACGCAAGTCTATATCTAAGCATCATCTGTTAAGTAGTAAACTATAAGGTATAACTAATAAAATGTTATCAAAATGCCAACAAGAATCTTGTAAATATGATTTAACTTTGACTTAAATAGTACATGTTATCTATAAAAAAATGAAATATTGAATTGCTACATATATGCTTGCATGCACAATTAACATTTAAGTACATTGTCATGTCGTTATAGAAATATCATATAATACTTATATCTTTTCGTATCATTTGGTTTTCTTCTTTTCTTTTCCTTTTTTTTATATTCATTTTATTTTCACCTTTCTTGATTTCTCTTTCAAGGGCATTTATTTTCATATAATTTTATCATGTCATCATCTAAAATAGGGCCAAGCCACATTGTCCAGCATTGTGAGTTGATAATGATGTGCCCTCTGCTATGTCATGGCCCACCAATCTTTGTACAAAGGATAATAAGGTAGTAATTTGATGATCATATGTTATGAACCAACCACACACAATACTCATAAAATAATGCTCATTATGGAGAGGTATCTATAATGTTGTAGCCCAACATCTAAGAAGTAATGAATGTATGTGGTAATGTTTCTCATATCAAGAAGCCATAAGTTATGGTTAAATAAAACAAATATCATCTTTCCCTTTGTTTTAATTTTTTTAAAATTCCTTTCTTTTGTATTTAACTTGTAATACATATAATAAAAAAATATATTAGCACATACATATTTAACTTGTAATAAAATTTTAGATCATAAATGAAAATATTTGAAAAGATATTCTTGACATGCATTTTGCTGACATCAGATTACATCTCATTCATCAGTATTATTTCTTCATAATTAATAACTTAATGTACTTACATCACAATTATATAGTCCACAAACTTAAGGGCTTAGGATGCCACTTCTATTTTTTTCTTGCTTTTTATTTCTTTCTCTTACCTCTTGTGTAATTCTTATTACATTCTATCAATATTTTCAAATTCATTATTCAACAAGCATTACTAAGGAATGCATAAAATGTCTCAAATATTGATTGAATTAAATATTCAAAACCATCCTATCATATTGTTTCATTCTTCATATCATACAATACAATCAACCATAAGTAATTCCTTGTGCACTATGTCGAATGAATAAAACTCAATCCTAGCATCCTCCAAACAAAT
The DNA here is from genome assembly GCA_023846275.1 of Vanilla planifolia. Lineage (NCBI taxonomy): Eukaryota > Viridiplantae > Streptophyta > Magnoliopsida > Asparagales > Orchidaceae > Vanilla > Vanilla planifolia. The sequence goes on along the minus strand of JAIUJO010000201.1, from coordinate 182,536 downwards.
GATAGCACTTCATGTTTCCATCGTATGGTTGAATTCTCTAGTTTCTCTATACAATTTAGCTTTAAATAATAAGATCTCTAACACTTGATGAGTTGATGGACTAAGTAAAACATCCAAAGTTATTTCACATGTCCTTATCTTATAGTTTAACAAATATTTGTATACCATGTAATTTACTGATAAAATCGAGGTCCAACATTGCTCAACAAATAAGATAAAATGTACAAATTGATAATATTTCTCAAACCCTCTTGGAAAGGGTTGATTTAGAATCTTCACATATCAAAAATTCATGGCTCACATCACAAGACACAAATGGTCCAATTTTATAGTATGTGGCACTTTGATGTAAAACATAAAATAAGAGTCTTGACCCAATTTCTAATAAATCCAAAACAAAAACATAAGTAGCTCATAAGGGACCTTAAGAGCATTCTATGAAAGAAAGCTTCAATAGAAACGTACCTTTGTCCGTTTTGTGAAAACTAACTTTAAATTTTTTTCTTATTCTTCTAATTTTGTGACTCAAGCTAATGACATGTTATTCTTCTAGCTTCCTTTATCCTTTAATCTCCCATTTCAACTCTTCTTACTCACTATTTCTTAAATTGTTCCTAAATTTCTCATTCTTAGTCTTACACACATCACATTTGAAATAAAAAGGCTAGGATGGATAGTAGAGAGTATCTCTATATAGTGAAATTTTTTAACTAATATGAATGACATGAAAAAATTTCCAATTGAGTTCAAAAAATCATGAATAAGTTCTAACACAATAATCGTGCCAAAACTTACTTAATGGTATGCCCAAATTTCAATATATCTACGATGACATGTGAAGAATTTTAAGTCTTGTAGAAATTAGTGAATTTCTTAAATCATTTTTTTGGAGCCAAAAATAATTATTTAATTGAATCAATGTTATCATAGGATCAGTGTGGTTGGGTACTATAATCCATTTTCATTGAATTTTAGCCCAGCGATATGTAAGCCTTTTTACCTAAGTAATTGTTGGATCCCTTTGGCTTGTTCTATTGCCTTGCAATTAAAAGTAACATTAAAGTGCTTAATTAGTTTTTTTTCATTGGTAATGGGAGTACATCCATTTTTAGATAAAATCAAATAAAACAGCCTTGTGCATTTGCATTATTGTAATCTTCCCATGAAGGGATATAATGTTAATAAGAATTTTAAAGTGTGAATCTATGAATAATCAATAATCTCAAAATATATGGTACTTTCAATTTTTTACATCAATATTACAATTTTTTGGATTCAACTAAGATTTATTGTGTGAGCATCATGCTTCTATTTTCAAATAATTATCAAATGCTTATTATTTTTATTGGCTAAGCATGTATGAGAAGATTGTCGCAATGAACCACATTATTGTTGATTGATGTGCTACGTTAGAACAGGGTATGTTTTCCATGTGTTCTCTATTACTTAAATAGGATTCTTGTTTACATTCAAAACTCAAAGTTCATTTCTTTCTTAAGTTCGTTGATATTGTGATTTGTGATATTAATGGGAATACATTTGTAGTTTTCTATTAAAAATCGAGGTTGTTAAAATGTATCAATGTGAACTCCCATCATATGGAAAACATAAAGGGCAACAAAACTTCAATATCCTCGTAGCAACAAAATCGAATAAGGTAATTAACCTTAGGTGCACCCAAGAAATTTAGGTTATGTGTGAGGTTAGATATGATGGAAACAATCAAGCAAACTTTTGTAACATAAACATTCATATGCATGATTTCGACAACTTCCATATGCATTGTCTAAAGTCCATTAAGGTTATTTCATTTTATTTAATGAATGAACAGTGAAATCATAAAATGGTGGTAGCAGGTGTGGAAAGTATTAAGTGTGATTCTCACGAAGTTTAACACATTTATTATAAAAATTATTGCTTTCAAAAAATTTATACCATCTTAATTTAGATGAGAAACTTAAAGAAATTATTTCTTTTTAAAACCAGCACTATCTCACTATGGATGAGACATTTCATGATTGTATTGCTAATGAATTTAAGATGGAAATGAGAAAAGAGGTGGTGTCATAGCTAAAATCAAGGAATAGAACAATTTGGCAATACAGGGTAATCTACTTACAACAAAAGATGAATCTTGATGCAATAGTGAGTTAAAGCTTTTACTTAAAAGTTTAAACGAATTATTTTAAAAATGTGTTGCAAGAAAATCAAAAAGAAGGTCATAAGGCACAATAATAAAGGAATGGGAACAGTAGAGGAACAGTTCCATGAATGCAATGAACTAACCAGTTCCATGTTAAATATTCAATCATGGTAGAGAAGTGAAGACGAACGAAGAAAAATTTAGAAAAGGAAATGAAATGGGGAAGGCCATAAATGGAGTGATTGGGAACCATCATCAACATTCTTAAGTCATCAAAAATGTTAGGAAGAAGACATGATTTGTTTCAAGGTACAACATGTTTCATCCTAGATTGAAGATGATGAGTTAAAAAAGTCTCATATAATATGTTAAAAAGCATTGTGATTGACATAATGAATACTTTTAAGTGATTTCCAAAAAAAAAACTATGTACATGGAACACTATGTTTTACTCGATTATTATCAAGAATTAGATGAAGAAAGGGACATATCTACATGAACATGAATCAACTAGAGATGAACCTCCTCTAGCCATTATTATGAAAGCATAGCACAAAAAATTTTATTTACCAATTTAACAAATTCAATTAAAATTATATTTGTTATCACATGTATAATGTGTTGCTTATAACTATAAATGTTATTATTTAGAAGGCATTAGTTGTAAATTCTAATTATTACCAAAAAATGTCACATTCAAAGGAATCGCAACATTATAGGTAAAGTGAGATCACATTACCCCTCATTTACATATATTCTTAGTAAAATTCTAGTGATTGATTATTTTTAGGCAAAACCCCAATCTAATTTTGCACCACAATCTAAAGCATAGATTTTGATGATATGTGCTTACCTTATTGAGGTGTTTCATACAATAAAAAAATTTGATCATATTGAGATTGTGCTCTTTGCATTATCTATTCGAATTATCACACAAAGAGGCCACATTGAAAAGAATTGTAACATAAAAAATAATGTTAATCCAATGAGCAACTTCTTCAATCAGATTAAAAAAAATGTTCCAAGTCTTTGGTATTGATCGTTGGTTGGCCAAACCGAAATCTATTTAGGAATCAAAATCTAAAGCACAATTTTTTGGCTTTTGTGCACACTTGATAGAAGTGTTGTTTGTAATAATAAATTTAGGTATGTTGAATATGTTCTAATTTTATAATGTGCTACACTTATTACACCTAAATGGTCACATTTAAGAGAATTGTTACAATAAAATTAAAGGCTACATGCATACTTTTTTTACATTAATTAAACATTAGGAGGAACCAATATGGAGACGTGATAATAAGTTTTAATGACTACATTTGAGTATGTTTATAAGTTTTAAATTTTTTCAAATGTTTAGGCATGAAGATAAATAATGATAGAAAGAATTGAACCTCTAATATACTTTTACATATATAACTATTGGTATATATATATATATATATATATATATAAGTGTAGAGTGAGACAATTCATTATCCTTTGACAACTTTTTCTTACATAGTTCATATTCAACAAGTAAAACAACAAAAAATTAATTTTTGCAATGCATTGCAAAATAAGGGAGACGTATACTTCAAAACTGAAAATTAATGTAATCCTTACGGTTAGTTTAATATTGTTTTAATAACATAAATATAAGGGGAGCAAATTTATGTGGAGCATTTGTAGGCATGCACACATGTAACTTTCTATTTATTTCATCACTTTTAAGTGGTTTTGATGTAATTAAGAGGGGTACTAAATGATGAAAGGAACATTTTGTTGTTATACTAATGCTTTTCCTATTGGAGCTTTTAGGTCACTTTTTTTAAGATTATATAAGTGGACAATTTGTAAAGTATGGTGTTAACTTATTAATGTTTAGTGTGCAATGAGCACATAATTAGAACAATAGATAAACACTTCAGCAAAAACCTTGAAAATAATTTTTTAGATTGTCTAATTTTCTTTTAACTTGTTAATATATATGATAAAATTTTTAAGGCTATAAAAAAATGACGAGGTTTTAAGTGCTAGAAAAAAAAATTTTCAAACTACCTTATAACTTATATTGGTTTGACAGGACAGGCATTCACATAAGATTATTTATCTTCAGAAATCCCTTATTAAAGATTAGAAATATGTGTTCGCATTGATAATGAAGTAAAAAAAAACTAAGAATGTAAAATAATAGAAACTTTCAAAATTGAATATAATTGATGGTATTTTGTTATAAAGGTATAACTAATTTTTTTTTTAAATTAGTATGTACATAGATTGAGAAAAAAATAAGAGTCGAAAAAGGTAAACATAGCATTGCATATTACATTATATTGATGTGTGATACATTTAGTTCAACAGACTAATGCTTGTAAGAAAATAGATAGTGGATTGTGTGCTTATACTAATGTTTGAGGATTGCATATGGTACGTAATTATTTTGCACATAGCACATCTAGATTATTTTTGCTAAGTACTAAAGAAGAGACTAAAATTTGAGGATTAAGGCATATTAATACAAACTAAATACAATGCTTTTTATATATTGCTTTTCAATATACTGTATGGACCTTCAAATAAATGATTATTTATATATTTATTGAGTAATAACTATTTTCACTACATTTTAGAATATCCTAATACAATTGTTATATCGATATAATTTGCATCTTAAGAATTGTAGAAAGCTATATAAGTTTCCCAACTTTGGGAAAATGCTAATAAACATTTGCACATCATTTAGGACTTATAGGATGAGATGAAGATAATCATGATAGTGCAAACAATTTGATGAGTATTTTCTTAACATTTATTGATTTTTAATCAAATGAAGCTAACCTACTTTCTTTTGCAAATTGGTTGCAATTATGTTAACATGTACGAGATTTAAGCAAAATTATGGAAACAAGTTCTAAACTTGTTTCAAGGAAAGGCAACTATTTGTTGGAAGATGCTCAAAATTATTCAACAAAAAGAGTAAATAATGGAATTTTAAATCATTTAATTTTAGAAAATTGTTGGAGTGGGCAATGAAGTTTTAATCTTGTTATGCAAGTGGTAAGAAAAAACTTGTAATCTTAAACTTTCAACTACAACACTACAAGACAATTGTAAATCTCTCACTAAACTTGATTACATTTAGTTTCCCTAATTAAGAAACAAATACATGGAAAAGGCAATCCCATCAATAGATTTTTATAAAGCAATGTATTGCATTTACAAAATCATTTGTTGGCTCTAATTTAATGTAACCCCAATGATTTAAGCTCTTCTAGTTTTAGATATAATTTCATTTTAAAAAAATTTAACTTTTAAAGATCATCGTTTATATGAAAGATTAGCAAAACATAAGATAGGCCATTGGAACATGATGTACCTTCTTAATTTTGTCATCCTTTCGAGGGAGGAATTACATAGAATTAAGTTAAGTATCTTTTTCTATTATCTAACATAAATGTAGTGGGCCTCTTGATCAAATTATTTATGGGTTATATGACTTTGTGATTTGGAGAATTGTTTTATATCTTTGACCCATTTTTGGAACGTTATCTATTTTCGTTAATTTGTTATTTAGACAAGATTTTAGTTCTAATCACCCAATGGTTCTAAGATTGTTTAGAACAATGTTATAGAGTGTCTAGGGGTACTTTCTACTTTTGATTTGCAAGTCATCTTTGCAAATTTTTATGGCTCCTCATTACTAGTGTGGTGTGTCCACTTTTGCAAAATATGACTTCTTGTTTTCTTCCCTTTAGTTGATAATGGGCATAGAACTAGCTTTGGCTCAAACCATCTACAAATCACTTATGCATTTATCTAGCTGCAACCCTTGTATATATGGTTTCAGAGTTACTAAGAGTTTTTTTTAAAATATCAAGGAATTAAGAATGTTAACATACTTCTATTACCTTCAATTATTTACATTTAGATTCAAATTTTTACAAGTCATCGCACAACTTGTATAAGCATCAATCTCCAATTTTTAACATTGTCTAACTAATTTCAAACATTCAAAGTACCAATATGACAACTACACTCAATTGAAATTCCCTTAAGTTGATCTAATTTTTAATTCAAGCAATCAAGAAATAAGCGATAGTTACTCATTCCCCTTTCCAAGTTCACCACAATTCTAATCAAGATTTTCATTGAAAGAATTTTGTAGCTTAAAACTATGGTAACATTCTACTAATCCAACATTTATGAGGGAATTATAAATTAAGTTTTTTCTAATAAAATAATTCATTTAATGTGAAAGGTAAAGTTTGTGATAACTAATCATTATCTTTCTTAAGATCTTCAAAATGTGTGTTAAAAATAAATTCAATTTTGAACAAGTTATCCTTATAACCATGTGTGGTGATTTCATGATAAGAAAATGATATACATTTGTTTACTATTGTGTTGTGAAAATGTGATTAGCATGCAATGTTTATTACCACATAGATGTTTGGCTTAACTTTCACAATACTATAGCCCTTTGGAGGTTGTTTTTAGTGGACTGAATCTATTTGACACATCATCACTATTGTTAATCTAATAGAATGTTAAAAGTTACACAATTAGTAATGTCGCACATATGTTCAAACATAACCTACTCTTTTACACATTTCATGATGTTTTTCACGCATGCCTCTTTAGCTTTCTATACATCTCACGAGATTTTGCAACATAATAAGAGGATTTAATTTTTGCATTATCTGAAATGCACTAAAAACTAATATGATTCATGCTCCAAAAAGTTTAAATTTAAATAAAGATACAAAAAGTGCTAAAACAATGGAAGATTAATCATGTGTATAACATCATCATCATATTATGAGATTATTTCCCATAACAAGTTAGGCTAATGATTGGAGACCATAGTCTAGTCACCAAAAAGTAGTGTCAAGCTTATCTTATAGTATGACATTTACTACAATTTGTCATGATCATTTCACCCAATTATATGACCTTATTATAATGCTATTCAAGGTGATTATGAAGACAAATAGAAATGTTCATACAATATGATGCTATGGCATTGTACCAGTATGATCTATGTGAGTGCAATAGGACAAAGTTGATAACTAAACGATACAAACTTAATGCAATATGATGTTAATGTATTTTATAGTATAAGACTATTACAATAAGAAACAAGAGATGAAAACATCTCATTTGACTCATCTTGATAAGCTTTATTAATTAAATGTTCATTTTTATATTTTAAATATTTTATTCTTTTTTTACTTACTTTATCAGTTGTTTAGATTTGTGGCTTACTTAACAAATGAGGATATTACACCTAATCTCATTGCTTACTTGGATTGCAACTTTTTCACCCAATTCCTCTTATTTCTTCCAATTTTTCCCTTTATTTTTCTATATTAGAATATAACTCTTAATCTCCTTTCATGTCAACTCTATATTAATTTGATTTAGTTGTATTTGTTATCTTGAATTTGTCCCATTTCAACATTGATTTGTATTTTTTTGTATATTTACTTTTGTAATTTTCAGTAATTTTAAATGAGGTTTTGTTAAGATGAAATCAATGTCATTATACACTTCTCTATGTTGTCAATCCTTTAAATATCCAGTTTACTATTTTTAAATCTTTTATACTATATTATGTTGGCAAGCATTACAAGACATTTTTATCATTACTTGATTTGACGAGTGAGCTTGTTACACCTGATTTATTTATGACCTTCAAATGCAATATTTCTATATAATTTCTATTAATTGTTATAAGTTTTTTCTTTCACATACTTTTATTATTACGTAACTCTAAATTTTATAATCTGAGTTCCACATCACCTTGATTTGGATTAACTACATTACTTCAATTTATCATATTTTTTATTTAATATATATTTACATGATATTAAGAAAATAACAATATTTTTATATTTATTCCTAATCTTTATTATAAACAACTCATTTTTATTATATGATATTCCATTATCAAGGACACTATAATCAATTACCTTAGTGTGTTAGACAAAAAATTTCCTTTATAATTCATCTCATTTTAAAATATTTAACTATAAATTCGATATATTCTTAAGTGCATCCAAATCTCCCTTTGTGTGACCTTTAAATCACTTTAACTTGGTTGTATTATATTGTTTCAATTTATATTATTTTAGCTTTAAAATATATTTATTTATAATTAAAATAATAATATTTTTATTATTTTTCTCATTTAATTTTATAATTCCTAATTACTTGAAATGTGCTCAAATCGAAAAGAAAAAAGTATTACTAGACATTTTTTAATTATGTTTATCCAAACAACATTCATTTTAATATTTTTTAAAAAAAACTTATTTTCTATAGTTTTTGAATGCTTTACAAGGCATTTTATTGTAATAGTCTTGATGAGTGCTATCTAACTATATTTTTTTCCATATTTTGTACATCTATCTATTTGTACAATTTAACTCATTTCTAGAATTTTTTGTTTTGATTTTGTTATATTAATATGTAACTTGAAGTATCATCTATCTTTTATATTGCATTGATTTTATTAAATTACTTTGCCTTAAGTTAACTCTTTTTGACAATAATATATATTATCTTAATATTAAAATAATAACTATTTATTTTTTTTGCTCGTTTAATTTTACAAGTTATAGTACTTACAAATGATGACTCATTAAGATAAAATTGATATGATTGAACTTTTCTTAAGTAACTATATCCAATTAATTATAAATATGTCTTTTTAAAATATTTTACTATTTATGATTTTAGTAAGCTTTATGAGATATTTTTATTTGCACAATATTTAATGATCAATGATGTTATACTCAACATCATTAGCGCGTTAGATTTACAATGAACTATGAAAGTGAATATACATAAATGTAAATAAATTATTATCTTAATTTTAAAAAAATAATATTAAAGTTTAATGGAGATAGATTGAATAAAATTATCAATTTAATATTAAGAAAAATAATGTTAATGTTTAATTGAGACAAAATAAATAAACATAATATAAAAAACAATTTATTATTTGTAGGATAGAATATTTGTAGTTTCATAGCAATATTTTAAAATCAAAGAAAACAAATTCTATGAAGAGATTGAGTATAATACCTACAATCGTTAAATCATATGCAAATTAAAACACCTCAAGAAACATATCAAAATGCTAAAAAAATATCTAAACAATGAAAATTACTTTTTAATTTGATGGATTTCCTCATGATGAGGATAATGAAATTTGTTTTATCATAATTGGACTACACCTCAATTGTTACAAATTACTATAGTAGATATGCAAACAAATTAATTATTTTTTGTTAAAATTAATAAAATATATAAGAAAGATTAAATTTGATAAATTAAAGCATTGCAATAATAACAGAATAGAGTAATGTAAGGATAACATGAGATGAGATTTTGAGTTACAAGGTAAAATAACCAAATAAAAAACCATTTGTAGAAAAAAGGTAAATTATGTTGGACATTTGCACTGAAAGACACTAAATAGATCAAGTTTAAATTTATCTATTGTTAAACATTGTAAAAATTGAAATTATTTATAAAGTGCACAAAACATTTGGAAAATAAAATATTTTTAAAACTAGAAATAAATATTAAATTTCCTAGAGCATGTAGAGACAAGTCTAATGACATTTTCTTCATCTTGATTGTAATTCATTCAAAATTATTTAAAATTTTAAATACTCATAATTAATAATAAAATATTATTTTAATATTTAGTAAATATACATTAAATATGAAAAGAGATAAATTGATGTAACGTAATATATCAAAAATAAAGGGCAAATGTTACTTAAAAGGAGGCTTAGAGTTATATAGTAATATAACCAAACACGAATAGAAATACTTCAAAAATATGATAAATTGTATAGGAAGTTCTCACTTAAGGAAAACAAAAAAATCAAGTGTAACATTCTCGATTATCAAAAAAGTTATGATTCAAAATGTCCTATAAACCAATCCAAAAAAAAGGAAATAAAATATAAAAAAATATAGAAAAGAACATTTAATTTGATAGAGGTTATGAATATGAGTACAGTGATAACTATTTCGTCAAATTAAACCTTGCTTGAAGTTACTACAAATTGTAAACATAGATAAGCATAAATAAAAAATATATTATTTTAGCAATAACAAAATATATATTAAAACTTAAATGATAAAAGTCTTAACAATGTAATAAAATATAATATAATTAATGCAATGATTATAGAATGAGAGATTTAGAACTACATAGTAATATTAGGAAATCAATGTAAAATATTTGAAGTCATCTAATGTAATATAACATAATAAAATTAACAAAATGGTCACAAAATGTCCTATAAAGAATGAAAAAACATTAGAAAATAAAATCCAAAAATAATAGAAAAATTAATATTTAATTCAAAAATTAAATACACCTTAATAATAATATATTTCTATTTTAATATTATGCAAATTTATTTTGAAGTAGAGATGAGTTAAATTAAAGAATTATAGTAAGAAAACTAAAGTCACGTTGAGGTTCAAATGAGAGATTACTTAAACTTATATGTAATAGAATTAAGTCATAAAAAAACATTGGAGGAAACGAGACAAATTGTTTGGGAAAGTTGCATCCATAAATACTAATGAGATTGAGTGTAGCATCCTTGATCATAAAATTAGGTATCGATAAAAATATCTTGTCAAGCATTCTTAATACCTAGAAAAAATATTTTAAAAAAATGAATATTCATTTTAACAAAGCTCGTTAAAAGTGTCCATCAATGTTTTGTTGCTTTGATTAAAAAAATTTAAAAGTACAATAATTTAGAAAAAATATATATAAATAATAATAAATTATTATTTAAATATTAAGAATATTTTCAAAAATATAAAATGAGAAAAGTCAAAGTAATGTAATATAACAAAATTTTAGTGATTTTGACATCATATAAGAGGAAAATGTGTGCTTTGTTGAAATATAACTGAATCAAAGTGAAGAATTTTAAGAAATGAGATCAATTATATGAGAGTATCATAATAAGATAGTTGATCAAGAACAATATCCTTCATTATCAAATTTTCTATGAATCAAAATAACATTTTAAGAGAGAAAAAGTAATGCTAAATGATTTAAAATCCTAAAATAAATATTTAATTGGATAGAACACATCAAGATAAGTCGAGTGCCATTTGTTTCATTTAGATCTGACAACATTCAAAATAATTATGAATTATCAATATGAATAGACCTAGATAATAATGAATTAATATTAATGTTGTTTAAAATATATGCTGAAGTTCGAATGATATAAATTGAAGAAATATAATTTAGCCAATTCAAAGAAATGTAGAAGTCACAAGGGTGGAGTTATAGAATTACATAGATATATAACAAAACAAAAATTGAAATTATGAACAAATGAGATAAATTGTTTAGGAAAGTCGCATTACTTGATAATAAGAAGATCGAGCATATCGTCCTCAATCATCAAATTTGGGTCAAATCGAAATGCCTCATAAAGTGAGCCAAAACCCTAAAAAACAAAATATTTAAAATTATAAAACGGAATATTTTATTAAATAAAGCTCATTCAGGTAAGTTCAATAACAATATTTATTCCTTGATCACGCCTAATTTAGAATTTCTTTAAATTAGAAATGTAAATAAGCATAATGAAAAATAAATTTAATTTTGACATTATTAAAACATAAATTAATGCTAAAATTAGTTAAGTTGAAGAAATGTAATGTATCCATCTTTAAATAATGCAATAGTCACAAGAGAGGAGAATAAGGGTTTAATTGCAATATAACCAAATCAAATAAAAAAATCTAGAAAAGGAGATGAATTATATTGGAAATTTTAATTCCAAGGCAATAAGTGGATCGAGTAAACAATAATAAAGTGCTATATAAGTGTCAAGTAAATATATATTAAGCTCAAAAAAAGAAAAATTACAATAATGAAATATAACGAAATCAGAGTAAAGTAAATTTTAAGAATTGAGATAAATTATAAGTAAAAATTGCATTCTTAGAAAATAAAGTAGTTTAGTGTAATTATCTTGATCATCAAATCTAGTATGAATTGAATTATGTTATCAAACATACCAAAATGCTAAAAAATAAAAAAATTTAAAAACATAAAGATGAATAATTTGATAGATCTTGTCAAGATGAGTTAAACGATTTTTGTTTCACATTTATCAAATCTTGTTCGAAATTACATGGGAATAATAAAAAACTAGTATAAAAAAATAAAACTGTCATTTAAAAAGTAAGTTCATGATATAGATTTAATTTGACAGAGCTCATAAATATCGCTCCAACGATGTCCTTTTCATCATTATTCAACATCTTTTGGAGTTATTATGAATTTTAAAAGTGAATAAGCAGAAATAATTATATTTTTTTTAGTGTTATATAAATATGTATTAAACTAAAATATGATGAATTAAAGTAGAAAAAATCATAGCAATGTAAATACCACATTAGAGGAGCATCAGAGTTTCTCATTAATACAACCAATAGTTGAGGAAATTTATATTTTGGGATGTCAAGGACATCATGTGTGATATAGTCAATCATCAAGTCTTGTACAAAAAACATTCCTCATAAAGTTTCAAAAATTATAGGAAATGAATATTTAAAATTATAAAAATGAATATTTATTGCATATTGCAAGACAAGATGAGTACAATATTTTTTGCCTTCATTGGATCTTGTTTTATATTGTTAGAAATTATGAAATTAAGTTAATGTAAATAATTTTAAATTATTTTTCAATCATTCTCTAAATTTATATTAAAGCTAAAATGAGATAACAAAGCTAAACATTTGAAAAAAATTAAATGCTTGTTGGGAAACAATGTATGGCAACATTGCATGGTAATGTTGCATTGTAAGATATGTAGGAGATCGAGCATAACATCATAGATTATTAAATGAGGCATAAATATAAATGGCTTGTAAAGCCCATAGAATCCTTAGAAAATAAAATATTTAAAAGTATTAAAAAAATCTCATTTTATAGAGTTGTTGAGGCATGTCTAATTATGTTACAATCATCTTTATCAAACCTCAATCAAAATTACTATGAATCAAACTATATAAGACACTTTGCTGCATTCTACATCTTAAGTTCCACAATATTACATTTGATATTCTTAATGTATTAGAAAGTAGTTTTCTTATATACAATATCTCACTTTATCAAAAGTTTCACTTTGCTTAGGTTATATTACTATAAATCTTTAATATTCCACTCGTGTAACTTTTACATTATTCTGATAAGATATTTGACAAAAGACCAAACAAGGTTGATCGACATTAACAAAATATCATTGGACTTATTCTAATGAACTTTATATAATTATATATTTGTTTCTATATTTATAAAGATTTTTTTTTGGATTTGGCATAGTTTATGAGATATTTTTATTGGGACAAATTTTAGAATCATAATAGCTAATTTGATCTCCTTATCATCTTTGAAAAAAACTTTCTTGTATAACTTCTCTCATTTCTAAAAATTTTCCTTTTCAATTTTGTCATATTTTTGAGCAGCCTAAAGTATCTTCTTGTGTGACCATTACGTTGCTTTCAATTGGTTAAGTTACATTGGTTTAGTTTATCTTCATTCAGCTTTACTACATACTTTCTTAATAGTAAAAACTAATTTGTTGTTATTTATACCTATTTACTTTTGAAATTATAGTATTCTAAATAAGGTTTAATCGAGATAAAAGAAGCATCGTTGGAGTGATCTCGGCGAGCTCCATCCAATTAAATATTTATTTTGTTGTTTTGAAATAAATTTCTTGTTTTTATTTTAGTATGCATTATGAGAAATTATGATTCATACAAGATTTGACATTTGAAGATATTGCCTCAAACTCTTTATTGCCTTGCAATTGAAGTTTCTTGTAATATTTTTCTTAATTATTCAAATATTTTGCTTGAATTTAGTAAGATTAATATGAAATCGTAAATCCCTTTCATGTGACCTTAAAATTGGTTTGATTTTTTCAAGCAACATTGATTCAATTTGTCTCACTTCAACTTTAAAATATTATTAATTAATATAAAATTAGTAATTTATTTGTTATTCATGCTTATTTACTTTGACAACTCTTAATAATTCCAAATGAGAACCTGTTGTGGGGAAAAGGACAACATTAGACACATCTCGACAAACTTCATCTTATTAAATATTCATTTTTATGTTTAAAAAATAATTTTTGTTGCGCTTTATTAGATATATTTTGATACAATTAGAATTTGATAGTGACATTGCTAGACCTTATCTCAGAGTACCATGGAATACAACTTTCTTATAAAACTTATGTTTTTCAGGAAAGGTTTATTGTTGATTTGCTTACTTTACAAAATAGCACTAAGTTGTCCTCTTTTATAAGATTTAAATCTCTTTAATTTAGTTAAATAATTTGATTTAATTTGTTATTGTTTATGACTTTTTACCTCATCTTAACGAACACTATCCAATTAATTATTAATTCTTTTATTTTTTTTAAAACTATTTATTTTCATTGTTTTGCAATACTTTGTGAGACAATTTTTATTATTTGACAATCGTGGATGGTATACCAAATTTCCTTAGTATCTAAAACTATAATTTTCTTATATAATTTACCTAGTTTCTAAATTTTTTTTTAACTTTTATTTGGTTATTTTAATATAAAGCACTAATTCTTTTCTAGTGTGTTCTTCACATTGTTTTGATTTGGTTATATTGTAATATTTTAATTCAACTTATTTTAGCTTTATATATTTAATTATAATTAAAATGATAATTTAATTTTATTTTTGGTTCTTTAATTTTCAAATTTATTGAGATTCTAAATGAGGTTCGATTGAGAAGAAATAAATATTCTTGAACTCATCTTTTGTCGCTCCATCAAATTAAATATTTATTTATATGTTTTTAAAATATTTTTTCTTAGATTTTATCAATTTTTATAAAATATTTTGATTCTAACCAAATTTAATGATTGAAGACGTCACATTCTGTAACCTTAGTATCCTTGAACGCAATGTTCACATGTATTTATCTCATTTCTTGAAATTGTTTTCTTATCATTAGTCACATTACCACAAAACTCTAATTCCCCTCACTTGTGACGTTTACGTTGCTTCACATTTTTTGGATTGCATTGCCTTGTTAATCTCATTTTATTTTTTAATATTTAATACATAGTTTTATAATAATAATTTTTTATTATTTATATTTGTTATTTTTAAAATTCATATTTATTCCAAATGTGATTAGATTAAGATAAAGTAATTATTGTTGGGATTGTCTGAATCATTTCTATCAAATTTAATATTTATTTTTATATGTTTTAATATTTTATTTTTAATAGCTAAGGCATTTGTTATGAGACATTTCAAATTTTAACTAATTTATGCAGATGATATACTTAATCTCCATAAAATCTTGCTATAAAAATTTTCTTGTATAATTTAACAAATGTTTTGTCCCATTCATTTTAATTCAGCTATATTACTATGAAGCTCTAATTCACTTCTTATATCACTTTCATCACTTCATTTGGTCAAATTACTTTTCTTCAATTTATCTCACTTTAGCTTTATTATATATTTATTTAATGTTAAAAATTAATTTTTTATTATTTATGCTTATTTATTTTGTTAATTCATAACCATTTGAAAAGATATACAATGTAAACAAAAAAACATCATCGGACTCAGCTTGATGAGCTTTATCCAATTAAAGATTAATTGTAATATTTTAAATATTTTCTTTTGGATGTCTTTGACATGCATCACAACTCTTTTATTTTTTACCTAATTTTATGATAGATGGTGTTACGCTATTTTCTTAGCATCTTAGAATACAATATTCTCATACAATTTATCCGATTTCTTCTATTTTTATTTTGAAATAGATGTATTACTATGTAACGATAAATCTCCTCTTATGTGATCTTTATGTTTTCTCTTACAAGATTTATTTAATTTCTTCTAATTTTCAAATTTTACTTTATTATATTAATATGCAATTAAATATTCATCTCTTTATTTTTTAATTTTTCTTTTATGGATTTTTACTCATTTTGTTAGATATTTCAATTCTTCAATAATTATAAAATTAAGGAGGTTACACTCAATCTCATTAGCATGTCAAAATGCTACTTTCAAAAACAACTTATCCCACTTCAAATGTTTTATATTGATTTAGCTATATTACTATAAATCTAAAATTCTCATCTTTTATTGCATTTACATCTCCTTGATTAGATTATATTTTTTATCTTAATGAATTCTTTTTTATCTTTAATTTATTTTTCATATTATTAAAATAGTAATTTTTTATTATTTATGCTTATTTAATTTTTAAATTTACAATAAGTACGAATGAGATTTGATCAAGACAAAGCAAACAATGTAGCATCCATCTCGATGAGTTGTATCTAATTAAATATTCATTTATAAAGCTTTAGATTTTTTATTTTTTAATGTTAGTGCATGCTTTGCTTGACTTCGTAATTCATGCTTAATTTCATGATTGAGGACATTAGACTTGATCTCCTTAGATCTAGGAACATGACTATACACTACAATTTATTTCAATTTAATTTTTTTCTTTGATTTGGTTATAATATTTTGTAAATCTAAATCCCCTCCAATGTGGCCACTACAACATTTTAAATTAGTTATTTTATAATGCTTCAATTTATCTTATTTAGCTTTAACATATTTTGCCTAATATTTAAATTACTGTTATTCTTATTTCTACTTTTGACAATTATTAGTCAATCAAAATGAGGTGGATCCCTTGAAAACTAAACCTCATTAAATTCTTCATAATAAGCTCAATCTAATTAAATATTTTATTTTTTAAAATCTTTTATTTTAATTGTTTTGTATGCTTTATAAGATATCACTACTCATACTAGATTTGATGACCAAGAATATTGCATGTCATCTTATTACTATCTCAAATTGTAACTTTATGTTGCAATTTATCTAATTTTTAGAAGTTATTGCTTTGATTTTGTTATATTATTATGCTACTATAAATATCTTTTAATGTGAACTTTAAATCACCTTATCTAGGTATATTATATTTCTTCAATTAAACATAATTTATTTTTAATATATCTTAACTTAATATTTAAAAATAATTTGTTATTGTTTATGTTTGTTTACTTTAGTTGGATTGTTCCAAACATGGTAAGATAACGACGTAATAAATAATGATTGAGACATCTTGATTAGCTCTATCCAATTTATTTTTTTAATATCTAAATTGTTTTTGATGAAATAATTTTTTATTACTTTGCATGCTTAATGAAACACTTTCATACGCACCTTGTTTGTTGATTGAGAATGTTACATTTGGACTCCATAGTATCATGGAAAGCAGAATTCCTATATATATTGGCTAATTTATTCAAAGTTTTGGCTTTGATTCAAATTTTGCTTATTTAACTTTGTAATTTTTAGCAATTACAAATGTTGTAAGATTGAGATGAAGCGAATGCTACTGGACCCATCTCAATGACAAATTTTTGTTTCTATAGTAGTCAATTTTTTCTTATTTCTTAACATCCCATACATGTAATTTTTATTTATACCAAAATTAATTAATGCTAACTTTACACTCAATCTCTTAAGCATCATTGAATGCCACTTTGCCATAAAATATATCTCATTTTCTAAAAGTCTTTCATTTATTTTGTTATGTTATTATTAATTTTACATCTTAACATGTGTTATTTTTACAACATTTTTATTTAATTATATTAGAAAACATCATTTTAACTCATTTAATCTTTTCATATATATATATATGTGTGTATATATTCTTAACATTGTAATTTGAATTTATTTTTAATTATTGTAATTTACTTCAGTATTTTGTAGTAATTTCAAATGATGATCCATGCAGATGAAGTAAATGTCATTAGACTCAAGTCTTGAGCCCTAACAAATGAAATATTCACTTCTAATTTTTAAATATTTTAAAATTATTTGTTTTTTGCATGCTTTAAATATAATTACATTCTTGTCTTATTTATGATCTAGGATGTTGCCCTTAATCAATTTAGTTTCTTAGAATGCAACCACGCACACAATTTATCTCATTCTTTAAAAGTTTTTAACCTTATTTGGTTATATTACAATGAAATCATAAATTTTATTTTTGTGGGACACTTATATCACAATGTTTTTTTGTTATATACATTTATTTAATTTATCTTATTTTATATTCAATTGATATTTCCATGAAATTAAAACAATATTTTTTTTCTTTTTAGACCTATTTACTTTTGCAATTTGTAGCGATTTTAAACATGGGTCAATGAGACGAGCTAAATGAAATTACATATCCATGTCTAAAATTTTAGTATTTTATTTTTCAATAATGTTGAGATGATTTACAAGACTTTTTGATTTATGCTTGATTTGACATTCAAGGACATTGCATTAGTCATGTTAGTATCTTGGAATGATTTATCTCATTTCTCTTTTTTTATTACTATAATTTGGTTATATTACTTTGTAACTCCAAATCTCTTCTTATGTGATATTTATATTTAATTGAATTAGATACATTACATTACATTCATTTACTTCATTTTCACTTTGATGAGCAAGGATTTTACACTCTATCTCCCAAGTATATTAAAACTTTCTTGTATAATTTATTTGACACCTTTAAATGTTTTTCTCAAAATTGATTTACTTATGTTACACTATATTTAATTAAATGTCGTTTTAAAATCTTTCAATAATTTTTTTCATTGGTTTAGAGAGGATTTGTGAGACATTTATAATCACAATTGATTTGTTGATAAGAGATGTTGCAATTGATCTTCTTTATATCCATCAGCACAATTTTCACATATAATTCATCACATTTCTAAAAGATTTTAGATTGATTTGTTTATATTATATTTCTTTAATTTATCTCTTTTTTAGCTTTAATATATATTTACTTAACAAAAAAATTGTAATTTGTTATTATTTTTACTTATTTAGTTTGGTAACTCTCAGTAATTCAAAATAAGGTCTGATCAAATTGATGTTAACGTTGTTGGAATTATCTCGATGTGTGTTATCAAATTAAATATTCAATTATATTTTGTTTAATTTTTTTTTTTTTAACTATTTTTTGCATATTTTGGAGAGAAAATTTTATTTAAAGTCGACTTGATGATATGGAATGATATGCTAAATCTCCTATTTGTCTTCCAATGCCACCTTCTCAAAAAGTTTAACTAATCTTCTTTAGATTTTTTTTATGAACTTTACCTTTACATGAACTTGATTTTGTTATTTTTCATTTCTTCAATTTATCTCATTTCAAGTTTTATATATATTTATTTAATATAAAGAACAAGTCATTATTACTTATACTTATTGAATTTATAATTTATAATAATTGCAAATGATGTTTGATTGAGGTGAAACTATCATCGCTAAACACATGTCAATGAGTTCTCTACAATTAAATATTAATTTCAATATTTTTAAATATTTTATTATTAAAAGCTATGGCATAATTTACAAGGCATTTCATTCTTACTTGATTTGAGAGCAAGAAGCTTATGCATGACGTCCTTAGTATCTTTGAATGCAACTTCCTAATTTCTAAAAAAATTTCACTTTGATTTTGGTTCTACTTTACAACTCTAATTCTCTTCTCATGTGACAATTATATTACTATGATTAAGTTAAATTATATTTGTTCTACGTATCATATTTCAGCTTTAATATATGTTTACTAAATATTAAGTTACTATTAGTTTATTATTTATCTTTATTAACTTTTGTAATTTTTAGGTTTTTGAAAGGAGTTTGGATACGTATGAAACAAACATTTATGGACTCAACTCAATGAGTTTTATCCAATTAAATGTTATTTTTAAAAAAATTTTGAAATATTTTCTTATATTTTGGCAAATTTTGAAAGGCGTTTATTTGAAGGTAATATGAAATTTGAGGATGTTACACTCGATCTCCTTGGTGTCTTGAAATATAACTTTTGTGTACAATTTACATCATTTGTTTAAATATTTTTGCTTTGATTTGATTTTTTTAATATGTTTCTATACATCTCCTCTCCACTTCTATTTTTTTCACAGTATCACTTCAATTTACATTATTTATTTAATAAGATTTTTTATAATATTAAAATAATAATTTGATATAACATAGGTTTGATTGAGATGAAATAAAGATAATTAGACTCATCTAAATAGGATCTACCAAAGAAAGTTATTATCTTTAAATTTTTAAATGTTTTATATGTTATTTGCACTCCATGTTAGTCATTTTGATTCCTACAAAAATTGATAATAATGGATATTACTCTTAATTACATTGATATCTTGGAAAAAACTTTCAGATTTAATTTGCCTCATTTCTTCAAACTTTTTACTTTGATTTGGACATATAATCTAGGTCTTTAAATCTCTTCTCATTTGAAATTTAAATTTCTATGATCATTTTATAAAATATTTATTCAATTTGTCTCTTTTAGATGTACATATATTTTTATGTAATTTTAAAATAATATTTTGTTAGTTTTTTAATTATTTATATTGTAAATTCATAGTAATTTCAAACAAGGTCTCATCAAGTAGAATAAAACATCATCTGACTCATTTCCATAATCAATGCCTAATTAAATATTAATATTTACCTTTATAAATATGTATTTTCTAATATTTGCATATGTTTATGAGACATTGTGATTCGTAACAATTTTGATTATTGATGGTGTCATATTCAGTCCCATTGTTATATTTGAATACAACTTTCTTAAACACTTTATCTCATTTGATTAAAACTTTTGGCTTTAATTTTGCTATAGTATCAGCTAATAGTAAATCTCTTCCCATATGAACCTTATATCTCCTTGATTTGTTTGTATTGAATTACTTCAATTTATGTCATTTCAACTTTAATATTATTTACTTCATATTTAAAAATATATGATTATTATTTATGCTCATCTCCTTTTGTAATTTGCAATATTTGTACGTGAGGTCTGATTGAGATGAAACAGATTTTATTTCCCTTCTCATAATGATCTTTGCAAATTAAAAATTTATTCCAAAATTTTTAAATATTTTTTATTTTTTTGGGAAGATTTGAATTATATCTTTTTTGATGATCGACAATGTTATAGATTTTGCTATTTTTAAGTTATATTACTTATTAATTCTGAATATCTACTTATGTGACATCTAAACTTTTTCGATTTGATTTGTATTATATTGACTCAAATTATCTCATTCATCTTTAATATGCATTTACTCAATATAAGAATAAAAATGTCATTATTTGTGCTTATCTTCACAGGTAAATTATTGTAATTCAATACATGTTTTGATCAAGATGAAACTAAAATCGTTGGACATGTATCGATCAGCTCTATCAAAATAAAAACCTATTTCTATATTTTCAAATGTTTAACAATTTATGCTTTTCGCAATTTTCAAATTTGTAGCTTTGATTTAGTTAAATTACTATTAAGCTATAATTCTTTGCTTAGTGTATGTTTACATATCTACTATTTGGATGTATTATAAAGCTTCAATTAGTCTTATTTGACCTTTAATATATATTTACCCAATATAAAAATAATACTTTATAATTTTTTTGTATTTTTTTTATAAATAATAATAAATTTTTTATTATTTTATTTTTCTATAAATATTAAGAAATTTTTTTAATATATAATATTGGTCAAATTTATCAAATTTTTACTTCAATGTTTATTTACTTAATGAAAAACAATTTATTTATCTTTTTGCTTATTAAATTTTTTAATTCATAAAAATTTGAAATGATGTTTGATTGAGGCAAAAAAACATTGTTATACATATCTTGATGAACTCTATCCAACTAAATATTTTTTTTTTCCATATGTCTAAATATTTTCATTTGTAGGACTTTAGGAAGTCTTATAAGAAATCATTATTGGTAGCCAATATTATGATCAAGAATGTTGCTCATAATCGCCATAGTAACTAAGTGTTAAATTTTATAGTATAACTTATCTGATGTCTTTGGAAACTTTTATTTTGTTAGGTTTCTATGTAACACTAATTCAACTCTTCCGTGACATTTATATGAATTTGATTTGGTTGTATTACATTACTTCAATTCATCTTATTTTTCTATAATATATATTTATTTATTATAAACAATAAATTCTTCTTATGTGAGACTATTTGTTTTGGTATCATGTAGCATTCCAAATGGTGTATGATCGATATCAAGTAAATGTTGGACTCTTCTCGACGGGCTTTATCTTATTAAATATTCATTTTATCATTTTTTAATAACATTTCAATTTATAGCTGATTAGATGATCAAAGATATTACAATTGATCTACTTAGTGTCCTCAAAAAAAACTTTTGTGTTTAATTTATTTAATTAATTGTAACTATGATTTATTTATGTTAGTAGGAAATTCGTATTCTTCTCTGGTGTTATTTTCAAAACTCTTTGAATTAGTTCTACAACAATACTTCAATTCTTATTATTTTAACATTAGAACTTATTTAATTAATTTTAGATAATGATTTATTATTATCTATGGTTATGTTTTTGGTACTTCGTAGCAATTAAAGACAAGGTCTGATCATGATTAAAAAATTAGTGTTGGACTTATCTTGACGATCTTTATTAAATTAAATATTTATTTTTTATTATTCAATGTTTTTTCTAAAGATTTGAGACAATTTATGAGACATTTTCAATCACCTTTTTTTGATAATAGAGTATGTTGAACTCGGTTTTATTATTATCATGTATTTACAAAATTATAATATAATCCATTTAATTTCCTCAAAATTTTCACTTTAGTTTTCTTATGTTGATAAAAAACTACAATTTTCCAATGGTGTTACTATTATTTCTTCTAGTTTTTAATATTTTCAATTTTTATATAAATTTTATTAATATTAATTTACTAAGTGCTTATTTGGATAATTTGTAATAATTCTAAATGATGTCTGACTAGAATCAAGCAAACTTCATTGGAGTAATCTTGATGAGCAATATCAATTAAATACTAAATATTTCTTCTAATGTTTTGACATGGTTTATGAGATATTTTTATTCATATCTTAGGTGGTGATTTATGATATTACATTTGATCTTATTAGTATCTTAGAATTAAATTTTCTTGGTAATTTACCTCAATTCCTTAGCATTTTAGCCATGACTTGGATATATTTTTGTGGCTCTAAATCTCCTCTCATGTCAGTAATATATCACCTTCATTTAGTTATAGTGCACTGCCCTAATTTGTCTCTTTTTAGCTTTAATGTGTGCCTAAGTAATAATAAAATAATAAATTATTTTATTATTTATCTTATTTAACTTAGTAATTTGTATTAATTAAAAAAAAGAGTTAATTGACATAGAAAAAGTGACATTTAACTCATTTTGTTGAGCTTTATCATTTTAAATGATCATTTCATTATTTTTAAATATTTTATTTTTTATGGTTTTTCTAAGTTTTGTGAGGTCTATTGAGTCATGCCTCATTTGATGATCAGTGATAATACACTTAATCTCATTTGTAATTTTGAAATAAACTTTCTCATATGATTTTATTTTATTTTTTTCAACTTTTATTTTTATCATATTTTCACTTATTATTGAAAAGATAATTTTTTGTTATTATTTCTAATTTGCATTTGGTAGTTACTAAAATTCCATTGAGGTAAAATTAACACAAAACAGATGTCATTAGATATTTTTTAGAACTTTATCTAATTAAATTATTTTTATCATTTTTT
Organism: Vanilla planifolia; assembly: GCA_023846275.1. Classification (NCBI taxonomy): domain Eukaryota; kingdom Viridiplantae; phylum Streptophyta; class Magnoliopsida; order Asparagales; family Orchidaceae; genus Vanilla; species Vanilla planifolia. The sequence continues at coordinate 158,631 of JAIUJO010000201.1, read as the reverse complement.
AAATAAAATTGTTGGCTTTTGGCATTCTTTATCAAAAATTTTGATTCAAATATATCGCCAATTGAGGTTGTAACACTCAATCATTTTAAAACCTTCAGATGAAACATTCTCATAAAACTTATCTCATTATGTCAAAGCATTTTATTTTCTTGGTTTTACTATTATATAATTGTAAATCTCCCCTCATGTGCTATTTAAATAACTTTTAATTTGTCGCATTATGTTGCTTCATTTTTACCTTATTGCAACACCAATTTAATTTTATTAACATAAAAATTATATTTTATAATTATTATTTCTTATTTTCTTTGTTAATTCTAAGTAATTTTTAACAAGGTCTAATATTTGAAGCAAATGCAGTCAACTGGCCTCACTAAGCTCAACAAAATTTAACTTTTTTGTTCTTTGTTTGAAAATATCTTTATTTATTGAATTTTTGCATGTCATATGAGACATTTGAATAAGTCCCTGATTTAACTATCTAGGATATTCACTCAATCTCTTTAATTTCATGAAATTTAACTTAGTAATAATTTTTTTTCGATTTCTTAAATTTTTTTCATTGATCAAGAAATATTACTATGTAACTCAAAATCTCATCTTATTTTTCTTAATTATATTACTTCAATTTATGTTATTTTTACTTTAATATATATTTTCTTAGTATTAAAAAATTAATTTCTGAATATTTTTTCTTATTTAATTTGAAAATTTATAGTAATTTTTATGGTTGTCAAATCTAGGCAAAAGAAAATTTGTTAAACTCGTCTCACTGAGCTCTATTCAATTAAATTTTTATTTGAATTACTTTAAAAATTTTATTTTATAGTGTGTTTGCATGCTTTATAAAGCATTTCTAGTTGTGGTTCTTTTATTATCTAGAATGTTACTCTCCATCTCCTTAGTTATACGTAATGAAGCTTTCCTCTATACTTTATCTACTTTTTCCAAAACAATTCATTGATTTGGTTCTACAAATGTGTGATAGTAAATTATTCTTGTGTGAGCTACACTACTTTGATTTGGATATAATAATGATTTTTTTGCTCTTGTTTACATTGGTAATTTACAGTAATTCCAAACATGGTAAGATCACAAAGACATAGTCGTAATTGGACTCTTCCAAATAATCTATGTCAAATTAACTATTCATTCTGAAAATTTTCCTAATGCTTTGAATTTTGTAGTAAGGTCTTTAGATTCATAATGACTTTGATGATTAAGGATATTACACTAGATCTCCTTAGTATGTTGAAATGCAACACATGTAAACAATTTCTGCTATTTCTTAAACTTTTTCATTGATTTGGTTACACTACTATGTAACCTTAGCTCTAGTCTCATCTGACCCTTACCTGATTTTCAAGTAGTTATGTTATTATTTTCTAATCAATCTTATTTTACCTTTAAAATATATTTACTTAGAATTAAAAATAAAAATTGATTATTATTTATGCTTATTAACTTTGTTATTCGTAGTAAATCCAAAAAAGATCTGATCAAGACAAAAGAAATATCGTTGGACCCATTTTGATAAGCTCTATCTAATTAAATATTTATTTTGATATTTTTATATAATTTTTTATAAGACTTTGGCAAGCTTTATAAGACATTTAGATTCATGTCCAATTTAATGATAAAAAACATTTTGCTCTATCTCCTTGATATCTTGGAATATAAATATTTGTTTTAATTTATATTATATCATAAATTTTTTCACTTTTATTTAGTCATATTGTCATGTAGCTCTAAATCTCCTTTCACATGGCCATTACATTTCTTTAATATATTACATTACTACAATTTATCTTATTCAAGTTATAATATATATTTTCATAACTTTAAAATAATAATATATTTTTACTTATGCTTATTTAATTAGGTAATTTATAATAAACCTATATGTGGTTTGATTGGTATGAAATAAATATCATTGGTCTTCTCTTGAAGGGATATATCTAATTAGATATTCTTTTCTGTATTTTTTAAATATTTTATTATTGAATATTTTTTAATAATTTATGATAAATTTTAATTGAAACCTCATTTGATTAGTGATGTTGTTACAAATTATCATTTCCTACAAATTTTTACTTTGATTTGGTTAATATGTAACTCCAATTTCTAATCATATTACTCTTACATCATTTCAATTTAATTGCATTGCATACTAAATTTATCTAATTTGCTTTAAAATATAATAACTTAATATTAAAAATAAAAATTTATTATTATTTATGCTTATTACTTAGTTAATAATAATTATTCAAAAAAAATATTAATGCACTAATCTGGATGAGATTTATGTAATTAAATACTCATTTCATCCTGAGTAGTTCACTTTTGTTGATCCATTTTGATTAATACTCATTTAGAATTACTTTGAATTTTTTAATTAAATAACCATAAATAATGATAAATTTTTATTATGATATTAAATGTGTGTATATATATATATATCAAAGCTAAAATATGACAAATTGAAGTAATATAATAATACCAATTAAAAATGATGTAATAATCAAATGAGAAGAAAACCTTTTTTTCATTGAAATACAACCTAACAATTGTGAAAATTTAAGACAAATGAGATAAATTATTTGTGAATGTTGCATTCCAAGTTACTATGATGATCTAGTTTAACATTCTCGATTAACAAATCAAGTACAAAAAATTGACTTATAAGGAAAGCAAAAATCATAGAAAAAATATTTTAAAATATTATGATTAATATTTAATTAAATATAGCTTATTGAACATAGTTTAATGATATTTTTCTGTCTCATTGAAATCTCATTCGGAATTATTTCTATTTATCATAGTAAATAAGCTGAAAAATAATAAAATAATATTTTAACACTGGGTAAATATATATTAATGTTGATAGGATAAAAGATGCGGAGCTACATATAAATATAACCAAATCAAAGTAAAAAATATGAAGAAATGGGATAAATATTGTGAGGAAGTTGTTTTTGAAGTTATAATTAAGATCAAGTGTAAAATCCTCATTCCTAAAAGGTAGTCTGATAGAATTGCCAATAATAGTGCACCAAAATACAAAATATAAATAAGTTAAAAAATCTTAAAATGAATGTTCAACTGGATAGAGCACGTCGATACATGTCCAACTACACTCGTCTCATCTCCACAGTCCTTTTTAAAATTACTACAAATTTCAAAATTATTTAAAAATAAAAATAATAAATAATCAATTTAGTATTAAGCAAACATATAATAAGCTAGAAGTTAGATAAGTTGATGTATTGTAGCATAACTAAATCAAATCAATGTGAAGTAAGGTCAATTAAAGGAAAATATTGTTTCATAGTAATATATCTAAATAAATTCAAAATATTTGTAAGATAAATTACATTGCAATATCCCTTTCTAAGATACAAAGAAGGTCGAGTGTAACCTACTAAATCAGCAATTATGATAAATGAAAATATTTAAAAAATTGGGCCAAACATCTATAACAAAAAAATATTTAAACTTATAAGATAGAATATTAATTTGATAAAGCTCATTAATATGAGTTTAACAAGTTTTGTTTAATCTTGATTAGACCTTTTTTGGTGTTGCTATACATTACTAATATACAAAAGAGTAAAAATATTAAATTGTTATTTTAAAATTAAGGAAATATGTTGTCGTTCAAATGTGATAAAGGAAAGCAATGTGATCTAACCAAATAAAAGTGATGTAAAGGTCAGATAAGAGGAGGATTATAAATTATATAAAATATAACCTAATGCAAGAAAAACCTTTGAATAAATGATGTAAATTCTACAATAAAGTTGCATTCAAATAAAATATTTAAAATGATAAAAGTAAATATTTAATCCAATATTGCTCATCTAAGTGATTCCGATAATTTTTTTATCTCAAATTGACATCATTTGGAATTATTGCAAATTACCAAACAAATTAAACATAGCTGATAAATAAAGCAATATTTTAATGGTATGTGAATATAAATTAATGCTAAAATGAGAAGAGTTCAACAAATTATGCACAAATAAATCAATACAATTTAAGTGTCATATGAGAAGAGAGGTAAAGTTTTGTATAGTATACCAAACTAAAAATAAAGAAAATGAAGAAATGAAAAAAAATATACAAAAAATTGTATTCCAAGATATTAATGAGATAAAGCATAATATTATCGATCATAAAATAAGGTATGAATTATAATGTCTCATAAGTAATCAAAAATACTAGGAAATAAAAGTATTTGAAAACATAAAAATGAATATATATATATATATATATATATATATAAAATAAGATAAAGCACATAAGAAGAGTTCAATGGCGTCGATGTCATCTCTATAAGATCTTGTTTGAAAAAACTTTAAATTAAAGATATTAATAACAATAAATAATAAATAAAATTTTTCTTTTTAATATTAAGTAAATATATATTCATGTTGAAATAAGATATATTAAAATATTGTAATACAAAAAATAAAAGTAAAAATTTATGAGAAATAAGAGAAGTTGTACGAGAATGTCATAGTCTATGATACTAAATTGATCAAATTTGGTACAAATTAAAATGTCTCATAAGTTTTGTAAGAACACTAGCAAAAGTATAGGAGAATATAGACGTTAATATCTTGTTAAATAGAGCTAGTTAAAATGTGACCAATTATTTTTGTATTGAATCTTTATGGCCTCATTCAAAATAAATGTGAATTAATATAGTGAATAAACATAAATAATAACATATTATTATTTCAATAATAATCAAATATATATAAATGTTGAAATGAGATAAATTGAAAAAATTTTTTATAACCAAATCTAAATGTTGAAAATGTGACAAGAGAGGACAATTGAGGTCCCATCTTATTATATCAAATTATGCACGAAACAAGATGTCAGATAAAAATGTCAAAATTCTATAAAATAAAATATTTTAAAAGAAAACATTTTTTAATTAATTAAAGATCATTTAGAAAATTTAAATTATATCTTTTTTTGCTCTATAACATCTCAACAATAATTACAACAAGCTATAAAAGCAATTAATAATAAATTATCACTTTAATATAAAATAACAAAGCTAAAACAAGTTTAATTGAAGCAATGTGATGTAAAGAAATCAAGGTTATATCAAAGTCACTTGGTTGGGGAATTGGAGTTTGATAGTAATATATCCAAAATCAACGCAAAAAATTTAAAAATATGTGATAAAAGTACAACAATGTAACATTCTATAATATTAAGAAGATAAAGTGTGGCATTTTGAATCATGAAATTGTGATGGAATAAAAAAATCTTAAAAAGTTGTGAAACATTATAAAAATATAATATTTAAAAATGTAAAAATTAGTGTTGATTTGATAGATATAATTAAGGAAAGTCCAACAACAAATTTTGTCTCATCTTGTTCTAACCTTGTTTGGAATTGCTACAACATAACTACATGAAAAAGCTTATATAATAATTAATTATTATCTTATTTTTAAAAGACTATATATTAAAGCTAAAAAGACATAAATTGAAGTAACCTAGTATAATAAAATAAAGTCAATGTAATAGTCACATGACAGGAGATTTAGATTTATATAGTGATACAACAAAAATAAAAGTAAACATATTTGAGTTAATAAGATAAATTGTACAGAAATATTACATTATAGGATACTAAGGTGAATGAGTATAACGCCATTTTCAAAAATCTAAAAAAAATTAAAACAATAATAAAAATTAATATTGAATTATTGGAACTTGTTGGGACAAGTGCAATGATATTTGTTTATTTGCCATCACACCTTATTATATTTACACTAATCTACCTAAAGTTATTAAGCAAAAAATAATAATTGTGTTTTCATATTAAGTAAATATGTAGCAAAGTAGGAATGAGATAATTGAAGTAATGTAATATAACCAAATCAAAACATTGTAATGGTGACATTATAAGAGAATTATAATCTCATTATAATAAACCCAAATCAAAGGAAACATTTTGAAGAATTTTGATTAATTTTATAAAAATGATTCAATACAAGATAATAAATAAATGAAGCGAAATATTCTTGATTGTCAAATTAAATATGAATTAAAATATCTCTTAAGTATGTTAAAACACTAGAAAATAAAAAATTTAAAATTAAAAAGAAAAAATTTTAACATATAAAGCTAGTTAGATTTTTCCAATAATATTTGTTTCTTCTCCATAAGACCTATATTTGGAAATATTGTTAATTACAAACGCAAATCTCATAAAAATGATAATTTATTTTTTAAAATAAAGTAAATATATGTTAACACTAAAATGAGATGAGTTGAGGCAATAGATGACAACCAAATGAAGGTGATGTAAAGCTTACATGAGTGGAGAATTATTGTTTCAAAGTGATATAATGAAATCTAAATGAAAAATTCAAAACTTTGATATCAAATATACAAAAAACTTGCATTCTAAGATATTATGGCAGCCATTTATATCATTGTTGATCATCAGATCAAGTACGAATCAAAATTTCTCATACAGAATCATAAAATTATGGAGAATCAAATATTTAAAACCTAAAAAAATGAATAAAGATAACTACGTGGAGCTTATAGTGACAAGTATAATGACATGCATGGTGTCCACTGAAACTCATTTAGAATTACTAAGAATCAACAAACAAAATAGGTGTTAACACTAAAAAATTATTTTTTAATATTAAGTAAAATAAAAGAAAACTCTTGGAAATAAAATTTTAAAACAATAAAAATGACTAAATTGAGTAGATCTCATTGAGACATGTCAAATAGTATATCTTCCATGTCAATACGACATTATTTCGAACTAATAATAATTATTGGGACAAATAAGAATAAATAAGATTATACTATTAGTTTTATTTTTAGTAATTACAAAATAGAGCTAAAATGAGATAAGTTGAATCAATGTAATATAACCAAATCAATCAAATGTAAAGTTTAGATAAGCAGAGAATTTGAGTGTCAACGAAATATAACAAATTCAAAAATATAAAAGTTTGAAAATTGAAAAAAGAAAAAAAAATTGTGTAGGAGAACTACATTGCATGATGTTAAGGTAATCAACTATAGCATCCTTGACAATCAATTCAAGTATGAAATGAAAAGACTTGCAAAGCTTACCAAGATCACTAAAAATATAAATATATAAAAAATAAGAATTTAATAGGAAAGAGCTCATCGAGATGACTCAAACAACCGTTCTTCATCTCATCCATACCATCTTTAAAATTAGTAAGAATTACAAATGAAAAATAGAGTTAATATTAATAATTCTTCTAATATTAAATAAATATCATTTAAAGATCAAAAGAAAAAAATTGAGCCAATCTAAAATAACTAAAAGTGGGCAATTTATATGTAGCGTGCGATGAGATTTAGAGTTACATAGTGATATAAAAAATTAATGCAAAAATATTAAAGAAATAAGATAAACTATAATGGAAGGTTACAATTTAATACACTAAGAAGATAAAGTTTAACATCCTCCATTGTCAAATCTGGTGCAAATCAAAATACCTTACAAAGCATGAAAAAACCTTACATGATAAAATAAATAAAAAAAATTAAAGTTTTGTATTTCATTAATTGGAGCTTATCTATGTTAGAACCATTTTATTTATTTCACCTTCATCCAATTCTCATTTGGGAATACTTTAAATTAACAAAGAAAAAAATTAAAAATAATAAATTATTACCATAAAGTTAAATAGACATATCTTCAAAGGAAAGAAAGGTAAATTATGGAAAAGTATTGTAACCAACTCAAATAAAATAAGAATTAGAGTTTCATAATAAAATATCCAAATCAAAGCAAATTATTAGATCAAATAGATAAATTATACAGGAAAGATGCACTAAAAAATATTAAATGAATCAAAGGTAACATCCTCGACTATCAATAATGGAACAAATCAAAATGCCTCATAATCCATGCATGAGCCCCACAAACTAAAATTGTTTTAAAAAATTTAAAAAATAATTAATTAGGTAAACCTTTTCTAGTTGAGTTAAACAATATTTGTCTCATCTTGATCAGAGCCCATCTAACATTGCTATGACCTAACAAAGAAAGTTTACATAAACAATACATTTTTTAATATTAAGTAAATATATTATAAGTTTAAAATAAAATTAATTAAAGTAATGTAACACAAATAAAATAAATTAATAAAATGTCACAAGAGTGTTACTTCCTTAATAGTAAAATTATGTATAGATAAAAATATATCATAAAGCATGCAAAAATCTAAAATAAAAATATTTACAAAAAATTAAAATAAATATTCAATGGGATAGAGATCAATAAGAAGAATCCATTGATGTTAGTTTTCTTGCAATTGAACCTCATTTTCAACAATTATGAAATACCCAAAAAACTTGAACATACAAAATAATAAATTATTATTTTGTTATTAAGGAAATATATATTAAACCTAAAATCGGATCACACGAGAGGAGGATTTGAATTTCATCATAACTTATCCCGATCAAAATTAAAGATTTTGAGAAATTTCATAAGATGTATAGGAAAGCTATGTTGGAAGACACAAAGGAGATTGAGTGTAACATTTTTATTGTGAAATTTGGTGCAAATCAAAATGTCTTATAAAAAATGCCAAAATCTTAGAAGTTAAAAAGTTAAGAAATAAAAAAAATGAATAGGATAGAACATGTGAGGATGAATCGAATAACATTTGTTCTAATTTATTTGAATCTCGTTTAGAATTACTACTAATTACAAAAATAAATAAAAATAATAATAATAAGGTTTTGCATTAGCATTAGGTTAAAATATAATATAGCTAAAATTAAATAAATTGTAGCAATGTAATGAAATAAAATAAAAGCAATGTAATGGTTAGATAAGAGGAGGACTAGACTTTCAGTGTAAAACGACATGATTAAAGAAAAAGATATGAAGAACTGAGAAAAAGTTTTTGGAAAGCTGGATTACGAAACACTTATGAGATCCTTCAACATCCAATAAGGTATGAATAATAGTATTTTGCAAAGCATGCAAAAAACCTTTTAATATAAAATATTTCCAAATATATACAAAAATTTTAATTGGATAGAGTTTGTCAAGGTGAGTACAATAAGGTTTGTTTCATCTTAATAAGGCTTTATTTGGAATTTCTTTGAACTACCATATTAAATTAAAGCAATTTAGTCTAACAAAATAAAAGTGCTGGAAAGTTTACAAGAGTAAAAATAAGAGTCTCAAAAAAATATAACCAATTTAAATTGAAATATTTTAATTATAGGATTAAATTTTACAAGAAGGTTGCATTCTAACATACTAAAAAAGTTTATTGTAATATCCACAATTCTTGAATTAGGCTTGTGTATACGGCTAGAAATACCATGCTCAAACCTTTAAAAATAAATGCCTCAAAATAAAAATATGAATATGTGATTAGATAGAGTTTGTCGTAGCTAATTTAATGACACTTGTTTAATCTCAATTAGACCATGTTTGAAATTATAGCAAATTACAAAAATAAACAAGAAAAAAAAAGAACTATTATTTTAATACTTGCAAAAATATGTTTAAGATTAGTTATGCTAAATTGAAGGAAAGTAATATGAATAAAACAAAGTAACATAAAGGTCACATGATAAAAGAATTAAAGTTCAATAGTAATATAACCAAATGAACACAACAGATTTAAAGATATGAAAATTTTACTAAAAAGCTAAATTTTGAGAGCACGAGATAACTATTGTAACATCCTTGGTCATCAAATAAAGTTCGAATTGAGATACCAAGTAAAGTGTAGCAAAACCCTAAAGGAATAAGATATTTTAAAATGTAAAAAATATATTTTATTTGTTAGGACTTGTCAAGATGAGTCCAATAATGTTCATTTTAAATTGATTAGAACTCTTTTGAAATTATTGGGAATTACAAATGAAAATAATAATAAATAAGAATAAATTGTTAATTTATATTTAATAAAAATAATACAAAGCTAGAACAAGATTTTTTGCTGCATTGTAATATAATAAAACAAAATTGATTTAATGTTTATATCAGAGGAGTATTTAAGTTTTGTAGTAATATAAGCGAATTGAAGAAAAAGATTTTCAAGAATGAGATAGTTCGATGATAAAACTAAATTGAAAGACTTTGAGAAAATTGAGTGTAACAACCTTAATGTCAAAATAAAGTATGACTCAAAATGTCTCACAAATTTGTTCAAACTCCAAGAAATAAAATATTTAAAAATATAAAATTAATTATTTGATTGGATAAACCATAATACAGGGGTCCAACATTATTTATTCATAATCAATCTAATCTAGTTTGTATTTATAGCATATCATTGAAGTAAATAAATATAACCAAAAATAAAATTTTGTTGTATTATCAAGAAAATATATATTAAAATTGAAATGAGACAAATTGAAGTAACGTAGTATGATCAAATTGATGTGATGTAAATGTCACATTTGAAGGGGAATTGGAGTTATAAAGTAGTATAATAAAATCAAATGAAAAGTTTGAAAATTTTTAATAATTTAATAGAAAAGTTACATTACAAAATACTAAGGGTATCAATTATAAACTACTCTACTATCAGATGATAAATAAATAAAATTTCCCCATAAAACATTCAAAAAATGAGGAAAATAATTTTTTTTAATTTGTTAAAAAAATATTTAATTAAATAGAGCTTGTAAGTGTAATTCCAAAAATGTATGTTTTATGTTTGTTAGTCCACCTTGAGAATTATTGCTAATTAAAAGAATTTACTATACATAAATAATAAATAAAATTTTATTCAGTGTTATTAAATAAAAAATAAAATAAATTCAATCAATATAAGATAACCAAGTCAAAATAGTGCAAAGGTCACATAAGAATAGAATAAAAATTGATAGAAATATAGCCTAATCAAGGTGAAGTGTTTGACAAAAAAGGGTAAATAAATTTTGTTGGAACGCATCATTCCATGATAATAAAGATATGGAACGTACCAAGCGTGATTTTAAAATTAGATAAGAACAAAAATATCTCATAAAGTGTGAAAAATCTTGGAAAATAAAATATTTTTCAAGTTTAAATTGTATTTCATTAAAGAGTTCTCATGGCGGCGAGTTCAAAGATTTCTTTCTCTTCTTGGACATGCCTCATTTGGAATTCCTACTAATTGGTAAAAAAAGTAATAGCAAATTACTATTTTTATAATAAGAAAAATATGTTGTAGCTAAAATAAATTAAATTATGGCAATGTAATATAACCAACCTAAACCTTTGTAAAGATCACAAGACCAGAGATTTATAGTTATTTTGTAATATGAAAAAATAAATTAAAATAAATTTAAAAAAGCACCCAAATTGAACAAAAATGTTACTTTCCAAAGTTCTAAGGAGAATAAACATACCAACTTAGATTGTTCCACTTTGCACAATTTTTAATGTACTATTAACCATCCAAAGCACTAGAAAAAAATATTTAGAAAAAACATGAAATGCAATAATAAATTTATTATAGGTTTTCAAGTTGAGTACAATGACTCTTTTTTCATATTGAAAGGAACTTGTTTGGAATTATAATTAAATATCAAGGTAAATAACACAAATTATAATAAATTCTTAATTTAATGCAGGGTTAACACACACACACATACAAGCAATACATATATATATATATATATATATATATATATATATATCTATGTATGTATGTATGTATGTATGTATGTATATTTATGTTAAAAGTGAAATAAGATAAATTGTTGTAATATAATTTCACCAAATCAAAGAAACATTTTGGACTTACAAATGACGAATTAGAGTTACATGGAAATATATCCAAATAAAAAAAAGAAGTTCAAGGAAATGAGTTGAATTGAATGAAATGTTAAATTTGGAATTATTGATAAAAAAAAGTTCAAATAAGTATGAATAATTTAAACTATTAAGTCTACTTAGAAAATATATTTTAAATCTAAAATAAGATTAATTTAAGTGATACAATATAACTAAATAAAAGTGATGTGAAGATCACCGAGTGTTTCAATTAAAGTTACAAAGTAATGTTGCCAAATCAAGTGAGAACCTTTAAGAAAATTATACAAACTTTATAGAAAATAAGCATTCCAAGATACAAAGAACATATACTACAAAATCCTTAATTATCAAATTAGGTATGAGTTAAAACGTCTAATAAAGTATACAAAAAACCTTGGAAATATTTAGATGGATAACGATGGTCTATATTTGTAAAAATATGTTTTAAAAATAATGCAAAAATGAGTTGAATTTAAGAATGTTAACTAACAAAATCTAAGCAATGTTAATCTCAAAAGAGAAGAGAATTAGAATTAAATAGTAGTATAACAAAATGATTGTCAAATATTTGAAGAAAAAATGTAAACATTTTTAGAAAGTTTCTTTCCAAGAAATAAAGGAGGTCAAGTTTAACATTATCAATCATTTAATCATGAGCAAATTTAATTGCCTCGTAAGGCATGCTGAAATGCTAGAATGTAAAATATTAAAAAATCTAGAAATGAATATTTAATTTGATAGGGATGACTGAGATTAGTCTAATGGCTTTGATTTTGGCTTGAACAAACTTCTATTAGAATTAAGGCAAGCTACACATGTAAATAAACATATAAAATAGTACAATATTATTTTAATACTAACCAAACATATATTAAGGCTACAATGAGCTAAACAAAAGCAATGTATGTAACAAAATCATGGCTATGTAATAGTCACATGAAGGGAGAGTTAGAGTTTGAAAATAATGAGACCAAATCAAATAAAAAAAATTGAAAGATAGCTTAAAGTGTGTGACAAAGTTGAATTGAAAGATATTGAGATGATTTGCATGATATCCTCAATAATCAAATTTAATGCAAATAAAAAAATCTCATTATTTAATAAAAAAACATTAGAAAATAAAAAAAATTAAAAATATTAAAATAAATATTTAATTTGTTATAGCTCAATGAGAAGAGACCAACGACCTTTATTACCTTCTAAAATAGACACTTTTGGTACTTAGTAAAAACTGCTAATGTAATTACATAAAGATAATAAAAAATTGTTACATTAATATTAAGAAATTATGTTTTGAAGTTGATATAAGTTAAATTAAAGCAATCTAATATAACCAAATGAAAGTGATATAAAAATCACATCAGAAGAGACTTGGAGTTAAATAGTAGAATAAACAAATAAAAAAGAAAAAATTAATAAAATAAGAAAATTTACATGGCAAAGTTTTGTGCCAAGACATTGAGCAAGTCAAGCATAACATCCTCAATAATCAAATAAGATACAAATCAAAAGGTATCATAATACATGAAAAAATACTACAAAATATAATGTTTAAAATTATAAATATGAATATTTGATTTGTTGCACCTCATCCATGTTAGTTCTATGATGTGTATTTCATTTTAATCAAAAGTTGAATAAAATTATTATGAATTAGAAAAATAATTAAATAAAAGTTGTAGTAGATAATTATTCAAAAATAAAGCTATATATACCAACAATGAAGTGAAAAAAATAAAGCCACTGTATATGAACAGATCAAAGTGATATAATTGTCACATGAAATGAAGGCTATAATTTCAAAGTAATTTTACTAAATCAAAATGAAATTTTTTCAAAAATGAGATAAATTGTATCAGAGTATTACATTAAAAAAAAGCTACATTGATTTAGTGCAACATCCTATTTGTGAAATCAAGTATGGGCCACTATATCTCAAAAAAATCATACACAAATCCTGTAATTTGAAATATTTTAAAAAATAAAAACAAATATTGAATTGGATATATTTAATGGAGTCTAATGGCTTTTGTTTCATTTTGTAAAAATATTAATTGGAAATATTGTTAATAATTAAAGTTAATAAATAGATATAATAATAATTTATAATTTTAATACTAGGAAAATATAAATTAGAGTTAAAATAGATAAATTAAAGTAATGTAATTTAATCAAATCAAAATGATTTAGATAAGCATAAATTAAAAAAAATATTATTTTTTTGTCATGCATTACATCTTACCACTAAAATAAGGAAAACATAGGAAATGTTCTATAAATAATTCAAAATGATGCAATGTACACAAGAAGAAAGCAATAACGTCCTGGGAATAAAAACATTACATTAAAAAATTACAAAAAATGAGATTAATCAAGTGTTCATCTATAATTTCCAAATGTCTGAACTTTAGAATTTATCATAAAATGCCTCCAAAGCATTAAATGTAAAATGTTTATATTTATATATATATATATAAATGGATAAAGCTCATCGAGATGAGTTTAATGAATTTAGTTTCATTTCAAACAAACCTTATTTGGTGCTGCTCTTTATTTTGAAGTAAATATGCATAAAAAATAATAAATTATTATTTTAATATCAATCAAATATAAATTAATGATAAAATTTGATAAAAAAGAAACATAATACAATGAAATTAAAGTAATGTAAAGGTCAAATGAATGGAGAATTCAAGCTTCAAACTAATACAGCCATATCATTACAAAATATTTGAAAACTTGAGATGATGTTTATAAGAATGTTGTATTCCACATTTTTAATGGTATAGAATATAACATCCTTGATCATCAAATGCAAAACAATAAAAAAATTCCTACAAACAATTTAAAAAACCCTTTAAGTAAATTGTTTAAAAAGTACAAAATGAATATTTAAACAAATAAAGTGTTTAAAAGACTTTCATGACATTTGTTTCCTCTTTATCACAACACATTTGTAATTAATACAAATTATGGAATTAAAAAAGCATTAAAAATATTGAAATTATTGTAATATTCAATTAACATATATTGAAACAGAAATGAGATAAGCTCAAGCATTGTAATAATATCAAATAAAAATGACTTAAATGTCAAATGAGAGGAGAATTATTGTTTCATATTTATATAAAAAAATTATAACCAAAACATTAAACAATTTGATAAATTATACAGAGAAGTTGTGTTCCATGATAATATAAACAGCTAAAGTAACACAATTATTTGTTAAATTAGATAAGATTATTGATGTCTTTTAAAATATGATAAAAAGCTTTTAAGTAAATCCCCAAAGTATACAAAAAAATATTTAGTTAGATAGAGGTCATCATAGTGAGTCCAATAATATTTATTTCAACATAATTAGACCTTGTTTGGAACTTTTGGCAATTACTAGTTAAAATAAGCTTAAATAAACATAATTTTATTTTTAATTATAAAGAAAATATTAGTTAGAGCTTAAATGAGGAAAATTGAGGCAATATAACAAAATAAAATGATAGCGATCATTTGTAATGCACTTGATTATATAATTAGCTACAAATTGAAAAAGCCTAATAAATGTGCCAA
The DNA here is from genome assembly GCA_023846275.1 of Vanilla planifolia. Lineage (NCBI taxonomy): Eukaryota > Viridiplantae > Streptophyta > Magnoliopsida > Asparagales > Orchidaceae > Vanilla > Vanilla planifolia. Next base: position 143,258 of record JAIUJO010000201.1, on the reverse strand, counting down.
AACTCTAGATAATAAAACAATTAAAAATGTAACCAAGAATATTTAATCTGATAGAACTAGCAAAGGCTAGTCGTAAGAAGTGAGTTTCATCTAAATACAACAATGTTTTAGAAGTACTGCTACTTACCAATGTAAATAAGCAATAATAATTACAAGAAATTATTATAGTATGAATTAATTATATATTAAAACTAAAAAAAGATTAACTGAAATAAATTAATCTAAATGAATCAAAGAAATGTTAAGGTCACATGATGGAGAGACAGAGTTTCGAAAATAATATAAGAAAATCAAGGGGAAAAGTTTGTTAATGAAATATAAATTATATGGGAAATTTGTATTGCAAAATACTAATGAGATTGTACGTGACATCCTTAACCATAGAATCAGGTACTATTTATGTTATCTAATAAAAAAATGCCAAAATCCTAAAAACAATTTTTTTTGTAATAAAAGAATGAATATTTAATTCCAGAGAGCTTGTCAAAATGAGCATAACAGAATTTAATTTATCTTATTTAAATCTCGTTTGTAATTATTTTTTAAGTAATTATTTTATTAAATATTAAGCAAATATATATCTTTAACATGAAATGTGATAAATAGATACCAAAGTAATAGAACTAAATAAAAGTGACATAAAAGTATCACAATAGGAGAATTACGTTTTCGTGGTAACATAACTAATCAATGCAAAAGAATTGCAGAGATGAGATAAACCGTGCGAGAAAGCCACATTATAAGTTTCAAGGAAGATCGATTGTGAAATCCTCAATTGTTAAATTTGGCACAAACTGAAATACTTGGTGAGGCATGGTAAGTCCATAAAAAATATTAAAAAAACTATAAAAATGAATATTTTCTTAATTGGAGTTCGTCAAGATGTGACCAATGATTTTTTTTATATTAATGTCACAAAATTTAAAATTACACAAATTACCAAAGAAATAAATCTTAAATTATAATAAACAATTATTTTATAATTTACTAGATATATAACATGATTGGATTAAGATTAATTTAAGTAATGTAACAAAAAAAAAGCAATTTAACGATCACTAGTGTGGACAATCATAGTTTTTTTAATAATATAACAAAATCAAAGCAAAAGATTTAAATAAATAAGATAAATTGTGTACAAGAATTATATTAGAAGATATTATTTTGATTTGGTGTAATATCCTTGTACATGAAATAAGTAACGAATTGAAATTCCCTATAATGCATTCCAAAACAAAAAATATATAATGATATGAAAATGATTACGCAAGTAACTAGAGTTTGTTGAGATCAATCAATTTACATTTTTTATTGTTGATAGGACCACACTTAGAACTACAACAAAATACCAAAAAATAGGGATGAATAAAAGTAAATTGTTATTTTTATCGTTTAAATATATTTAGTAAAGGTAAATTGAGATAAATGGAAACAATGTATGATAGCAAATAATAATATTTTAACAACCACATTAGAGGGGAGTTAGAACTTTATAGCAATATAACCCAATTAAATTAAAAAATATGCAAAATTAAGATAAACTATACAAAAACGTTCCACACCATAATACTAAGAAGGTTGAGTGTAGCTTCTTTGATCGACAAATGCGGTTTGAATAAAAATTAATCATGAAACATGCTAAAAATTTAATAACAAAATATTTAAAAATATTAAAAAATATTTTTAAAAACATAAAGTCAATCAATATTTGCCCAAGAACATTAGGTTCCATTGTATGAACCTAGCTTAGCATTATCACAAATTACTAAAAAAAGCAAAAATAGTATTGAATTATTACTACAATGACAAAAAAAAATATTATTGTTTAAGGAAGATAAAATGAAGTAATGTAATATAACCAAATAGATGTGCTGTAACGGTCACATAACAGGAAATTTAGAGTAAGATACTAATAGAACCAAATAAAAGTGAAATGTTTGAAAACTTAGATGAATTATACAATAAACTTCCATTCCAACATAATAAGCAGATACAGTGGAAGTTTCTCAATCATCAAATTTGGAAGGAATCAAAATATCTCATAAAATAGAACAAAATTATTAAAAATAAAATATTTTCAAATATTAAACAGAGTATGAAATGTGATAGAGCTTGATGAGGTGAGTTTAATGATGTTTCTTTTGTCTATATAAAGCTTCAATTTGAATTATTTGTAATTACAAAACAATTAGAGATAAATAACAATACATTTTTATTTTAATACCATGCATATGTTTATTGACACTAAAATAAGATAAATAAATATAATATAATATAAACATTTCAAAACAATGTGAAGTTATAATAAAAATAGAATTGGAATGTCATTTAAATATAACCAAATCATAAGAAAATATAAGATGTAATAAGAATAATTGTACTAAAAAACTATATTTCAAAACATTAAGAAGATCAAGTGTTATAACCTCAATTATTAAATTTGGTTCAAATCAAAATATGTCATAAATCATAATAAAATCTTATAAAATAAAATATTTGAAAAATAAAAAATGATTTCTTAAATGAATAGAGCTCATCAAAACAGCCCTAATGATGATTGTTTCATCTGAATCATACCTTGCTAAGAATTGTTATGAGTTATTAAAAAATAATTGGAATAACTAATGATAAATTTATTTTTAAGTTAATAAATGCTTTTGAAATCTAAAACGATACAAATTAGGAAAATGTGGTATAAACAAATTGGTGTGATGTAAAGGTTAAAAGAGAGATGAGTTAGAGTTACTTTGTAATATAACAAATCCAAGGAATATTTTTCAATAAATGAATTACATTAAATGGGAAAGTTGCTTTTCATGATACTAAGATGAAAATGAAATTATATAGACCATATTGAGAATAGTTCGAAGACATATCTTCCAATATTATATTGTATAGGACTTATTTTCATATTAGATTAATATACATTTAAGTTAAAATGAGGTAAATTGAAGAAATGCAAATCTAACTAAACAAAAGGAATGTAAGGGTTCCAAATGCTTGCAAATAGAGCTTCAAAGTCATATTGCCAAATAAATGCAAAAGTTTTTCAGAAAAGAGAAAAATTGCACAAGGAAGTTGCATTCCAAAATATTGAGCAAATTGAGTGTAAACTCGTCGATCACCAAATCAAGTTCAAATCTATTTGTCTCCTAAAATAATACAAAAAACATTTTAAATAGAAAATAAAAATATTTCATAATACACAAATAAAATTTTATTGGAAGAACTTATCAAGTCGAGCTTGACAATGTTTTGTTCACCTCCATTAGATCATAATTGAAATTTCTACTTAAATAAGTATAAAAAAAGGTAACTAATTATTTTAAAATTCAACAAATATATTTTAAAGTTGAATTAAGACAAAATGTAGCAATGTGAGGCAATAAAATAAAAGTAATGTAAATGACACATGAGAGGTGATTTAGACTTACAAAGTAGTGTTACAATACCAAAGAAACACATTTAAAATAATTAGGTCAACTGTACAGAAACGTTTCATGTGAACATACTAAAGTCAACTCTATCATCCTTGATTGTCAAATACAATGTCAAAAAATATTCTCATAAAATATTTACAAATATAGAAATTAATATTTACTAGGATAAAGCATATTAAGATGAGTCAAATGAGGTTTGTTTCATCTTAATCAGACAATGTTTTGAATTATAGTGAATTACAAAAGTAAATAGGAATATAGAGTAATAAATTGTTGTGTTAATATTAAGTGTAAAATAATGCTAAAATTAAGTCGATTTAATCAGTGTAAATTACCCAAATCAACGTGATATATTAGTCCCACAAGAGGATATTTAGGGTTAAATAGTAATAAGACCACTTCAAAGTAAACTTTTTTAAGAGATAAGATAAATTTTATGTGGAATTTTGATTGAAAGATATGAAGGAGGTCAAGTGGAACATTCTAGAGAGTCAGATGATAGATGAATAGAAATGTGTAGCAAAATGTGAGAAAAATCTAGAAAATTTAATTTTTAAAAATATATAAATAAATATTTACTTGAATATAGCACATGAAGGCAAGTCTGATGACATTTATTTCCACTTGAACAATCCTCGTTTGAAATTGTTATGATTTAACAAAGCATAAATAAGAACTAATTATTTTTTTAAAACTATACAAATTTATATTAATACAAAAATTAAATAATTTAAAAAATATAAAATATTCAAATGAAAGTATTGCAAAGGCCATAATATAGAAGAGTTGGAGTTTAAAAGTAATATAACCAAATCAAAGAAAAATTTTAGAGAAATTTGATAAATTATATGTGAAAGATAGATTCCAAGATACAAAGGAGATCTATGATAACATCCTCACGAGCTAAATTAGATATGAGTTGGAATGCTTTGTAAACAACACAAAAACCATCAAAAATAAAATGCCTAAAATCATAAATGAAATATTAATATGGTGGAGCACATTGACATGAGGTTAATAGTCTTTGCTTCACATGATTAAACTTCAATGAGAATTATAATGTATTAAAACGTAAATGAGAACAAAGAATAATAAATTAAATTCTGATATCAAGAAATTTGCTTGTTCAAGCACAAATAAGATAAACTTTGCTAACCAAATAAAACTATCAATGCGATCTAATGCTCACATGAGAAGATAATTAGAGTTGTAGAGTAATATAATCAACTCAAGTAAAGAACATTTGAAAAAATTGGATAAATTATATGAGAAAGATGAACCTAACATATAAAAATGATAAAGTGTAACATTCTGATTTGTCTATTTAGGTACGAATAAATTTTTTTTAAAACATGCCAAAACCAGAAGAATTAAAATATTTTATAAATATTTAAGTTTATGGAGCTCATTCTGATTAGCCCAATAATTTTTATTTCAGCTTGATTGTCCTTAATTGTAGTATTGTCCATTGCTAATTAAATAAGTGAGATGAATAAACATTTTGAAGGCTTAAGAACCTATGAGTGAAAGTTCCACTGCAAGATATCAATAAATTTGAGCAAAGCATCCTTTATTATGAAATCAGGTATGAATCAAAGTAAGAAATAAAGCCTACAAAAATCTTATAAAATATGATATTTAGAAACTAAAAAAAGTAATATTTAATTAGATAGGGATCATTGATACGTGTCTAATACCTTTTTTTCTATATATGACCCAAATTTTAATAACTATGAATTACATGGTGAATGATAATAAATAATAACAAATTATTTTTTAATATAAATTAGTATATTATACCTATGAAATGATACAAACTAAATTAATATAATATAACTAAATGAAAGAGAGTTAAAGGTTACATAAGGAGAGAATTAGAGTTTCATAGGAATATATAACAATAAAACCAAAATGAAAAAATGAGATAACTTATATAGGATGTGGTATTGCAAGAAACATAGGTATGAAGTGAAATGTGTCATAAAGTTTTTTGAAATCCTATAAACTTAATTACATAGAAATATAAATTTCAAAATTTTGTTCAATAAAGCTCATTAATGCAAGTAGGATGACATATGTTTAGTCTCATAGAGAAAATCGGTTTAATTACTTTGAATTTCACTATCAAGTTTTACAAATAAAAAAATTATAATTTTATTATTAAATAAAGATAAATTAAAGTTTAAAATATATTAATTGATGCAATATAATTAACTCAATCAAAATGATGTATTGATCACATGATAGGAGAATTATGATTTCATTTTAATGCATCTATAAAAAAGTCAAAAACTATGAATAAGTGGGATCCATTGTATGGATCAGTTATATTCAAAGAAACCAAGAAAATAAAATGCAACATACTTAAACATCAAATCTTGTATGAATTGGAATAACTCACAAAATATACCAAAACCCATGAAAGCTAAGCATTTCAAACAAAATAAATAACTGTTTTATTGGATAAAGCTCTTTTAGATTTGGGCAATGACTTTTATCCATCTAGCATAAACAATATTTTGAAGTATTAAGATTTACCCAAAAAAATGGGTAAAAATATAACAAAATATTATTTTAAAATTTAATAAATTTTTGTTAAAGTCGAGATCAAAAAAAGAGAAATAATTCATTATAACAAGAATAAAGAAATTTAAATGTCACATGAGTAGAGATTTAGATCATATTGTGATATAACCAAATCAAAGCACAAATTTTGAAGACGCTAAAAAAATTACATATAATGTTGCATTATATGATACTAAAGAAATATGTTCTATCATCCCTGGACATTAAATCAACTACAAATTAGAAAATGTGGTGATAAATACAAAAAACAACAATATAAAATATTAAAATAATATTTAAATTAGTATTTAATTTGATAGAGCTTGTTGAAATAAGTACAAAGACATTTCTTTCATGTTGATAAGACCTCATTTCAAATTTTTTATAGTTACAAAAGTGAATAAGAAAAAAATAATTATAAGTTATTCTTCAATATACAAAGTAAATATATATTAAAGTTGAATTAGGATAAATTAAAGAATTTTGAGCTAACAAAAACTAAATGATGTAAAGTTCTCACGTAAAGAGAATCAGAGATTTAAAGTAATTTAACCAAATCAAAGAAAATATATTTGATTGCACAATTGAGATAAATTGTATGAAAAGTTGCTCTCATAAATTGTAAAATGATTGAGTATGATATGCCTAATTATCAAATTAGTTTAGAATCAAATTATCACCTAAAGTGTGCCAAAACCTCATAAAAGTAAAAATATTAGAAAATAAATAAATGAATATGTAATTGGATAGATCTTATAGAGACAAGTACAATGATTTTTATTTCTTCTTAATCAGACCACATTTGGAATTACTACAAATTACAAAAACTAGAAAAGCATAAATAATAACAAATTATTTTTTCAATTTTAATTAGATATATATTAAAACCATAAATTACATCAATGGGACCCCAAACGCCCAAATGGAATCCACCTCGACCAGATCAAGAAGAAAAGACTCAATAAACAAACAAAGGGGTTGACTTGGAATGAAGCCCATTCGTGTCTTCGTGTCATGCTCTTGCTAGAATTGCAATGTATTATAACCTAATCAAAGTGAAAATTTTAAAATAAATGAGATAAAGTTAAGGAAAATGTGTATTTGAAGTTACAAAAGTTATCTACTATAACACTCTAAATTGTTAAATGTGATAAGAATTAAAATATCTCATAATTCATGCCAAAAACTAGAAAATAAAACATTTCATAGAAAAAAATAAATATTAAATTAAAAAGACGTCATGGAGAGGAGTTTAATGATATTTTTTTAGTCTCAATTAGGCCTCATTTTGAATTATTATGAAACAATTAAATAAGCATAAATAATAAAATATTACTATTTTAATATTAGGTATATATATTTTAGAGTTAAAATGAGATAAAGTTATGTTGTATAATGTAACTTAATCAAAGCAATGTTAATGTTTCAAAGAGAAGAAATGGAGCTTCATATTAATATAGCAAAATGAAAGTGAAAGGTTAAGAAAATGAGATAAATTGTCATGAAAATTGCATTCTTAGATAATAAATAACTTGGGTGTAACATTCTCATCCATCAAACTAGTTATCAATCGATTTCTTGTAAAGCACGAAAAGACATAGAAATATAAATTAAAATAAGTAGAAATAACTATATATTTTTTTTTCAAATATGACAAATATATTTTAAATATGGAATGAGACAAATTGCAACAATATAAAAAAACAAATTGAAAGTAATGTAAAAGCTACACCAAAAGGGGTTTAGAGTTACAAATCAGCATTGCCAAATCAAAGTGAATGATTTGAAGAAATAAGAAATATTTTATGTGAAAGTTACATTCTGAGACACTAAGGAGGTTGAGTGTAACATCCTCGATTATTGAATCAATTATTAATCAAAATGACTCATAAAGCATTACAAAAGCTTCAAAAGAAAAATATTTAAAAAATATTAAAATTAAAATTTATTTTGATAAATGTTGATGAGGTGATTACATTGAAAATTATATTGTCATAATTGCACCACGTTTCCAATTATCGTGAGACAACAAAATAAATAGGAAAAAAAAAATAAATTTTTATTCATATTTTAGTAAACATGTAGTAAAGCTGAATTGAGATAAATTTTAGGAATATAAAATAACCAAATCAAAGTGATTTAAAGGTCACACGATAGGAGATTTGGTATTAAATAGTAATACAACAAAATAAAAATAAAATATTGTAAGAAACTAGACAAGTTTTATGGGTAAGTTGTATTTCTAGGTCCCTAAGAGATATTGTACCACATCCTTAATATTCAAATATTGTCTGAATCAAAATAATCCATAACAAAATGAAAAAAACATTAGTAAATAGAACATTACAAATTATTAAAAATGATATTTCAATGAATATAGACAGTTAAGATGACTCCAATGATGTTTATTTCTTCTCAATTGGACTGCATCTTGCATAGCTATGAATTGCAAATGTAAATAAGCATAAATACTAACAAATAATTATATGGTAAATCACGTTTATTAGACATCATTTAAATTTCTATAGATTAAAAAATTAAATAAGGATAAACAATAATAAATTATTATTTCACTATTAACTAAATAATTTTTAAAGTTGAAATGATATAAATTGAAGCGCTAAAATATAACACATTTGAAAAAACAAAGTAAAGCTCAAATGCACGAATAATTAGAGTAACATAGTGATTTAATCATATCAAAGCAAACAATTTACGAAAATAAGATAATCTATACCAAACAATTGCATTTAAAGTTACAAAAGAGTTTAATTGTAACAATTTGGATCCTCAAATCATGTACTAATAAACATATTTTGTAAAGCATGTTAGAAGCCTAAGAATTTAAATACTTAAAAATTTTAAAAATTTAAAAATTTAAAAACTAACCTTTTATTGGATAGAACTCACCAATACAAGTCAAATAAATTTCGTTTCATTTCTATCAGGCCTCGTTCAGAAAACTTAGATTAACCAAAGCAAATACGCTTAAACATTAATAAATTATTATTGTATACTATATATATATATATATATATATATATATATATATATATTAAAATTAAAATGATATTAATTGAGGAAATGCAATCTAATTGAATAAAAATGATATAAAGATCACATGAGTGGAGATTTGGAGTTTCATAGCAATATAACAAAATTGTAGTAAAAAGTTGAAAGAAATGACATAACATTGTATAGAAAAGTTATGTTCCAATATATCAATATGAAAAAAAAATATTAAAAACAATATTAATGATGAAGTATTTCAATAAATTATTTTAAGAAATATCACACGAGTGGAGATTTAGAGTTTCACATAAATATAACAAAATCATCGTAAAAAATGTAAATGAATGACCTAAATTTGTATAGAAAAGTTATGTTCCAAAATATCAAAATCAAAAAAAAAATATTAAAAACTATAGTAATGATCATGTTTTTGAATAAATCTTTTTAGAATTATTGTAACGATGTTTGTTTTTTCCATATCATATTTCAATTGAAAGATCTACAAATTATAAAAAAACTAAGCATAAATAATAATAAATTTTTATTTTAATAATAATTAAGTATATATTAAGGTTGAAATGGGATAAATTGAGTTTACGAAACATAACAAAACAAACACAATCTATAGGACAAATAAGAGGTAGTTTAGAGTTACAAAACAATATAATAAAATCAAAGCAAAACCATTGAAAAAATAAGATAAATTATAAAAGAATGTTGCATTCCAATATAAGTAGGAACATCCTTGGTCATGAAATCAAGCATAAACAAAAATTCTTTATAGAACTTGACCAAATTCTATAAAATTAAATAATTAAAAATAGAATAATGAATACTTAACTTGCTAGAGCTTGTTGAAAGAAATTAAACATTTGTTTTATCTCCATTTCTCTTAGTTTGTAATTTCAATCAATTGGCAAAGTAATTATAATAATTAAAAATATTATTTTAATATTAAGGAAATATATATTAAATTTGGAAGTTCATAAACTGAAATAGTGTAACATAACAAAATCAAAGCAATGTAAACATCAAAATGGAAAATATTTTTAGTTCCATAGTAATATAACAAAATTAAATTAAAATATTTAAGGAAAATAGAAATTCTATGTGAAATTTTCATTCCATGATACAAAGAACATCAAGAGTAACAACCCTGATTATCAAATTTGTAAAAAATATAAAAAATCCTAATAATCAAGTGTCTAAAAAATAAATATTAACATTTAAATATATATAGTGCATTTAGATGAGTCCAATAATTTTTTCTTTGCAATATCTCTCCTTTACTAGAATTATTACTATTTTCTAATTAAAATAGCCACAAGTTGTAATAAAATTATTATTTTAATATCAGATAGTATATATTAATGATAAATATGATAAGTTGAAGTAAAAAATGTGAGCAAATGAAAGCAATGTAAAGGTCATGTGAAATAAAACTTATAGCTTCATAATAGTAAAGCTAACTAAGAAAAAAAATTTGAAACAATGAGATAAATTTTAAAAGATTGTTCCATTCCAATATAATAAAATGATCGAGTGGAGCAACCTCGATCAAAAAATGAAGTGCCAATCAAAATATCCCCTAAAATGTGTAAAAGACAAGAAATTAATATATTAAAAAAATAAAAAAAATTAATTGCATAAAGCGTATAGAGACCCATCTAATGATTCTTATTTTGTCTAGATCAATCCTAATTTAGAATTTTGATTATTTAACCAAAAATAATCATAAGTTATAAGAAAAATATCATTGTTATTGTAAGTAAATCTTAAATCTGAAATCAAATAGACTAAAGTAATATAATATAACTAATTTCAAAATGATACAATTGTCCCATAGGAGAAGATTTTGAGTTAAATTGTAATGTAACAAAATGAAAACAAAACATTTGAAGAAATAAGATAAATTTTAAGAGAAAGTAGTATTCCAAGGAATTAAAATGTTCAAGTGTAACATACTCGATTGTTAAATTATGTACAAATAGAAAAGACGTGTGAAAAATGCCGAAATCTTAAAAGTTATAACATTTAAAATTATAAATTTAAACAATCAATTAGATTGCTCTTGCATAGATGACTTTGAAATTATTATTAACATTCAAAGAATATCAAAAATAATAATAAATTATTACTATAACATTGAAATAATATGCATTAAAATTTAAATTGATTAAATTGAGAAAAATTAATGCAACAAAATAATTTTGAAGTATCAGGCACACAAGATAGGACTTAGATTTACATAACAATTTATCGAAACCAAAGTGAACAATTTAAAAAATATAAGATGAACTGAATAAAAAAATTCCTTTCCAAGTCACATAAAACATGCCAAGAAAAAAACTATAATATTTAAAAAATCATGAATGAATATGTAATCTGATAAAGGTTGTCATGCTGAGTAATATGGCATTTGTTTCATCTACATCAAACCTCACTTAAAATTACTATAGTATGAAATTAGAAACACAAAACTAAGAAAAAAATATTACTTTAATATAATATATATATATATATATATATATATCTAAATAAGATAAATTGAAGAAATATAATATAACAGAATAAAAAAATGTGAAGGATGCATTAGAGGACAAGTAGAGTTTCATAATAATGTGAGTAAATCAAAAAAAAATCTTTGAAGAAATAAAATAAATTATACATTAAAGTTGCATTCCAAGGTGCTAAAGAGATAATATCATTATCATCGAATGAGATGCTAATCAAAATTTCTAATAAAATTTATCAAAAAAAATTTTAGAAAATACAATTTTTTGAAAATAAGAAAAATTAATATTTAGTCAAGCAGAGCACATCAAGATGAGTTAAAAAATATTCATTTTGTTTCAATTAAAGTCATTTTTAACTTGTAGAAATTAATCAAGAAAATAAGTTCAAATAACAATAATTTATCACTTGAATATTAAGTATATGTGTAGTAAAGTTGGAATGATATAAGTTGTAGCACTAAAATATAACCAAACAATGACATGGAAAAAGTCAAAAACGAGAATAATTGAAGATTCGTAGCAATAAAATAAAATCAAAGTAAAAAATCTAAAAAAATTAACAAATTATACATGAAAATTTCTATCCAAGATACCAAGTAGTTAGAATGTAAATATCTAAATCATCTAATCATGTACAAAAAATGAAATGTCTCATGAAGGATTCAAAAATAATAGAAAATAAAAAACCTAGAAATTTAATAATTAAAGATTTCATTAGATAGATCTTACAGCAAAGTGTGCAACGAAATTTGTTTTTATCTCAATGGTATTAGTATTGAAGTTATTGAGAATTTTGAAATAAATCAAAACAAGTTATTATTTAATGTGAGGTAGATATATATTAAATATCAAATTCGATAAATAGTGCTACATAACTCAATCAAATTAAAGCGATGTAATGGTCACGGGAGTGGAGATTTAGATTTATGTTATAATACAACCTAATCAAAGAAAACATTTGAATAAATAAGACAAATTATTTAAGAAAGCTTATTTCATGGGTACTAAGGAGATTGAGTGTAACATTATTGATCATTAAATTTTGTACAAAAGAAAATGCCTAGTAAAACATATGAAAATCACAAACAATGAAAATTTAAAAATTTAATAAAATAAAATTTTAGTTTCAAGACAACTCTAACTATTATTTTCAATCTCACCTAGAATTCCTTTAAATTATAAAATTAAGTAAACATAAAAAATAGCATATTATCATTCTAGTATTAAGTACATATATTTTATGTTTAAAATAAGAAAAATTGAAGCAATTGAATTCAATCAAATGAAAGTAATGTGAAGGTTACATGAAAGGAGATTTAGAGTTATATAGTAATATAACCAAATCAGAGTGAAAATTTCAATGGAATGAGTCAAATTTTTTGGTAATTCAATATTTAAAGACATTAAGATATTGAATCTAAAATCCTTAATTATCAAATTAAGAATGAATGAAAATACCTCATAAAATATAACAAAATATAGAAAATTAAATGATTAAAAAATTAAAATTAAAAATTAATTGATTAATGATCATTGTGTTGGCTCAAAACATGTTCATTTCATAACCATTGGACATTACCATGAATTACTTTCAATTGCCAAAGAAAATGTGAAAACTTATGAGTAAATTCCTATTTTTATATTTAATAAATATATAACAAAGTCAAAATAAATTATATTGATGAAATGTAACATAAGAAATTCATAGCCTTTATATAAGAACAAAGGCAAAGAAAAAACTTTGAATAAATGTCAAACTTTATAAGAAACTTGCATTGCAAGATATCAAGCAAGAAATAAAATATCTCATAAAACATGTCAAAATTATATAAAGCAAAATATTTAAATAATATTAAAATGAACAATTAATGTATAAAGCTTACACAAATTAGTCTATTGATGTTTATTTTATCTTTAAGTAATCTATTTGTTAATTATTGCATATTACTTAAGTAAATATGCATAAACAAAAATAAATTATTTTTAGTTCAGGAAATATTTTTACTTAACAAATTAAGATACATTTTAGCAATGTAATTTAATAAAATTGAAATATTGTAAAGCTCACATTATAGAAGAGTTAAAGTTTCATAAAAAAAAAATCAAATCAAAAATAAGAATTTAAAGATATGAGATAAATTATATAGGAAAGTCATAATACAAGAAATTATGGAGATCTTGTGAGAAATCCACAATCAATAAATCAACTATAGAACAAAATTCCTTATAAAATATGCATAAGCATTAGAAAAATAAACAATTTGATAGAGTAGAGCTCGTTATGACAAGCCCAATGATATTTGCATCATCTCCATGAGACTTCATTTTGAAATATTAAAAATTATTAGAGAAAATAAATCATAATAGTAATAATTTCTTATTTTAGTATTAAAAATATATATTTTATAATTTAATTTAGATAAATTAAAGCATCATAATATACTAAAATATCTCAATATACAGTACAAAAATTATAGAAAAAATATTGAAGAAATAAAAAAATGCTACTTATATTTAAATAACTCATTGAAACATATATAATGACATTTGTTTCCTCTCCATTTGACCAAGTCAGGAATTATTTCTAAATATAATTTAGATTTCTATCAATAATAATTTATTATTATTTTAATATCAACTATACATATATTAAAGCTAAAATAAGAAAAATTGAATCTATGTAATTTAAAAAAACTATCAATGTAATGTAAAAAAAAATTTAAATTATATAATAGTTTAATCAATTAAAAATTAAAAATTTTGAAGAATTGAGAAAACTACATTTTTATATAAGATGAAGATTGGTTGTGACTTCCTTGATTATAACATTTTGGTACGAATCAAATGTCTCATAAAGTACACCAGAACCCAAGAAAATAAAATGTTTAAAAATACTAAAATGAGTACTTTGTCAGATCGACTCATCCAGATGACACGAACGACTCCAGTTTCATCTCCATAAAACATTATTTCGAAAAACTACTTATTAGTAAAATAACTCAACACAAATAATAAGAAATTATTTTTTTAATTTAAGCACTTGCTAAAATGAGATAAGTTAATCTAATTTAATATAACTAAATTAAAGCAATGTTAATATTACAAAATATGAGAAGTGGTGCATCATATTAATATTACAAAATGAAAGTGAAAGATTTAAGAAAATGATCTAAATTAGCCCTTAATGTTGTATTCTCAGATACTAAGAAGATTGAATTAACGTCATTGACCTCCAAAATTATTAAAGATTGACATGTCTCATAAAGCTTGAATAGCCTTAAAAAATATCAGCTTGTTGAGATTAGCCCACTTACATTTATTTCATCTCAATCTTACCCTATTTTTAATTCTATGAAATATATATTTAAATAAGCATAAATAATAATATGTTATTTTTTAAAAATTTAGCAAATATATTTTAAAATTGAAATGAGATAAATTGAAATGAGATAAATTGAAAAAATATAATATAACTAAATATAAATGATGTAAATGTCATGCCAAAAGAGCAGATTTAGAGTTACAAATGAGCATTACCAAATGAAAACAAAATGATTTCAAGAAATAAAAAATATTCTATGTGAAATTAACATTCTGAGACACAAAGGAGGATTGGTGTAACATCTTATATTATTCAATCAATTGCAAATCAAAATGACTCAAACACATTACAAGACCTTAGAAAGTAAAATATTTTCAAAAATTTCAAAACAAATATTTGTTTTGATAAACCTTGAGGAGATGATTGTAATGACAATTATTTTCTCTCAACTGCAACCTATTTGCAATTATTATGATATAACTAAATAAATAAGTAATAATAATAATAAGTTCTTATATTCAAATTAAGCAAACATATATTATAGCTGAAAGGAGATAAATTTAAGCAAAATAAAAAAGCAAATAAATATGATGTAAAGGTTCCATGATAGTAGATTTATTGTTATATAATAACATAATAAAATCATAGTAAAATATCTTAAGAAACTAGAAAAATTTAGTACATAAGTTATAATAGTAAATACTTAAGAGATATTGTATCACAACCCTAATAGTAGATCTGATATGAATCAAAATATCTCATATAACATGATAAAACATTTGCAATAAAAATATTTAAAAATATTAGCAATAATATTTCATTAAATATAGATTATTAAGACAACTCCTATGATGTTTATTACCTCTCAATTTGAATACATTTGGTATTGCTATGAATTAAAAATATAAATAGGTATAAATAACAAAAAATATGTTTTAATGTTGAAATAAGATAAATTGAGGCACTGTAACACGAAAAATCAAAGTAATTGAAAATTAAGAAAGGAAAAAATTAAGATTTTATAGTAAAATAAAAAACAAAATCAAAACAATTGAAATAGATTAGATAATTTGTACAATAAAGTTTTATTCTAAGATACTAATATGATCTAGTTTAACATCCTCAATTCATAACTCAAGTGTGAATCAAATCGCTCATAAAACATGACAAAATCCAAGAAAATAAAATATTTAAAAATATAAAAAATTTCATTCAATAAGATAGAGCTTTTTAAGCCAAGTCCAACAATGTTTTTCCTTTTCTATGAATCCTCATTTGTAATTACTATGAATTGCAAAATTAATTAAACATAAGTAGTGATAAACTATAATGTTAATGCCAAGAAAATAAGTTTTAAAAAGAAATTATGATAAGCAAAAATAATTAAATATAACCAATTCACTATGATGTAATGTCACTTGAATGAAATTGTTCATTCCATAATAAAAAAACTAAAACATGCTTTTAAAGAAAAGAGATAAATTATAAAAGAATGTTACATTCCAAGATAATAAGGAGGTTAGTGTGATGTCTACATCCATCAATATTTATAATTATATTATAAATAATTATAAATAAAAATGTTCAATTGGATATATCTTACTGACATGAGTGAAAGAATATTTGTTTCACCTCAATCAATCCTTATTTGTAATTCCTATGAATTACCAAAAATGATAAGCATTATTTATCAAAAAGTATTAATTTAATATTGAGAAAATATATGTTAAAGTTTAAATGAAAAAAATTAATAGAATTTAGGCAACAAAAACATAAATGTGATGTTAATGTTAGACTAAAGGAGATTTAGATTTACATAGTAATAAAACAAAATTAAATAAAAGAATTTTGTTCAAATATGTAAATTAAATAAGGAAGCTTCCTTCAAAGAAACTAAAATCCAATGTAACATCATCAAACATTAAAAATGTTATGAATTAAAATATCTCACAATGCAAGCAAGAACAAATTAAAAAATACAACTTTTTAAAGTTTCAAAATGAAAATATGTTTTGATACAATTAGCTCAGTTGAGTGGAATGGCATTTTTTTCCTTCATTGGACATCATTTTGAAATACTACAAATTAAAAAAATGAATAAAGGTAAATAAGAAAAAAATTATTTTTTAATTTTAGGTAAACATATTTTAAAATTTAAATAAGATAAATTGAACAAATATACTTTAACTAAATCAAGGAGATTTAAAGGTCACACAAGAGTAGAATTAGAGTTCCATAGTAATGTAATTAAATTAAAGAAAACTATTAGAAGAAATGTGATAGATTATACGAGAAAATTACATTACAACTAACTCATGAGATTGATAGTGACATCCCATATTGTAAATTATGTTTAAAACCCAAACAAATATTTGAAAATTAAAATATTAATATTTAATGTAATACAGCTCATCAATACATCTCCAATGAATTTTTTTTCTTTTTTATCAAACCATATTTGGAAACGTTAAACTCCAATATAACAAAATAACAAAAATAAAAATATTAAAAATAATAGTAATGATCAACTGGTTGAATAAAGCCCTTTAAGATGAGTCTAATCATGTTTGCTTTTTTCTTATTAAACCTAATTTGAAATTTTTATGAATTGCAAAAGAAAATAAGAATAACTAACTATAAATTATTATTTTATCATTGAGTATATATTTAATATAAGTTAATAAAAGTTGAGTTAACTTAGCATATAAAAATAAACGCAATAGAATGGTCAAAGGAGAGGAGTTTAGAGTAATAAAATAATATAACATAAATAAAAGAAAAACCATTCAAAGAATGAGATATGTTGTATGAGAAAGTTTCATTCCAAGATACTTAAGAGATAGGTTGTGACACCATTGATCATCAAATCAAGAATGAATCAAAAAGCTTTACAAAGATTGTCAAAATTATACAAAATGAAATATTTTAAAAATAAAATAATTAATATTTATCATATTAGAGACCTTTGAGAAAAATTTAACAATGTTTGTTCTTTCTCTATTAGGCCTACTTTTAAGTTACTACTAATTGGCAAACTAAATATCAATACATAATAATAAGTTATTATTTTAATGTTAAGAAAGTATATATAAAAGTTTGAAATTAAAAACTTTAAGTAATGTAATATAAAAAAAACAATATAGAGATCAAAAGAGAAAAGATTCTTAGTCACATTGAAAAATATCAAAATTAAATTTTAATTTTTAAGAAAAAATGAAAATTTTATAGGAAAGTAACATTTCAAGATACTAAAAAATCGAGAGTAATAACCATAATAATCAAATCAGGTAGAAATTAAAAAGACTCATAAAGCATGATAAAATAATAGAAAATAATCATTAAAAATATCTAACAAAATAATTTGTTTGGCTACATCCCATTCCGATGAGTTCGATGATTTTTATTTTATCATAATCAAATCGTGTTTGTATGTACTATAAATTAACAAAGTAAATAAGCATAAATAATAATAAATTATTATATTACTATAAACTAAATATATATTAAAGATAGAATGAGATAAATCTGAGGAAACAAAAATAACCAAATGAAAGTGATATAAATGTCACATAAGAGGAGATTCAGAGTTAAATGGTTCTATAACTAAATCTAGGAATATTATTTTTAAAAGCTTTATAAATGGTGTTGTTAATTTGTATTCCTTGATACTAAATTGGTCCGTCTAGTGTAACATCATCAATTGTCAAGTTAGGTTCAA
Organism: Vanilla planifolia; assembly: GCA_023846275.1. Taxonomy (NCBI): domain Eukaryota; kingdom Viridiplantae; phylum Streptophyta; class Magnoliopsida; order Asparagales; family Orchidaceae; genus Vanilla; species Vanilla planifolia. The sequence continues at coordinate 124,685 of JAIUJO010000201.1, read as the reverse complement.
ATAGACCTCTTTTATTAAGGCATGTACAGGAACATATGTTTCGCCATGATTGGGCCTTCTCTTGAATTACAATGAATTACTAATGTAAATAAGCACAAATAATAACATATTACTTTTTAAGTGATAGAAAATACACATTAAAGTACAAATGAGCTAAATTAATACAATAAAACAAAAACAAATTAAAATGATATAAAGGTCAAATAAGATGAAAATTTTATTTCATAATTATATAATGAAGTTGAAGAAAATATTTTAAAAAATGAATAAATTATCTATGAAAGTAGCATTCCAAGATACTAAGTAGCTCAAGAAACCTCCTTGACCATCAAATTAGATAAGAAATAAAATAATTAATAAAACATATAAAAACCTAAGAAAGTAAAAAATCTAAAGAATAAATCTTATTATTTAATTGAATGTAGCACATTTTGGATGAGTTGAACGATATTTTCTTTACTCTATCTATCCTTTTTTTTGAATTATTACTAAGTGCTAATTTAAAAAGAACAAGTAATAAAAGAATTGTTATTTTAGATTCAGATAATATTAATTAATGAGAAATAAGATAACCTATCATAATAAATAAGATCAATTGTAAGTAACGTATTGGCCACATGAGATACAACTTATAGTTTAATAAAAAAAATAACAAAATCAACTAAACAATTTTGAAAAAATGAGATAAATAATATAACATTGTTCCATTCCAAATAAAAAGGTGATCGAGAGAACTATCTTTAATCAAGAAACCAAGTACAAATTAAAATATCTCTTAAAACATGTAAAACAATAGAAATTAAAATATTAAAAATATTGAAAAAAATATTTAATTTGATAGAGTATAAAGAGACAAGTCAAATGAGGTTTTTTTTCTCGATTAGTCCTAATTTGGAATTACTATTATTTACCAATACAATCATAAATAATAAAAAAATTATTTTATTACTTGGTAAATAAAAGTTAAAATAACAATTTAACAAACTAAAGTAACATAATTAACTAAAACTAAATGATACAATTGTCTCATAGAAGTAGATTTTTTCTTACATGGTAATATGACTACTTGAAAAATAAAACTTTTGTCAAAAGAGGATAACTTATAAGAGAAAGGTACTTTCAAGGACATTAGAAGACCAGGTGTAAGATTCTCGAAAATTAAATATGTACATATTGAAAATGATAGTTAAAATATATAAATCTAATAAAATATTATGTTTAAAATTATAAATTTAAACATTTAACTAGATTGATGTCATCAAGATGAGTTTGGAATTATTATGAACGTCCAACAAAAATTGGCAATAATAATAATAAATTATTTTTATAATATTGAACAGATATATAATGAAATTTAAATAAAATATCTTCAAGCAAAAAAAATATAACAACGTCAATTTGAAGTAAAGGGCAAACAAGATGAGATTTAGAATTACATAACAATTTAAGAAATCAAAGTGAAAAATTTAAAAATAATTGATAAATTGAATAAGAAAATTACTATAAAAAATACTAAGGTGATTGACTAGAACATTGCTAATCATCAAATTATCTATAAATTGAAATATTACATAAATCATGCCAACACCCAAAAAATATAACATTTTGAAAGTTAAGAATGAAAATTTAATTGGATAGATCTCATAAAGATGCGTCTAATGGCGTTCGTTTATTTCCCATCAAATTTTATTTGAAATTACTATAGTTTACAAAATTAAATAAATAAAAAATAATAAAAAATTTATTAATTTAATATTTATAAAAAAATGTTATATAAATATACATATATATATATATATGTATAATAATGTTTAAGTGCGATAATTTGAAGCAATATAGGATGACCAAAAAAAGAGATCCTATGGTCACAATAATAGAGAATTTGGGTTTAATGATAATGTGAATAAATCAAAGTAAAATCATTATAGTAATGAAATAAATTAGACACTAAAGTAGCATTCCATAATACTAATGAGATCAAGTATACCAGTATTATCATCAAATCAAGCACTAATAAAAATTTCTCATAAAACTTGAAAACATCTAAGAAAATAAAATATTTTGAAATAAAAAAAATTTAATTAAATGTGGAACATCAAGGTTAGTTCAATAACATTTATTTTGTCTAAATTAGGTCATTTATAATTTTAGAAATTAACAAAGTAAATAAGTAAAAAATAATAATAATAATTCAATTTTTGAATATTCAATATATGTGTCTTAAAGTTGTCATGATATAAATTATAGTACTAAAATATAACTAAATCGAAGATATGTAAATGTCACACAGGACAATAGTTATAGTTTCATAATAGTATTACTAAATCATTGTAAAACATTGGGAACCATTAGGTAAATTATACGTGAAAGTTTAAGTCAAAGATACTAAGCAGTTATAGTGTAGCAGTCTAAATTATCAAATCAAGTACAAAATGCAATGTCTCATAAAACATTTAAAAATAATAATAAATTAAAAAATTAAAAATGTTATAATTAAATGCTTAATTAGATAGAGCTTATAATTAAAAACAAGTGAAAGTATATTTTTAATTCACATGAACTAGATATATATATTAAATAGGAATGGAGAGAACCTATTTTATATAATATAATCAAATAAAGTAATATAAAGGTCACAATTATAGAGATTTAGAGTTACATAGTAACACAATCTTATCAAAGAAAAATTTGAAAAAATATGATACATTGCATACAAATGCTTTATTTTTTTCAATGTACAAAGGAGATTGAGTGTAATGTTATTAATAATCAAATCTAGCACAAAAAAAAAATAACAATTAAAGCATGTCAAATTGACAGAAAATAAAATATTTAAAAAACAATAAAAATGAATATTTAGTTAGATAAAGCTCATCGAGATAAGTCTAATGATACTTTTCATTATGGTCAAACCTCATTAGGAAATTCTTTTAATAGCAAATGTAAATAAACACAAGCAATAACATATTATCATTCAAACATTAAGAATATATATTTTATGATGAAATTAGATTAATCAATGAAATATAATTCAAACAAATGAAAGCATTGTAATGGTTGCAAGAGAAGGGATTTAGAGTTATACTATAAAATAACCAAATCATAGTGAAGAGTTTTGGGGAATAAGATAAATTGTATGGGAAAGTTATATTCAAAGACACTAAGGAGATTGTGTCTAAGATGCTTAATCATAAAATTAAACATGAATAAATATGCCTCATAAAGCATACGAAAAAGTAAAAAAAAATATTAAAAAATATAAAATAAAAATTATTTGATCAAAGATCATTGTGATGAGTCTAATAATGTTTGTTATGTATTAACTTGACTTTGTCTTGAATTACTATGAATTGCCAAAGTAAATGAGCAAAAATAATAATAAACTACTATTTTTAAATTTTGTAAATATATAAGCAATTTGAAATGACATAAATTGATGAAATGTAATATAACAAATTGATAGCAATCACATAGGATGATAATAGAGTTCCATAGTGTTATAACAAAACCAACGCCTAAACTTTGAAGAAATGACAAAGTTTATTGGATAATTACATTCAAAATATTAAGAAAATATAGTGCAATGTCATCAACCATCAAATAAAATATGAATTAAAATGGCTCATGAAACATGTCAAAATAATTTAAAATAAAATTTTTAAAAATATTAAAATAAGCAATTAATAGAAAAATCTTTCAAAGATGAATCCATTGATGTTTAATTTTATTGATATAACCCATTCTGAAATAATTGTAATACTAAAGCAAATAAGCATAAATAAAAATAAATTATCATTGTAATGTTATGCAAATACATTTTAAAGGTGAAACGAAATAAATGGATGAAGGTAATAATAATACATAATTAATTTTATGTAAAGGAGAAACAATAAAAGATTTAGAGTTGCGTAGTATTATTTGTAATTTTAAGAAAAACATTTGAAGAAATTTGATAATTGTAATGTTATGCAAATACATTTTAAAGGTGAAATGAAATAAATGGATTCAATGTAATATTAATACATAATTAATTTTATGTAAAGGAGAAACAATAGAAGATTTAGAATTGCATAGTATTATTTGTTATTTAAAGAAAAATATTCGAAGAAATTTGATAATTATATAGAAAACTTTCTTTCAAAGATGCTTAGGAGATTGAGTGCTACAACATTGATCAATAAATCAAGTATAAATCGAAATGCCTATCAAAGCATGTGAAAACTATAGAAACTAAAACATTTTAAAAAAATCTAAAAACAATTAATATTTAATTTGATAGATCTCGTTAAGATGAATCCAACATTGTTTGCTTCGTTTGCGTTAGACCTTACTAAGACATACTATAAATTAGAAATTTAATTAAATATAAATAATATTAAATTGTTATTTTGACATTAAAAATATATATTATTAGCAAAATAAGATAATTTTAAGCTATTTAAAATAATAAAATAGAAATATTGGAAATGTCACATAAGAGAAGAGTTAAAGTTTCATTGTTACAAAGCCAAATCAAATAGAAACTTTTTAAGAGATGAGAAAAATTATATAGGGAAGCAATAGTCCAAGATACTAAGGAGATCTACTATGGTATCAATAACCATTAAATAAATTAAAAAATAGAATTTGTTGTAAAATATGTATAAAATATAAAAAATAGAATATTTAACTAAATGAAGCTTATCAAGGCAATTCTAACGATGTTTTTTTATCCTCATAAGGCCAAATTAAAAAATTACTATAAATTATCAAAAAATATAAATAATAATAATAGTAAATTTTTATTTTAATATTAAGTAAAAATAGGCTAAGATAGAAATTAGATAAATAGTAGTGTTATAATATAACTAAATGATACCATATAGAATATCAAAATTATAGAAATACTACTTATGAAATAAATAATGACTACTTAATTTGGAATAAACCATTGAGACATGTTTTTGTTTGTTCTCCAACTAACTTAGTTCGAAATTATATCTAAATACATATAAAACTTAATATGAATAATAATTTAATATTATTTTAATGTCAAGTAAATATATATTAAAGCTAAAAAGTGATAAATTGAATCTATTTAATATAAAGAAAATAAAAGCAATGTAAATTTCACAAGAGAAAATATTTGGAGTTATATAGAAATTTAATGAAATAAAAAATTTGGAGAAATGGGAAAACTGCTTTCCAATATAGCAGAAAGATTGAGTGTAATATTCTAGACCATAAATTTATATAAAAATTAAATGTTTCATAAAGCATACCAAAATGCAAGAGAATAAAATATTTAAAATTTCTATAAGAAATAAATACGATGGGATCGTTGAGATGACTCAAATGACTCTTATTTTATCTCCATCAAACCTTATTTTGAAATAGTACTTATTGGCAAAATCATTAAAGATAAATAACAATAAAATTTTATTTTAATATTAAATAAATATGTAATAAATTTTAAAAGAGATAAATTAATGGTTTGTAATATAACATAATAGAAATAAAAGAAAAAAAATATAAAGAAATAAGAGAATTATATAAAAAAGTTGCATTCCATGGTACTAAGTAGATTAAGTTTAACAATTTGATAGTTATTTTAGATTAGAATCAAAATGTCTACTAAAGTAAGCACAAACATTTGACATTAAAAATATTTTAAAATATAAAAAGGAATATTGTATCACATAAAGTTTGTATAGATGAGTCAAATGATTTTTGTTTCATCTCTATTATTGCTAATTAAAAAGATCAAAATTAAATTTTAATAATTGTTATTTTACTATTAAGTAGATATATTTAAAAGCACAAATGAGTAACATTATACATTTAAGTAAATATATGTTAAATCTAAAATGATGTAATTGAAACATTATATTACAACCAAATAAAAGTGATGAAAAGGTCTCACAAGTGAAAATTTAGAGTTACATAATAATAATCCAAATCATGGTGAAACTTTGAAAAACTAAAAAAAATTATACAAGAAAGTTCCATTCCACGATAGTAAGAAAATTGTGAGTATGTTTTTCAATTGTAAAATAAAGTAGGATTCAAAATATCAATTAAAGCATGTCAAAACCATAAAAAGTAAAAACATTGACGTTCTAAAAATGAATATTTTATAGTATAAAGCACATCGAGATGAGTGTAACTACATTTGTTTCATCTAGATCGAACCTAGTTTGAACTTTCTGCAACTTACCAATTTCAGCTTAAGCAATATGAAATAAGTATATTAACATAAGGCAAATAAATATTTAAATTAGAAATTGATAAAATTAGTGGCAACAATACAACTATATCAATTAGACATAAAGGTCACATAATTATACATTTAGTGTTACACAATAATATAAACAAATCATTGTGAAAAATTTGATGAAGAGAGATTGATTGTGGTAAGAAGTTGTATTCCATAATATTAACGAGATAGATTGCAAAGTCATTCATCATCAGATCATACACAAACAGAAGTGTCTCATAATGTGCAATAAAACATTGAAAATAAAATATTTTAAAAAATTAAAAAAATTAGTTGGATTCAATACCTCAAAGCAAGTAAGACCATGTTTGTCTAGCCTTCATAACATTTTGTTTGGAAATGCCACAAATTAAAAAAAATCAATAAACAAAAATAATAATTTATTATTATTATAATCTTTACTAGATAAATATTAAAGCTCAAAATTAGTGAATTAAGAAAATCTAACACTACTAAATAAAGTTAAATATTTCAAGAAATAAGATAAAAGTTAAGAGAATGTTGCATTCAGACTTAGTAGATTTAGCATAGCATCCTTGATCATCAACATCAAAAATGAATCATAATTCATTGCAAAACATGCCAAAACCAAACATATTAAAGTATCTAAAAAATTAAAAAGAATGTTTAATTGATTAGATCTTGTTCAAGACGAAACCAATAATATTTTTTTGTATCGATCAGACCATATTTAGAATTACTATAAATTACCAAATAAAATAAGCATAAATAGTAATAAATTATTATTTTTTGCTTTACTTGATATATAAAAAGCTTGAAATGAGTTAAATCAAAGTATTACACTATAACACAATCATAGCATTGTGATGGTCACATGAGAGGAGATTTAGAGTTCCATAATAATATAATCAAATAAAAGAAAATATTTGAAAGAATGAGATAAATTTTATGTGGAAGTTGTATTTCAGCATGTTAAGGGGATTGAGAGTGTCATCCTCGTTCGTCAAATTTGGTGTGAATATAAATGTTTCTCAAGCATGCCAAACAAAAAAAAACAAGTTTAATTTGTAAAAAACAATATTTAATTGAAAAGAGTTTCTCGAGAGAACCGCAACATTGTTTATTTTATATCGATTAGTCGTAACTTTGAATTACCATGAATTACAAAAGAAAATAAAAAATAAATATTAATAAATAATTTTTTAAATATTTTGTAAAAAATTATAATACTACATGAAGATAAATTAAAGAAATGTAATAGAATAGGATGTAAGCATTGTAAAGGAATATGGTTGAAGAATTATAATTTTATAATTATATAACCAAATAAAAGGGAAAAATTTTTAAACATAAGATAAAGTATGAAACAGTTATTTTCTAAGATATTAAGAGGCATGAGTGTACATCCACGATCATAAAATAAGATATAAATAAAAATGACTCATAAAATGTGCCAAATAGCTTTTAAAATAAAATTTTAAAAACATGAAAAAGGAATATTCAAATAAAAATAAGCATAAATAATAATAAATTATTATTAAATTATTAAATAAATATATATTAAACTTGGAATAAGATAAATTGAAGTCATGTAATATAACCAAATAAATATAATACAAAGTTAATATGAGATAGATTTATAGTTAAGTAGTAATATGAATAATTTAAAGTAAATAATCTTATGAAATTTAATAAATTGTGTAGAAAAATTATATTACAATATACTAAGGAGATCGAGCATAACATCCATGATCATCAAAAAAGGTGTGAATCTGACCTTATTTGATAAATTGTATAGGGCTTGTTGAGACAAGTCTATTATTCACCATTGTAAATAGTCATATATAACAAGATAATATCTTTTTCATATTAAGCAAATAACATTATACAACAAATTAGATAAATTAAAGCAATATGAGACAAAAATAATCATTGTAATGAAAAGGTCACAAAAGAGGTGATTTATAGGAACATTGTAAATTAACTCATCATAGAAAAAATTCTAAAAATTTTGAAAAAATTGCATAAGAAAGTTACATTCCAACATAAAAAGTTTATCAAGAGAAAATCCTTAACAATTAAACTAGGTTCAAAAGGAAGTGTCTCATTAAATGTAATAAAAATATTTTAAAACAAAATATTTAAAAATATAATTATAAATATTTTATTTAATAGAGCCCATAAGACAAGTTTGACAACATTTGTTTTGTCTCCATCAAACCTTTTTAAAATTATCCAGAATTATCATAATATATAAACATAAATATATAAATTTTTTTTCAAGATTACGTAAGTGTATATTACAATAACAAATATGATATATTAACTAATATAATATAATAAAGTTAAAGTGATGAAATGGTCATACCACTTGCAAATTATGGTTCCAAAGAAAAATAAACAATATAAAATAAAAAATTGGAAAAAAAATGAAACAAAATCAAGTATGAATCTAAACATCACATAAAGTTTGCTAAAACCAAATGAAATGAAATATTTAAAATATAAAAAAGAATATTTAGTTAGATAGAACTCATCATGATAAGCCTAACATCTTTTGTTTCTTTTGTATCAAATGGCATTGGGAATTACTATGACTCAACAAAGAAGAGAAGCATTAAAAAAATGAATGTTATTTTAATTTTAGTAAATAAATAATAAAGAAAAAAGTTTGATAAATTGAAGTAATGTAATATAAACAAATTGAGGTAATGTAGCGGTCAAATTGAGACGATTCAAAGTTACATAGAAATATAATCAAATAAAAAAAAATTTGAAGAGATGAGGTAAATTATATGAGAAAGTTAAATTCCAAGAAACTAAAGATATCGTGTGTAACTTTCTAGATCATGATTTTATGTACAAAACAAAATGTCTCATATAATCATGATAAACCTCATCTAGATGAGTACAATCATGCTGTCTCATCTCAATTAGACATACCTAGAAATTATTAGAAATTAAAAGATTAATTTAACATAAATAATAAAAACTCTAACTTTTATCTTAAGGTAATATATATTAATATTGAAATGATATGAATTGAAGCAAAGTAGTAAAACATATTCAATACAATGTAAAGTTTACATGATAGTAGATTTAGTGTCAAATAGTAAAATAAACAAATCAAAGAAAAAAGTTCAACAAATAAGATAACTTTTAAGGGAAAGTTACACCAAAAAATATTTAGCCGATCAAGCACAATATCCTATATCTATAAATGAGGTGCAAATCATAATGTTTTTTAAAGCATACCAAAATAATAGAAAATGGAATATTTAAAAAATACAAAATATTTGATTAAATTTGTTATAGCTTATCGAGATAATTCAAATGACATTTCTTCCATGTCCATTGAAGCCCATTTAAAATTCCTACGAATTACAAAGTATATAAAAATAAAAATTAACATATTAATTTTTTAATATTAAGTAGATATATATAAAAATTGAAATAAGATAAATTAAAGTAATATACAAAAACTAAATTAATGTATTATAAATGTCACATAATAAAAGATTGAGTTTTCCAATAAAAAAGCCAAATCAAAGCAAAAACACTTGACAAATGATATAAAGTTTCTAGAAATATTGAATTCTAAGACACTAAAAATCGAGAGTAACACCCTCAATAATCAAATTAGTTTTGAAATTAAAAACTCTCATAAAAAATTAGTAGATCATTGGGAAACTTATTTAAAAAAATATTAAAATAAATTTTTAATTATAAACAACTCACTAAGAAGTGTATATTAATGTTTTTTATTAGACCTCATTTGGAATTATTAAGAATTACTAAATAAAGCATAAATAAGTATGAATTATGAATTTAAACTTAAGTAAATATAAAATAAGATTGAAATGAGCTAAATTGATGGAAAAAAAAATAGAATGAGGTCAAAGCAATGTAAATATTAGATGGTAGAAGAATTAGAGTAAAATAATCTAAGGAATCTATTTGATGAAACGAAATTAACTGTTTAAGAAATGTCTGCAAAACATGTTAAAACCATATAAAACAAAAAAATTTCAAAATATAAAATTAAATTTTTAATTTGATGGGGCAATTCCATACGAACCTAACAACATTTTTTTAGTCTCAATTGTACCTTCTTTAGAATTATTATGATTTATAAAGATAATTGAGCACAATTAATAATAAATTATTATTTCAATGTTAATTAAATCCATTAAAGATGAAATAAGTTAAGTTGAAGTAATCTAATATAACAAAATCACAATATCTTAAAGTCACACAAGAGTAGAACTAGAGTTTCATAGAACTATAACCAAGTTAAAGTGATGAATTTGAAGAAATGAGATAAATTGTGTGGAAGAGATGTAATCCAACATATTAAAAAGATCAACTGCAATATTTTTAAGATGACTGAAAAAAAAATATTAAGAACAATATAAAAATTAATTTTTAAAAAGATATAGCTCATCGAGTCAAATTAAATGACATTTATGTTTTCTACAAAAATATTCAATAATTAAAAAATAATTAAACATAAATAATAAAAAATTGTTAGTTTAATAATAATAAAATATATATTTAAGATAAAATAAGATAAATTAAGTCAATGTAATATAACCAAATAAAAGGATGTAAAGGGCTCAAAAGAAGAGATTGGGAGTTTAATTAACCAAATCAAGAACTTTTTAGAAAATGAGAAAATTTGTTAGGGAAAGTTTGTGTTCTATGATATTAAAATAATTGTGTATTTTGGTATCAAACAAAATGCATCAAAAAGTATGCGAAAACCATAGAAAATTTTAATATATCAAAATATTTAAAAAGATTAATTGGATAGATCTTATCATGATCAGTTCAATGACATTTTTGTTGTCTCGATCGAAACTCATTTGAAATTACAACAAATTTCCAATTCAATGCGATGTAATGGTCATGTGATGATGGATTTCAATATACCAAATCAAAGAAAAACATTTGAAAAACTTACATAGGCTATAGATGAAAGTTTTGTTTTAACATATAAAGTATTTTGAGCACAAAGTAGTTGATTATTTAATTAGGTACAAATAGAAACTTCTCATTAAGCATCTTGAAACCTTTACTTTTTTTAAATTTAAAAAAGAATATTTAACTTAGAAAAGCTTATTGAGGTTAGTCCAATGACTTGTTTCATCCCTTTCAATCCTCAATTGGAAATACTTTGAATTAAAAAGTTCAATAGTCATTAATAATAACAAATTATTATTTTCATATTAACTATAGTTACATTAATAAAAAACGTAAAATAAATTAATGCAACGTCATATAATCAAATCAAAGCAATTTAACAGCCACACAAGAAATAATTTGACTTTCATAGAAATATAATCCAATCAAAGAAAAAGATTTCAAAATATGAGATAAAATTTTTCAAAAAAAAGAAGTCAATTACACGAATAAGAACGAGTATACTATCCTCAATCCTTAACATAGGTACAAGTAAAAGGCATAGTAAAAAATTTTAAAAACCTAAAATTAAACAACTTAAAAATATAAAAATAATATTGAATAAATAATAGCTCATCAAAATGATTCCAATGATTTTTATTTCATAGCTATTTGATCTCATTTTGAATTATTGAGAATTGCTAAAGAAATAACAAAAATTAATAATAATTTATTCTATTTATATTTAATAAATAAATAAGAAAATTGAAATGAGATAAATAAGAGCAATATAGTAGAACAATAGGAAGACGTCAAGGTCATAGGAGAGGAAAATTAGAGTTTCATCATAATATAACCAAATCTAAGTGAGATCTTTGAAATGAGATAAAATTTATAAGAAAGTTGCGTCAAAGAAATTATGAAGATTGAGTACAAACTCCTTGAAAATCAAATAAGATATAAATTAAAATGACTTATAAAATATACTAAAACACTAAAAAATATTAAAAAAGAAAAAAATAATTTAATTTAATAAAGCTCATTGAGATAAGTTTAATGACGTTTATTCCATGTTGATCTAACAAAATTTAAAATTACTACAAATTACTAGAATACATATGTCTAAATAATAGCAAAATTCACTATAGTTTTAATAAAAGAATATATTAAAGCTAAAATAACATAAATAGATGTTATTTAATAAAGCCTAACAAATGTACATAAAAGTTACACCAGGCGAGAAAAAGAGCTAGATAGTGATACAACAATATCGAAGAAAAATATTTGAAAAATTAGATATATTGAATAGGAAAATTGTAGTACAAAATAATAAGAAGGTCAAGTGTCCTCCTTGATTGTGAAATATTGAAGGTGCTAAAAATTTTCATAACAAGGCCAAAACAAAGGAAAATTGAAAATATATAAAAAAAATATACAAATGAGGACTCAATTAGAAAGTCCTCATAAAGACAAGTCTAATGACATTTATTTTCTTTTTGATCAAATCGAGTTTGGGTTTAAACTGTTACAAAAGTAAATAAGCATAAATAAGAATAAATTATCATTATAAAATTAAGCAAATATAGAATGAAATAGAAGTATAAGAAATTGAGGCAATATAATATAATGAAATTAAAGAAATGTAAAACATGCATGAGTGGAGACTTTTTGTAACATAATAATACAACAAACCAAAAAGTTGAAGAAATGAAGGAAAATATACGAGAATGTTGCATTTCAAGATTAAAAGGAGATTATCCTTGATGATTAATTAAGGTATGAAAAAAATCTCTTAAAAGATCAAAAAAAACATAGAAAATACTTTTTAAAAAATATTAAAAAAATAATTCAATTTGCAATGGCTCATTAAGATAAGTTCAATTCTCATTCAAAATTATTAAAATTACAAATAAATATATGTTAAATATGAAATGGGATAAATCATAGCAATGTAATCTAGCGAAATAAAAAATTCACAATGTCATATGATAGTAGAATTATAGTTTCATATAAATAAAAAAATAAAAGAAAAACAATTTGAAGAATTGAGATAAATTATAAACAAAGTTGCATTCCAAGATACAAACAACAAGTGTAATTTAAACAAATGATTAGCCACAAAAGGCTTTTTTTAGTTATCGTATCAAAGAACCATTTCACCATTTTATTACATTTTTAAAATTTGAATTCTATGACAAATATCTCCATCTAAATGTAATGAATAAATGTAATAAGAAATACAATAATCATGGATAAAAAATAGAGAAACTTCTTTTGCTGGAAAAGCTAAAAGGTGGATTTTGCCAAATGGATCAAGCTAGTGGATAAGGAATTCGCCATTCAATTCCACTGTTTTCCCCTTTAGTTAATTCCAAAAAATGGATTTTTAGTGGATCCTATATCATTGACTCTAATAAAAATCAAAATATCTCATAAAGCAATCCAATATCCTAGAAAAGAGAATATACTTAAAAATAAAAATAAATTATTTAATTGGACAAAGCTCATTGAGTTGAGTTGAATGACATTTTGTTCATCTCCAATGGAATGCATTTGGAATTATTAAAAAAAATTCTAAGGTAATCTAACATTGTTATTAAGTAGATATATATTAAAGCTTAAATCAAAGAAATTGAAAAAACAAATAAAAGTGAATAAAATTGATATAAATCCCACATAAGATTACATTTGTATTTCATAACCCAAATCAAAGTGAATATTTAAAGAAATGAGAAAAATACAAAATGGATTCGTCAGAAAGATGCTTACTAGAATGCTAAGGAAATCTACTATGACATGCTCGATTCCAAAATTTGGTATGAATTAAAATGTCTCACAAAACATGCCAAACCCCTACAAAATAAAAAAATTAAAAAACTATTAAAAAATTTTCATTAGATAGAACTCAACAATATGACTCCATTGACTTTTGATCATATTTGATTTATTGGAATCACTATTATTTACAATATTAAATAAGATTAAAAAATAATAAATCATTATTTTAATAGCAAGTAAATATTTGATATAGCAGTCATGCAATAAATTGATGCATTGTAATATAATAAAATTAAAGCAATGTGAAGGTCACACAAGCAAAAATTTATAGTTACACAACAATACATGAAAATAAAAATGAAAAATTCGAAAAAAATAAGCAAATGGTGTGGGAAGTTGTGTTTTAAGTTATTAATGAGATTGAGTGTAACATCATTAATCATCATATCGAGTATGAATAAAAATATGTCATAAAGCATGCATATACTACACAAAATTAAATATTTAGATCGTTAAAATTAATTTTAATTGGATATAGCTTGTCTAGATGAATTTAATGGTATATATTTCTATTTGATTGTGCCTTATTTGTAATACAATATATTACAAATGTAAATAAGCATAAGAAAAATTAAACCATTATTTTAATATAAAATAAACAAATACTTAACCTAAAGCATGTTAATTTGAAGAAAAGTAATATAACCAAATCAATGCGATTTAGTGGCCACATGATACCAGATTTCAAGTTACATTGCAATATAAACAAATAAAAGTGAAATATTTGAGACAATTACATAAATTGTTCGCAAAAGTGCATAGAAAAGCATGTCAAAAATGAAAAAATTTCAAATTTTCAAAATGTTTTTTTAATTTGATATTAATCATTGTGACAGATCAAATGTCATTTATTTCAGCAACATCAAACCTCATTTTGGTATACTATGAAATTAAAAATAAAAAAATATTATAAAATTTAAAAAATATGAAGAAATGAAAAGTTGTATTTCAATGTGGACAAAAATTATATTAAAATTGGAATAAGATAACCTAAAGTAATGTAATATAGCCAAATTAAAGTGATGTAATTGTCCCTTGAGGGAGAATTTATGTTTCATAGAAATATAAACAAATCAGAGGCAAAGATTACAGGAAATAAGATAAATTATATAAGAATATTACATTCCATGATATTAAGAAAATTGAGTGTAACTTCCTCAATCATCAACATAGTTATGAATTGAAAAGTCTTATAGAGAGAAAAGATTTAAAAATACAAATTGAATATTTAACTAATTAGAACTCATAGGGATGACTTCAATGTATAAACTCAAATTCAACTTAAATTACTATGGATTAAAAAAAATAAGCATACATAATAAAAAATTACTATTATATATTAATAAATTACATTCAAAGCAAAATTTTGATAAATTAAAGCAATGTAACACAAAAAAATGGTAGTATCACAAAAGTCCTAGGTGAGGAGATTTAGACTTTCCTAGAAATATTACCGAATTAAAGAACAATATTTTAACTAATGAGATAAATTTTTTACGAAAGCTGAATTCCATGATATTAAGAATATTAAGTGTAAAACCTTGATGATAAAATTAGATACAAACAAAAATGATTCGTAAATTGAGAAAACATTTAAGAAAAATAATATGTACAAATTTTATGAAAATTTAATTTGATAAAGCTTTTTGCTAGTAGTTTAACAACATTTGTTTCGTGAAGATCAAACCTATTTTTCAAATACTGATAATTAATAAGTCAAATAAGCTTAAAAAAATCAATCGTAATTTTAATACAAAAAATTAATATTAGAGATAAAATGAGAAAAATTGAAATAGTTTAATATAATAAAATAAATGCTATATAAAGCTCACATGGGATGAGACTTAGTGTTACATAGTGGTAGAACCAAAACAAAGCTTAAAATTTGAAACTATTTAATAAATTATATAAGAATATTTCATTCTAAGAAACTAAAAATCTTAAGTGTGACATGATTGTCCATGAAATAATGTAAGAATTAAAATTTATCAAGGAAATTCTAAAGAAAATTTAAAAATTTATGAATATGCAAATGAATATTTAATTAGAAGAAGCTGATCTAGAGGTGTTCAACTAGGTTTAGTTTTTGTCCAATTGACCTTTCTAGAGTTACTACAAATTACTAAAATAATTAAACATAAATAGTGAAATATTATATTTTTAATATTATGTAAATATATATCAAGGTGAAATGTGAAAATTAAAAGAATGTAATACAATAAAATTAAGACATCGTAAATGTCAAATTAAGTATAGTTAGAGTTTCGTTAAAATATAACCAAATTATAGTGAAAAGTTTATAAAATAAGATAAATGTTATAGGGAAGTTACATTCCATGATAATAAGGAGATTCAGTTTAACTTTCTTGATTGTAAAAGTAGGAAGAAATCAAACTATCTCATGAAAAATAATAACAAAAAATATATGAAATAGTTATAAATATAAAGATTAACATTTAATTGAAAACACTTTGCCGGGAAGTGTCTGCTAACATTTAATTTTTTTTCGATCGAATAACATATAGAATTTAAAAAAATTTAAAAATAAAATTAGCATAGAGAAAAAATAAATTTTGAATAGTAAGTAAATATATATTAAAGAGAAAATGATACAAATTAAGGCAATATGTCATATAAAAATCAAAGCAATCCACAAATAATGGGAGAGGTGATTTAGAGTTATATTATAACACATCAAAATAAAAATGAATAATTTGATTAAATGTGTTAAAAATAAAAAGTAAAGCCACATTCCAAAATACTAAAGTGATCCAGTTAAACATCATCGATAAAAATACTTCTACAAATAAAATATCCCATAAAGCATGTCGAATTCATAGAAAACAAAACATTTAAAATATTATAAAAAATTTGATTGGATAAATCTTTTGGAGGCTAGTCAAACAAGCTTTATTTAATATCCATAGAACCTCTTCTTGAAATATTTCAATTACCAAAAAAAATTTACAATGATAAAAAAATTTATTTTAAAATATTAAAGCTAAAATAATATAAATTAAAAAAATAGCATATAACCAAATCAAAATGATGTAAAAGTCACACTAAAGGAGAGTTATTTTTTCATAGAAAAATAACTTAATTGAAGTGAAAGATTTTGAAAAACAAATATAATTTTTATGGTGAAGGTGCATTCTAGGATACTAAAGGCATCTAGTGAAACATCCTCGATTATTAATTAAAGCACAATTCTAAATCACTCATAAACCAATGTAAACCTTAAAAACATAAATTAAATAGGATAGAGTATGTTGACAAAAGTCAAACATTGTTTCTTTCGTCTCAGCTGGATCTCATTTAGAATTACTACAAATTAATAAAATTTAAAACTGAAATAATAATAAATTTTATTTTACGATTAATACATATTTAAGATGAATTTTGATAAATTCAAGAAAATTAATAAGACCAAATTAGTGTGATATGAGGGTTTATAGATCTTAAATTTTGATTTATATAATAAAATAACAAAATTAAAGAGAACCATAAGAAAATGAGTTGAATTTTATGTTTTCGGAGTATATTAAGATGATCAAGTCCAATAACATCGATTGTCAAATAATTTATGAATTAAAAAATATCTCATTATGTGTAACAAAACCATAGAGCATAAAAACATTTAAAAATAAAAAAAATGTTTATTTAGATAGAGGTCTTCGACATGAGACAACAATATTTGTTTTGCCTTAATGAGAAGTTATTTATAAATACTGCCAATTAACAAATAAAAGAAACAAATAAAAATATGTAATTATTATTTTAATATTAACTAAATATAAATAAATATTGAAATAATATAAATTAAAGTTATTCAATAATTAGTTTTTCATAGTATTATAACCAAATCAAAGATAAAGATTTGAAGAAATACGATAAATTATGGGAAATCTATATTCGAAGTGCCTAAGGAAACTTAGTAAACAATGTCAATCATTAAATATTATGAATAAAAATGACTTATAAAACAAGTTAAAACCCAAGGGAATAAAATATTCTAAAACATAATAATGAATGTTTTATTTATTAGGGTTCGTCAAGATGAGTAGAAAGAAATTTGATTCAAATAATTTACAGCTCAATTAAGTAAACGAAACAAACATCATTTGACTCATCTAGATGAACTCTATCACTTTGAATATTTCATTTCTGAGGTTTTATCACACTTTACATGGTATTTAGACTTGTTTATTTGTTGATAGTCGGGGATGATACAGTCTAACCTCACAGTATCTTGGAATGATACCTTTTCATATAATTCATCTCATTTGTAAAATTGTTTTCCTTTATTTCGTTATCATGAGATATAACTCTTAATCTTCTCTCATTTAAACTATACATGTCTTTCAGTTGATTATTTTATATCACTTTAACTTATCTGGTTTTCATTTAGTTATATATTTATTTAATTTTGAAATAATAATTTATTATTACTCATGTTTATTTACTTGGGTAATTCATAAGAATTCCAATTGAGAATCATTCAATATAAAACAATTCTCTCAAAGCTTGTCATGTTGAGCTTTTTCAAACTAAAAATTCCCTTTTAGATCTTTAGATATTTTTACTAGTAGTCCTACATTCTTTAAGATTCATTGTGATTCATACATAAGTTTTTGGTCAAGGATGAGGTACGCTATCTCCTTTGTGTCTTGTAATGCAACTTCCTAATATAACTTATATGTTTTCTTAAACTTTTTCAATTTAATTTGGTTATTTTATTTTACAATGCAAAATTTCTTATTATGTCACCTTTACATCTCTTTGATTTTTTTATATTTGCTTAGTTTATCTCTTTTTAGTTTCAATATAGTTTTACATTATGTTAAAATGGTAATAATATAATTTACTTTGTATGTAATTTTCGAATTCTTTATAATAGCAAAAAAAATTTAATTCATAGGAAGCATATATCATTGGACCAATCTCAATGTGCTCTACATAATTAAATATTGATTTTAATATTTTAAAATATTTTTTAGCGTTTCCTAACTCCAACTCCTTACTTTCATTAAATGGATCTTTCCTTTAGAAATTAGTTGATTTCTTCAAAGTTTTTTCTTTGATTTGGGTATATTACCATGTAATTCAAAATTCTCTTATCGTGACTTTTACATAGTTTTTTTTGGTTATATTAAATTTCTTTAATTGATCACATTTTAGATCTATTATATATTTAATTAATATTGCTATGATAACTAATAATTATTTATAATAATTCAAATTTGTATTTTGTGGCAATTTCAAACAAAGTTCAATTGAGACAAAACAAACTTCTTTGGAACTGCCACAACAAGCTCTATACATTGTAAGATTAAATATTTCATTTTCTATGGTTCTTTCTCTATTTTAAAGATATTTTTACCTAATTTCATTATCCAAGATATTATATTCAATCTCCATAGTATCTTCGAACATAACTTTCTAAGTTAGTTCATCAAATTTCTTCAAACTTTCACTTGGATGAGATTACATTACTATAAAACTCTAATTTTTCACTCTTTCAACCTTTATATTGGATTGATTTAATTATATAATTAATTTTTTAATTTATCAAATTTTTTATTTTTAATATATATTTAATAAAGTTTTAAAAAATAATTTTTTATCATTTATGGTTATTTACTATTCCAACTCATTATAATTTCAAAAAAGGTTTTCTTGTGACAAAAACATGTCATTTGATGCTTATTGATCAAATCCATCCAATTAAATATTTTTTATGTTTTGCAAATTATTTTAGGGTTTTAGCATGCTTATAAGACATTTTGATTCTTATTCAAGTTAAAGATCAATGATTTTACACTCAATCTTGTTAGTATGTTGGAATCTAAAATTTTATAATAATTTATTTTATTTCTTGAAATATTTTTCTTTGATCTTTGTTTCTATGATACTCTACATCTCCCCTTGAGTAGCCTTCATAGTGCTACAATTTGGTTAAAATAAAATAATGATTATTGCACTCTTTCATTTGGTTACATTATGTCAATTTATTACATCTCAGGCATAATATGAACATTTGTAATAATAAAAAAATAATTTATTACAATTTAAGCATATTTATTTTTTTATTCCTTGTAATTCCAAATAAGGTATAATGAAGATAAAAGAAATATCTTTCGACTCGTCTATACAAACTCTATCCAATTAAATCATAAATTTTATTTTTTTTTTAAATTTTAACTTCTAAAGTTTTCATAGGTTATGAGACATTCTAAATTCCAATAAATTTACTTAAAAAGATAATAAATTGTAATAGTTTCGATTATTTACTTTGAAAATTTTGAGTATTACCACATCATATATAATAGAGACAAAACCAATGATATTGGACACAACTTATTGGGTTGTATCCAATAAAATATTCATTTCAATATTTTTAAATAATTTTCTTTCTAGGGTTTTGGCAAGCTTTACGAGGTATTTTGATTTGCACCTAGTTTATTGATCCACAATGTTCTGCTTGATCTCCTTAGTATCAAAGAATGTAACTTTCCCATAAGATTTATCTCATTTACTCATAAGTTTTGCATTGCTTTGGTTATATTAATAAGAATCTATAATTCTCATCCAATATGAATTTTATAATATTTTCATTTGGTTCTATTAAATTCCTTCAATGCATCATAATCTAGTTTGATTATATGTTTACTAAATATTAACATAAAAACTTATTATTTCTTTTTACTTATTTAAATTATTTTTTTATTGTAATTCAAATTTAGGTTAGATGATAATAAAATAAACTTCATTTTACTCATCTCAATTAGTACTATCAAATTAAATATTATATTTTATAATCTAAAAAAAAATTATTTTTTGTGATTTTTACATTTTTTGTGAGATATTTTGACTATCACCTATATGATGTTTGAGGATGTTACACTCAACCACTTTGTTATTTTGGAATGCAACTTTTCTTATGTACATTATCTCTTTTCTTCAAAAGTATCTCATTTGTTCTATTATTTACAATCAAAGAAAAATTCTCCTATCAAGTAACTTTTACATCACTTTTTATTAGTTGGACCAAATTGTTTTAATTTAACTTTAGCTTTATTATATACATATTTAATAATAAAATAATAGTTTATAATTCTTATTTAAATTGGCAATTCATACTTATTTAAAAAAAGAATGCATCAAATTGAAATGAACATTACTGAATCTATCTTGATTTGCTTCATATATTTGAAAAATCATTTTTAAACATTAATATTATTAAATTTTCTATTGTTTTAGCATGCTTTATATGATATCTTTATTCATAATTGATATGACAGTCAAGGATGTTACCCCCAATCTTATAAGTATTTTAGAATTCAAATTTCTTATACAATTTATCTTAATTCTTCAAATTTTTAATTTTGATTTTGTGATATTTCTAAAAAATTCATAATCTCTTATCGTAGGGCATTTGCATCACTATGATTTAATTATAATACATTACTTCAAATTATGACATTTTTCTTTCAATATATCTTTGCTAAATATTAAAATAATTAAATTTTCTATTATTTATTCTAATTTATTTTGATAATTTTAGTAATTCCAAATAATTTTTGATTGAGATAACACAAATATTCTTAGACTCACCTCATTGAGCTTCGATAAATAAAATATTTATTTTTATAATTTTAAATTTTTTCACCTTTTAGAATGACTTATGAGTCATTTATTTTCACACCAAATTTTTTGTTTGCGAATGATGCTCACATTCTCCTTAATTTCTTTGAATGCAATTTCCTTTTATATTTTATCTTATTTGATCAAATGTTTTATTTTAATTTTGTTGTGTTTTAATTATAGTCTTATTTTTTACCTTGAGACCTTTAAATCACGTTGGTGTGGTCGTCTGGTAATGTTTAATTTCTCGTATTTTATCTTTATTATCAATTTACTTAATTTTTTAAAAAACTTTTTAATTATTTCGAGTTATTATTTTAGTAATTCATAGCAATTTGAAAAGAGGACTAAGAGATAAAATAAAAATTATCGGAGTCATCCCGACGAGCTCTTTCCAATTAAAAAACTTATTTTCATATCTTTTAAATATTTATTTTCAAGGGTTATCCATTACGTACGAGTTATTTGATTCATATGTCATTTTATGATCAAGGGCATTAAATAGAACTCTTTATAATGTTAGTCTACAACTTCCCTACACAATTTATCTAATTTTTATATTTAATTTTTATTTAGTTATATTACTTTGTAACTTTAAATCTTCCCTTCTGTGACATTTGCATTGCATTGATTTTGTTATATTAAATTGCCTTAATTTATGTCATTTCAATTTTAATATATTATTTTTTAAAAAATAAATAATAAATTGTTAATTTGTAAGATTTATTACTTTGGTAATTCTTAGTTACTCAAAATTTATAAATATTCATTTACAAATTCAAAAATATTTCATTTTCTTGGGTTTTAAAATGCTTCGAGAGATATTTTGATTTATACCTGATTTGGCAACCACCGACATGGCACTCAATCTCTTTATTATTCGGGAATGTAACTCTCCTACATAATTTATCTCTTTTACTCAAAGTTTTGCTTTGAATTGTTTGTGTTATTTTGAAACACTAAATCTCATCTCGTGCGAGGTTTCCATAGTGTTCATTTTTTTTTACTAAATTCGTTTATTTTTTGCTCATTTTAAGTTTAGAATAAGTTTGTTCAATAACAAAAATATAATTTAATATTGCTAATTCATATCTAAATTAGTATTTCCCATTCTTAACATGGTCAATACAATGAAAAAAACGTTTTATTGGAGTTGTCTCAACGAGTAAATGTTTTTTTAGAATTTTAGATATTTTATTTTGTAAGGCCATTTCATACTTTATAAAATATTTTGACTAGCTTCTGAATTAACATTCAAAGATGTTACACTCAATCTCCTTAATATTCTAGAATTTCATTTTGCTTACATAATTTATCATAATTAATCAAATTCTTTATTTTATTAGTTATATTGCAATGAAAAGCAAATTCCTCTCTCTCATGAACTTTACATCACTTTTAATTGGATTAATTACATTATTTAAATTTATTTCAATTCAAGTTTAATATATATTCATTTAGTATAAAAATAATAAATTTTTATTATTTATGCTTATTTACATTTGTAATTTATGTTAATTCAAGTTAATGTCGAATCAAAAAAAAAATAAATTTTGTTGGACTAATCTACATAAGTTCTACGATTTAAATAGTCATTTTTATATTTTTTTTAAATATTAAATTTCTTAAGATTTTAGGATGCTTTAGGTGAAATTTTGATTTGTACTTAATTTACTAATTGATGATGTTATAGTTCATCACCATAGTTTTTTTAAATGAACATTCCTAAACAATCTTCAAATTACTTGCTGTGATTTGGTTATACAATGAGGAAAGTCAATATATCACAAATTTACCTTTTACATTACTTTGATTTCGTTGTATTACTTTGTTTTAATTTGACTCATTTAAGCACGAATATTTATTTGCTTAATATTAAAAAAATAATTTATTATTGTTTATGCTTATTTACTTTGTTAATTCATAGAATGTTTAAGCAACATTTTAACATGATGAAATAATTGTCGTTGCAGTCATCTCATGATGCTCCCTCAAATGAAATATTCAATTTTTAGAGCTTTAGATATTTCATTTTTTAGTTTTTGGCATGATTTATTTGTCAATTAATTCCGTTTGCATTTCATGTTCAAAGTTTTCACTTTAATTTTTTTCATATCATAATGAAACTTTAATTCTCTTATTATGTGGTCCTAACATAATTTTTGTTTTGTTATATAACTAGTTTTAGTTTGTCTTAAATTACCTATAGTACACATTTACTTAATATTAAAATAAAAATTTGTTATTATTTATGTTTCTTTTTTTGGTAATCCATGGTTATTTTAAATGACGTTCACTCAAGTTCAAAAAAATGCCGTTTGACTTGCCACGATAAACTCTATCCTCTTATATACTCATTTATTATTTTTAAATATTTTCTTAAGGGTTATGGTTCGCTTTATAATAATTTCATTTCATACTAAATTTGATCATTAACAACATTACAGCAAATCTCCTTAGTATCTTTGCCTACAACTTTCCAAAAAAAAACTTCTCATTTCTTCAAATTTTTACTTTCATTTTGTCTTCTTAGTAATTCACTGAAATTTTCTCTTGTGTCACATTTGCATTGTAATTTCGTTATGTTACATTGCTTTCATTTTTCACATTTCAACTTCAATATTTATTTACTTAATAAGAAAAAATTTGCCTTATCATTTCACTATAATTTCAAATAAGGTTTCATCAAGATAAAATAATCATCATTAGATTTGCCTTAACTAGCTCTATCAAACAAAATTTTCATTGCATTATTTTTAACTATATTTTCCATTGGCATTGGAAAGCTCTTTAAAATATTTCAATTTTTGATAGGTTTGTCATTAAACTCCCTCTCTTATTCTGATGAAAACATTTTTCTTGTACAATTTATCTCAATTTTTAAATACTTCTAACCGATATAATTATATTTCTATGTAATCTAAACCTCCTCTAATTAAACCTTTATATTTCTTCAGATTTTTTATGCAATATTTTTAAATTTATCTCTTTTTATCATTAATACATATTTTCTTATTATTAATATAACAATTTATTATTATTTTAATCTAATTTTGTTTGGCAATTTACCATAATTCCAAATGGGTTATGATCGAGGTGAAAGAGGATCGTTGTGAATCTCAACCAGCCCCATCCCATAGGAATTTATTTTTAAATTTTTCAATATAAAGAACTTATGCTCGGTTCGAGAGATGTATGAAGATCGCGTATAATGTTCTCCATCATCAAACTAGGTTGACATAAAAACTATTAATAAAATATCCTAAATATCTTTAATAAAATTAAAAATACAAAAAAAAAATTGATAGATATTAATAAGATTATTATAATGATGTTCATTTCGTCTCGATCAAACTACATTTAGAATAGCTACAAATTTAAAAAAATAAAAAATTAATATTTTAAAATTAAGAAATACATATTAAAGCTAAAAAGAGATACATCAAATGGCTAGATTTGTAGCTATTCTATTTAAGAGAAAGAAATGGAAGGTTTAAAGGGCATATTAGTCATATTCCAAATGGCTAGATTTGTCTTTCTTGTTTTGTCTTTGTATAAAAATTCAAGTATTCAAGTTAACCATCGTCGTAACACAAGAATGCATTTCAAATCACCCACTTTTTCAAACTTACATATTGGGTAGAAATATCTCAAAAATCTTTCATATCATTGTTAGCTCAAATGCTAAATTAATCAATATTGTTCGAAAATAACAAATTAAATGAATTTCAATAAAAGCATGTACATGATCTTTATAAGTTGTTGCTAATAATTCCTTAGACATTTTGGAAAAATGATTTGATTAGAAAACTTTAAGCTCTATTCAAATTAACAATACAAACGCTTAATCCAAGCAACATTTTTGTCAATTGTGGAAGGCGTTAGTTTCATGTGAAAGACTTTTTCATCTAGAAATGGTCCCTTTAGAATGATTTTCAAAATCTTTTTTCAAAAAAGCTTTTTTCGATATCTCTTGATGTTACAAACACATATTGCGAAGTATAACATTGGCAAAGACTTTGTTCTAGTATCGTCTCACACTATATGATGATTTCATGCTAAAACATCCACATAAATTTTCCTATTACATATATATATATATATAATAGGACAATTCAACTGGATGTTTTACCATGAAATCATCAAATAGGTGTAAGGCGATACTAGAACAAAGTCTTTGCCAATGTTATACTTAGCATTATGTGATTGTAACATCAAGAACAATCGAAAAAAGCTTTCTGAAAATAGATTTTGAAAATCATTCTAAAGTAAGGGTGTGTATGTATGTATATATATATATATATATATATATATATATATATATATATATATATATATATATATATATATATATATTATTTCTATTTGAAAATTGTTCAAGTTTGCACAACATGTTGAATCTAACATCATTGATGACCGATGAGTCTTGGTTTGATCATATCTTACACTAATAGTTAATTAACCATGCCAAATTTGATCATTGATCATAGAAATTTAATGTAGTTGAGTGTGTGTGGAAAAAAATGTTGTGATCACAGTGTGTTAAGAGCATGTAAGAATATTTGTCATATATGAGTAATGTTCACTTCTTGTGTAGCAATGATGAAGTGCAAAAACAAATAAATCTAACAACATGTCATATCAAAGTGATGTGATCATTACCTAGGCCTATGGGAGTGACCTAATGAACGAGACCTAGTTAATAATGCTTTGTGATGAATGTACAACATACTCTTGTGATAAGACAAAGATTGTTACAGAATTTTATATGTTTGATATTGGTTAAAGATGTGAGTGTCCCAATATGATGTAATAAAGTATAAGTAATGAAAACCCTAATTCATCTGAGGTTGATGTGAATCCATCTCCTTCCAAAACACCACATAGGCCAATTGTGTCAAATAAGTATCTAAGGTTGAAAGGGCCTTCTAATAAGAATCTCATTTTTGGGTTTGGAAGAGTATTTATTTTTCTTGTCATTATATCTTGGTCCATAGATATTCCCATCACTATATGGAAAATTTGATAACCCACCTAATAAAGTAATGTTTAAGATTCTCTTATGGGTGAAAGGACTTACGTGACAGAGTCTCCTAAAACATAAGAATTATTTAAATGTTAATTATGTCATTCTATAAAATTTACATCAAAGAAGCCATTAATTTAAAAGTATAATTAGTATTTTTCTAAAGAGGAAAGGTGGGGATTTTTATCATTTATAATTATAGACTTCTTAGAATTTTTTATTTGCATAACAATATAATTCCAACAAAATTATAATTTGTCTTGATCTCAAAGTGTGTTTTGTGTTTAGAAAAATGAGTTACCTATAGCCCAAATACTAATGACCATTTAATAGTTAACTATAGGTGTACAATCAAATATGTTTAAACTATTTTTCTTCACCCAAAAAACTTTGGAAATTATTAATGAATAATATTTCTAATCTTATAATGAGTTGTAATATGTCAAACTCTAAAATTTTAATGAAATTTAAGTGAACAAAAGCGAGATACAACAAAAGAAGGAATCTCCTAAGATCCTAAGATCCTAAGATATGTGTTGTAATTTATGGTAAGAAGCAAGTGTCAATTTAAAATTGTTTAATTCCATATTAAAATTTATAATTATTGGACATGGAAGTTCATCTCCTACTAATACTAAGGCATACAAATATTTACAACTTATGTCATGTTTCGCACAATCCTAAATATATAGCTTTTGCATCATTCCTCTTTCGGTATACACTTGGTAATTTTGTACTTTTAAAGCATACATCATTTTATTGCTAATGAGTAGAACCTCATTTCTATTGGACATTGAACCAAAGCCACCATTTTTGTTTGTCAGAAAAAATGAGACTTTCATTCTTCTGCTTATTTCATAAGTTGGAATCAATAGACTCACTTAAATAGCTATCATAGCTTTCTTCTTTATCGTTCTATTTTTTTGCTTCTCCATAGCCCCAAGGTTGATGGGGAAATCAAGATGGATGTGTTAAGACCTTTTTTTCATTAGTTTTTATGCACTCTTCCTTAACATTACACCTTGCTTATTGATTTCCATTCCATGCAACATGCTTACCTACACTATTCCATTGAAGTAAAAACATGAATCCATGAGAAATTAAAGACATCTCATCACTATTCCTTCTAATTTTGAGAACTAAAAAATGTTCATATTTTCTTTTCACTAACTCAAACACATTCATCTTTAATGCACATAATAGCTCATTAATTCCAAGTGCTACACTATTCTTAAAAAAATAACTTTTTTGTTGCAACCTCACTACAATGCACATTATAAGAATGTTTAAGACATAATAGTGGCATGAATTTTGTGTTAAATGAAAAATCATAATTACATTTTTATGCCTTTGTGAGAAGTAAAAAATTAACGTAAATGTTTTTATAATAAGGACACCAAGATTTTTTATAGATTCAATCAAAACACCAACTTCCAACCATCCCTAGTCTAATGATATTACTCACTAGTCTAATGATATTACTCACTATACTACAAAAGGTTTTTGTTAGAAGATTGATAGGTGAGAACCCTTACAAGGCTAGCAAACAAAGTTGTTAATGATGGGCTACATGAAGGAAAAAAGTCTCAAATGAGACAATTATAACAATCACTAAAAAAACAAATACAAGAACTTTTTTATACGAACTTACAAGAAACCTACAAGCTTACTTAAGATCTTTAGTGGCACAAGCAATATGAAAGTAAAAATAAATTGGTATCAGTAAACTAGAGAAATATAGAAGAAGGAAAGAGTTGTGCTTCATTTTGAAGTTGCTTTAACATTGTTACAATGCTCAATAGTGGTTGGGAACAATGAAGGACTTTTTTAAAGAAAAAATCTTCTTTTAGTAAATGTATGAAAGTAGCATCAATTGATTCTTAAGGGGTTTTTTTATAAATCTTGTAAAAGCATGCCCAATAAGTCTCTTAAGACAACTACAATAGTTGTTGAATATCTAGAATTGTTTTATGTGATTAGCTAGTCATTGTAAGATTTTAGCATCCAATCATATTGCATGATTCAAGTAAATGACTTAGTCATCTACTAAACCAAACTATCCAACCAATTCTTACTCTCAATCTTTCAATCAATCATATTATATGATATTTGTACATCATAGTTTGATAGTTTTCTTAATTCACTCAATATACAAGCTCTTTGTTAGATAAGATCATACATATACAATGGTAGCATTGTACCAGACAAACATGTCAAGTTCTTGCTAATGATAGATTTCTTACGTCTCCATTGGAGAAGAATCATAACTATATTGTGAACAATCATACTTGTTTGATGAGTATGATCTTATGGTACAAATTTGTCCTTTCAATTTACTTTAGAGTTCAACTCTTTATTGTAATAGTCTTACACTATAAAATACCCTAACATCATATTGAATGAAGCTTGTGTTGTTTAGTTATCAATTTTATCTTTTGCACTCACATAGGTCATACAAGTACAATACCCTAGCATCATATTATACAAAGATTTCTATGTCTTCATAATCAACGTGAATAGCCATACAAAAAGGTCATATAATTTGGTGAAATGATCTCGACTTATTGTAGTAAATGTCATATTGTATGATGAGCTTGACACTACTTTTTGGTGACTAAACTAATGTCCCCAATTTTCATCATGACTTGTTACATTAGATAATCACACTACAAGATACTTTTATTATACTACATGATCAGTCTTTCTTCATTTTAGCACTTTCCTTATTTTTATTTCAATTTAGAATTTTTTGGAACATGAATCATGTTTCTTTTTGGTGCGTTTTAGTTAATACACATGTTAATTTACTTATTACGTTATGCAATCTCATGGGATGTATAGAAAGCTAAAAAAGTTTGCATGAATAATGTCCAAGAGACGTGTAAAAGAGTAGGTTACGTTTGAACATATGTGTTGCATTATATATTGTATAATTTTTAACATTCTATCACAATAACATTAGTGAAGATGGGTAATAAATAGATTCAGTCCACTAAAAACAATGCCATAGAGCAGTACTATTATGAAAGTTTAGCTAACCATCTTTTATGATAATAAACATTGCATGCTAATCCTATTAATGACATTTTTGCAACACACAATAGTAAACATATGTTTATAATTTTGTTATAATAAAATCTTCTTGCATGGTTATAAGGATAACTTATTCAAAATTGAATGTATTTTTGACAAACATTTTGAGGATCTTAGGAAAAATAATTAATAGTTATCAAAAACTTTAGCCTTGCACATGAAATGAATTCTTTTAGTAGAAAATAGTTTTATTAGAATTCCCATAGAGAAATTAAATGAGTACAATGCTACCATCAACTTAAGCTACGAAATTCACTCAATCAGAACCTTCAAAATCATTGTGGCAAAAATAGAAAGGAGAATGAGTAACTATCACTTATTGTTTGATTGCATGACTTAAAAATTAGATCAACTTTAGAGAATTTTCAGTGACTGTAGTTGACGTATTGCTCCTTTAAAAGATGGAAATGCTTGTCTACACTCAAAAAAGTTGAATTGAAAATAAATTAGAGTGCTAAAAATTGGAGCAAGATGTTTATACATGTGGCTGGGTGACTTGTAAAAATTCAAATCACAATGTAAATAATTCAAAATGATAGAAGTATCTTAACATTTTTAATTCCTAGGCAATCTTACATTAAAACTATTAGTAACTTTGAAACCATTTATACATGGCTTGTAACTAAATAAATGCACAAGGGATTTATAGATTGTTTGAACCAAAGCAAGTTCTATGCCAATTATCAACTAAAGGGAAGAAAACATGGAGTCATATTTTGCAAAAGAGGACACACCACACCAGTAATGTGGAGCCCATAAAAATTTGCAAAGATGATTTACAAAGCAAAACATGAAAGTACCCCCACACACTTTATAACATTGTTTAAAACAATCCTATAACCAACGGGTGATAAGAACTAAAACGTGTCTAAATAACCAATTAAAACAAAAAAGTAAATGTTCCAAAAATTGGGCAAAGAAATAAAATAAATCTCATAATTACAAAATCCTATAACCCATTAAAAAAATGATCAAGAGGTACACTACACTTACATTAGAAAATTTTAAAAAGACACTCAACTTAATTCTATGTAATTCGTCCATGAAAGGATGAGAAATGTTAAGGAGATATATCATTTTTTGATCACCTTGCCTATGACTCACTAATCTTGAAAATAAATTATGATCTTTAAGATTTATATTTTTTTAAATGAAATTTTATTTCAAATAAGAAGAGCTTAAATCGTTGGGGTTACTTTAAAAATGATTGTTTTTTTGGATAAACATAATTAATAAATTTCCAACAATATCTTTTTCTTTTTAATCTAAGCACATACCAAATAACTAAGAAATAGAGGTAAATGAGTAAAATAGTAAAAATTTATTATATTTAATTATATATAAATGTGTATCAAAGCTAAAATAATATAAATTTATACAATATAAAATAAACAAGTCAAAGCGATTTAAAGGTCACACAAAAGGGCATTTGGATGGACTTTGTAATATATGAATTTTAAAGTTAAATATTTTAAGAAGTGAGATAAATTACATAGGAAAGTTGTAGCCTAACATAATAAACTAATTGATTATAGCATCTTATAAAATGGAATATGGTATAATAAAAATGAGTTATGAGGTTGTCAAAGTTGTAGAAAAAATTAATAACATTAAGAAAAGGCATAAATAAAAATAAATTATTATTTTCTTAATATCAGTTAAATATATACTAAATCAAAAAGTGATGTCAAGGTGATGTAAAAGTAACATCATAAAATTCTTAGTTGTGTAATTATACACCTTTTTTGAAGAAAAAACTTAGAAAATATGATATAAATTATATAGGAATATTTCGTTTGATGATATTAAGTAGATTGAGTTTAATATCCCCAATCATCACATTAAGTACAAATAAAAATGATTTATAATGCATGCCAAAGTAATGTAGTATAATAGATTTAAAAATAATAAATTGAATATTTAAAAGGATTTACAACAAAGAGAAGACTATAAGGACATCAATTTCATCTTGACTAGACCTCAATTAAAATTATCGCAAGTTACTAAATTAAATATAAAAAAATAAACAACAAATTATTTTTTAAATTTCAATAAAATACAAACCAATGTCAAAATGAGACAAATAGAAGCAAACAAATACAACTAAATTAAAGTGATATAGAGTTCATGTGAGATGAGAGTATCTTTTAATAGTAATATAATTAAATCAAAACAAAAATTGGAATAGATAACAGGAATTGTATAAGATAGTTGCATTCCAAGAAAGTAATAAGATTGAGAATAGTATTAATCTCTAAATAAGGCTCAAATCTAAACAATTGATAAAGTAATTTAAAAACAATAAAAAATTAAAAATATTAAAATTAATATTTAATTAAATAGAGTTCACCTGGTTGAGCAAATGACAACTTTTTCATCTACATTGATGCCTTTGGAAAACACTAAATTACCAAAATAAGTAAGCATGGAAAATAATAGACTGTTATTTTAATGCTAAGAAAATATAAAATAAAGCTACAATATTGTAAACAAAAACTATAGTATAGCAAAATCAAAGTGATGTAATCATCACGCGAGGCAAGATTTAGAGCTACATAGTGATACAATTAAATCAAAGCAAAACATCCAAAGAAATATTTTAATTTCTATGGGAAAGATGCATTCCAAAATACTAAATAGATTATGTGTAATATTCTCAAACATCTAGTCAAATACAAACCAAAATGTTAAGTAAATTTTGTCAAAGCATTGGATTGTAATTATCGAACAAAGTCTAATAATGTTTACTTTCTCTCAATCGGAACTTATTTTTAATTACTGTGAATTACCAAAGAATACAAGAATATAAAGTAATAATTATTTCAATATTAAATAAAGATATTATTAAAGATAAAGTGAGATTTACCAAAGCAATAAATTATAACAAAATCAAAGTGATATTAAGGTCACATGAGAAGAAATTTCCTTACACAGTACAATAACAAAATTAAAACAAAAAAATTTAAGAAATAAGATTTAGCTATTAGAAAGTTAGATTCCAAGATACTAAGGACATTTAATGTAAAATTCTCAACCATTAAAGCAAGTATGAATAAAAATGTGTTGTAAGGCATGAAAAAAAATTGAAAATAAAATTCTAAACTTTAAAAAATTAATATTTAATTTAATAAAGCTAATCAAGGAGAGTCTAATGATGTTTGTTTCTCCATGGTTGGACACCATTTGAAATTACTACAATTACAAAATTAAATAACCAAAAATAATAACAAATGTTTTTAATATTAAAGAAATATATATAAAAACAAAAAGATATATTAAAGTAATGTAATATTATTAAATAAAAACTTTTTAAAAGTCATGGATGAGGAGTTTTGGAGTTATATAATAATATATCAAATTAAAGTGAACTTATTAAGAAATTAGATAAATTACACGTGAAATTTGCATTCCAAGATACTAAGAAGATGAATTTCAACTTTCTTGATTGCCAAATCTTCTACAAATTAAAATGCCTCAAAATGCATGCCAAATCCCTCTAAATTAAAACATTTAGAAAAATATAAATGAATAATTAGTGAGATTGAGCTTGTCTTATAGAGTAAAAACAATTTTATTTTGTCTAATTTTGATGGCATTTGAAAATACTACAAATTATTAAAGTAAAGAAGATAAATAATAATAAATTGTTATTTTTATCATAAAGTTAATATATACTAAAAATAAAATGTGATAAATTGAAGAAACATACTGTAGGCAAATCAAAGTGATGCAATGATTAAAAGAGAGGAGAATTAGAGTTTCTTAGTAAAATAATAAATACATAGTAGAACATTTGAAGTAATTAGATAAATTGATGTAGAAATTTGCATTCCATGATGCTAAGGTGGTTTAGTGTAGCTTCTATGATCATCAAACATGGTATTAATTACATTAACAAATTAAATGTGCCAAGAGACATTAAATCTAAAATACATAAAGAATTTTGATTGATTACTTAATTAGATAATGCACATTGGGACTAGTTCAAAAATATTTACTTTGTATCGATTAGAGGTCATTTTGAATTATTATGAAAAACAATATAAAAAGAAAAATAGTAACAAAGTGTTATTTTCATATTACATTAATATATATTAAAGTTGAAATGAAGCAAATGAAAGCAATGCTATATAACCAATTCAAAATGACATAAGCAACACATATGAGAAAATTAAAAGTTTAATAAAATTATAACCAGAGAAAAAAATATTTCTAGAAATGAGATAAATAATATAAAAACTTGACTTCAAAGATACTAAGTCAAGTGTAGGGCTTCGATTGTCAAACTAGGTAAACCTTAAAATATGTTGTAACAAGTGCCAAAACTAGGTTGGTGATTTTTTTTTCTTGATAAGACATCATTTGGATTTGTTATAAAATAACCTTTGGACTAGGTACAAATAATAATTAATGACTATTTTTATACTAAGTCAATATTTATTAAATTTTTAATGAGATAAATTGGAGTAACATAATATAACATAATTAAATCATGGTGGCATCACAAAGATGGAGATGTGGAGTTTCATAATAATATAACCTAAAAGATGAGAAAATATAAAAGAAAATATATAAGTTGTACTAAAACTTTGGTTCAAAGGTTTTAAAAAAGATTGAGCATATCATACTCAATGATGAAATTAGGGACAAATTAAGATGTCTTACAAATCATGAAAAAAGTCATAAAAAACTTTAAAAAATATGGAAAAGAAATTTTTTTAATTTTTTGAAGGACATTGATGTGAGTGTGATGACGTTCATTTTGTCTCAATTAGAGCTCGTTTGGAGTTACTACTAATTGTCAAAATAAATAAGTATAAATAATAGTAAAATACTTTTTTATTTATAGGTAAATATATATTAAATTTAAGATGAGATAGCTTGAAGAAATAAATATAACTAAAACAAATTAATTCATTGGTCACTCAAGAGGAAAGTTAGAGTTTCATGGTAATATAATCAAGTTAAAGTGAACTTTAAAAGTATTAGATAAGTTTTACAAAACAAATTTCATTCAAATATACTAAAAATATTTAATATAACATCTTAAATCATAGAATTAAGAATAAAAAAATATCTTTCAAAGTGTATTAAATAAAAAATAAATCATTTAAAATTATAAATATTTATTTAGAGTAATTGAGCTCATCGAGACAAGCCAAATGACATATGTTTCATGTCAATTAAGCCCATTTGGAATTACTATGGCTTAATAAAGTAAATCAAGATAAACATAAATAAATTATTATTGTAATATAATATAAATATAAATTAAAGTTGTAAAATGATAAATCAAAGTGATGCAAAGGCCTCATGTAAAGAGAGTTAAGTTTCATAATAGTATTGCCAAAATAATGTGAAATATAAAAAAAAATGATACTAGTTAAATAAAAAAGTTCCATTCTAATATATTAAGGCGGTTAAGATAAATAAAAAATTTAAAAATATAGAAAGGATTATTTAATGTGATACAACTCATCGAGATGACTTCATCGACATTTGTTCTGTATTGAGCAAAACTTATTTGAAATTATTACGAATTACAATTGTAATATGGAATACTTAATAATAATTTATTATTTGAATATTAAATAAATATATGTTAAAGTTGATATGAGATAAATTCTTGCAGTGCAATATGACCAAATCAGGGTGTTATAAACATCACATGAGAGAAGATTTAAAGTCACCAAGCATACCAAATCAAGGGAAAGAATTTGAAAAAATGAGATAAATTACAAGAGAAAGTTGCACTGTCATTTGCTTTCTTATTGGGAAGATCAAGTGTAAAATCTTGGATTATCAATTCTAGTACAAATCAAACTATCTAAAAAAGCTAGCAAAATAGTTGGAAAAAAATTTAAAAATTTATATCTAATTGTATTTTAGGTTATCATGGTTAGTCCAATTATACTTGTTTCTTTATTAAACTTCATGTTTAATTACTATGAATTAGCAAAGCAAATGGGATTAAGTAATCATAAATTATTGTATTAAAATTAATTGAATGCATAATTAAGGTGAAAAGAGATAAATAGAAGAAATTTAACACTATCAAAGCAATGTAATATAAAGGTTCCATGAGAGGTCATTTCATGTTACACAGTAATATAGCCATTTCATAAATAAAAATTTCAAACAATGATACTAAAGAAATCTAGTGTAACATTCTTTTTCATTAGATTATGTATATATCAAAATATTCTATAAAGTATGACAAATTAGTAGGAAATAAAAAATTTACAATATAAAAAATAACATTTAATATAGTACAACTTGTTGAGTTAAGTCTACTTAGTTTTTTTTTCCCAATAACAACTCACTTGGATTCGCAATCAATTATCAAAGTAAGCAAAAATAATAATGAATTATGATTTTTTAACAACATAAATATATATTATCGTTGGAGTGTAATAAATTGAAGCTATTTAATATAACAATATCAAAGACATATTGACGTCACATCATTGATTTTTAGGTGTTACGTGGTAATATAATCAAATGAATGCAAAAAAATTAAAAAAATAAGATACATTATGCTTAGGAATTTTTATTCTTAGATACTAAGAAAAATGAGTAAATCATCCTTGATGATCAAATGAGCTACAAATCACAATATTTTTCAAATCATGAAAAAGTAAGATAAAAAAGTTTTTAAAAATATAAAAATTAATATTTTGTTGGATAAATATCATCAAGATGAGTCTGAAGGCACAAGTTTCATCCGAATCGTACCATGTTTTGAATTACTAAGAATTACCAAAATAAGTAATCATAAAAAATGATATATTATATTTTGAACACTAAGTAAATATAATATATATATATATATATGTTTAAATGAGAAAAATTAAAGTAATATAATAGAATAAACACAAAGCATTATAAATGTTGCATGGGAGGGCAATTATAATTTCATTGCAGTATAACCAAATCAATGCAAAAAAATTTGTGGAATGCGATAAATTGCAAAAAATTTGTGGAATGAGATAAATTGCAAAAAATGTTTCATTCCATGATGCTAAAGTGATTGAGTGTAGCATCCTTAATCATCAAATAAGGTTTTAATAAAAATATCTTCCAAAGAGTGCCAACATAAAAAAATTAAATATTTTAAAAAATCAACATGAATATTTAAATAGAAAGATCTCATTGATATGACTCAAGAGCGTTGTTTCATTTACATCATATATCCTTTAAAATTACAACATATTATCAAAGCAAATTAGCATAAATAACAAAACATTATTTTTGTTGAATTAATTAAGTATATTAAAGATAAAATGAGTTAAATTGAAATAAATTAACATAATTTAAATAAAGTGATAAAATGTCAAAAGGAGGAGACAAGAGATTCATGATAACATAACAAATTCAAAGCAAAGAATTTGAACAAATTACAAAAATTGTTTGGGAAATTTGCATTCCAAGACACTAAGAAGATCAAATGTAAACTTCTTTATTGTTAGATTTGCTACAACTAGAAATGCTTCAAAATAATTATAAAAAAAATTAAATACTTAAATATTTAAAAATATAAAAATTAATATTTAATATGGTTGTACTTATCGAAACGGTTACAAAGACATTTGTTTCATCTTAAACAAAAATAGTATATTATTACAAAAAATAACAAAATAAAAATTCATAAATAATGAAAAATTATTGTTTAAAAATTAAGTTTTAATGAAATAAATTTAAAATGGGATACATTAAAGTAATATATGTTACCAAATCAATGTGATGAAAAGTCATAGGAATAGAGAGCATGGTTTCATGGTAATATAATCTAATCAAAGCAAAAAATTTGAAGAAATGAGAAATTTTACTAAAAAGTTGCATTCTAAGATACTGCATGGATTAAGTGTAATATCTTCAATCATTAAAATAAGTATGTATCAAAACATCTCATATAACATGCTAAAAACTAAAAAAATAAAATATTTCAAAATTTAAAAAAAACTTGTAATTGGGTAGGGCTTGTTGAGATAACTCAAATTTTGTCTCCATCAAATGTCATTCTAAATTACTTTGAATTATAATGTCAAAAGATATATAAATAATAAAAAAGTAGTTTTTAATATTGAGTGAATATATATTAAAGTTTAAATGACACAAATTGAATCAATACAAAAAAAAATTAAAGTGGTATAAAGGTCACATGAAAAGAAAAGTAATGCTTGGAGGGTAATATAACATAATAAAAAAGAAACATTTTAAGAAATGAGATATATCATATGTTAAATTTTCTTTCCAATGTAATAAGGAGATCAACTATAACATCTTAAATTATGATATCATGTATTCATCAAAATATCTCACAAAAACATTTGAAAATCATAGAAAAATAATTTAGTAATATAAAAAATAAATATTAAATTAAATAGAGTTTTTTAGACTAGTTTAACATCATTAGTTTCATCTTAATGGGACCTAATTTGAAATTTTGAAAAATTACCAATCTTAATATGTATAAATAGTAATAAAATGTTATTTTAATGTTACATAAATGTATTATAAACATCAAATTAGAATTGAAGAAATATAATATAAGAAAATGAAAATGATTAAAAAGTCATTAGAGACATGATTTAGAATAAAATTCTAATATAACAAAATCAAAGTAAAAATTTTAAAGAAATGAGAAAATTTGTGTGAGAAATTTTAAGTGTGGCAATCTTTATGGTCAAATATGTATGAGTCAAAATCTCTCACATGCAAGAATAAAATCTAGAAAATGAATTATTTTAAAAAATAAAAAATCAAATATTTAATTAGACAGAACTCATGTAAGAAGTCAAAAATTTTTATTTTGCTTTTATCACATCTTTTTGTAATTATTACAAATTTCCATTATAAATAAGTATAAATAGTAATGAAGTTGTAAACTGTTAAGTTAATACATATTAAAGCTAAAATGGGATAAATTGAAGCAATTTACCATAGAAAAATCAAAGGCATATAAAAGAATACACTAGAGAAAATTAAGTGTTAATTATTAATAAAATCAAATAAAATAATTGTAATTTCCAAGAATGAGTTATGACATTACAAAATTATGGTAATTGAAAATTTAACATATGATTACAAAAAAAAGTTGAATACAAAAAAAGGTATGAATCTAAACATTATGGAACGATAAAAAAAGGTATGAATCTAATATGCCATCAAGTGCACCAAAATCAAAAAAATAAAATATTTAAAAAATATGAAAATAAACATTTAATTGAATAGAATTCATCTACATTAGTAAAACCAAGTTTGTTTCATCAAAATCAAACGTCCTTTAGAGTTATGACATATTACAAAATTTAATATGCTTATAATAATAATAAATTGTTATTTTAATATTAAGAAAAAATATAATAAGGTTGAAATGGGATGAATTGAAGTAATGTAATATAAAAACATCAAATTGATTTCAGGTGACATGCATAGAGAATTAATGTGTTATGGTATCATAAGCAAAAGGGAAGGAAAGATTTGAAGAAATGTGATACATTGTTGGAGAAAGTTTCATTTCATGATACTTGAAAGATCAAATCCTTCAAAAAATTATTTAGAAATAAAAAATAACATTTAATTATGTAACGGTCATCAAGATGTTTCTAATGATGTCTGTTTTGTTTGATCGAGCATCATTTGGATTTTAGAGTCAAAAGAAATGTGATTTGGAGTTACATAGTAGCATGACTAAATCAAAGTTAAAAATAACAATTAATGGGACAAGTTGTAAAAGAATGGTGCACTCCAAAAATATTAGATATTGAGTTACACAAAATGAAATTAAATTTGAATTAATGGATATGAATTGAATTGTCTCCTAAAGTCTTCCAAAATCCTAAAAAATGGAATATGTGAACAATGTTTCGTCATGAATAGCCATGTTTGGAATTACTATAAGTTGCCTTAGTAAATAAACATGAATATTAATAAATTATTATTTTAAATATAAGTAATATTATATTAAGGGGAATAAGGTAAATTTGAAGGAATATAAAGTTACAAAATCAAGGACCTATAAAGCTCACTTGAGATGAGAAATATAGCTTCTTAGTAACATATTAAAATCTAAAAGCAAAATTAAGAAAATGAATTACGTTAGAAAGTTTTATTTAAAAATACGAAGGAGTCAAAGTGTAACATCTTTGATCAACACGTAATTGACAAATAAAACTTTTTCTTAAATTGAACCAAAATCAAGGAAAATAAATTCTTTCAAAATATAAAAATGAATATTTAATTATGTAGTGCTCTTTGAGAAAAGTCTAACAAAGTTAGTTTTTCCTCAATCATATTTCATTTGGAATATAGAGAATTACAAATGTTAAATAAGCACACATAATATTAAATTTTTATTTCAATATAAGTAAATATAAATTAATGATGAAATGAAATAAATTGAAGTA
The DNA here is from genome assembly GCA_023846275.1 of Vanilla planifolia. Classification (NCBI taxonomy): domain Eukaryota; kingdom Viridiplantae; phylum Streptophyta; class Magnoliopsida; order Asparagales; family Orchidaceae; genus Vanilla; species Vanilla planifolia. The sequence goes on along the minus strand of JAIUJO010000201.1, from coordinate 84,556 downwards.
CTTTTATGTAACTAAATTAAAATTATGTAAACGTCTCACAAAAGGAGAATAAATGTTCAATTATAATACAGTTCATTCTAAATTGAAATTTGGAAGAAATGATATAAAAATTAAGGAAAATTTGCTTTCCAAGATACTAAGGAGGACAAGTTTAATATCTTCAATTTTTATATTATTAGAAAATTGAAATAGTTTGAAAAATATGTTAAAATCCTAAGATTCTAAATATTTAAAATAATATAATTAAATATTTCAATGGATAGAGCTCATAAAAAACAATCACAACAACATTTGTTTTATCTCGACCAAATCTCATTTGCAATTACTGTGCATTAAAAGAGAACATAAGCATAAAAAATAATAAATTATTATTATAGTGTTAACTAAATATTTAATAAAGCTAAAATAAGATAAATAAGAAAAATGAAATATAACCAAATGAAAGATAAAATTAAATAACTTATCTAAAAAAGTTGCATCTTAAGATACTCAGGAGATTGATTCTAACATCTTTTATCATCAAATCAAACTTAAATTTGAAGGCCTCATAAAATAAGCAAAAAACAAAGATATTAATATATCTTAGAAATATAAAAATAAATATTTAGCTAGATATAGCTCATTTAGATGATTTTAATGACAATCGTTTCATTAACATTGGATCACATTTGAAATTAATAGAAATTAATAAATTAATAAAAAATAAATAAAAATTATTAAAGCTATGATATGAAGTAAATTAACGTTAAATTTTGAATTAGAAAACATAAAAAATTAAAACATGTAACGGTCATACAAGATGAGAATTAGAGTTTTATAATAATATATACAAAGAAAAATGAAAAAGTTTAAAAAATAAGAATATTGAGTGGAACATCATTAATTGTGAAATTATGTGCAACTTGAAATATTTCATAACTTGTGCCAAAATCATAGAATTAAAAAATATATAAAAAATACTTAGTTGTATAAAACTAATCAAGATAAGTCTAAAAACAGTTGTTTCGTCTTAATCAAAACTTATTTACAATTACTTTAAATTAACTAAGTAAATAAACATAAAAAAATAAAATATTTTTAATATTAAGTAAATATTTATTAAAGCTGAAATGTGTTGAATTGATGTAATGAAATATAGCCAAATTATGTTAATGTAAAGATCACAAAATAAAAGATTTCCAGCTAAATACTAATTTGAACAAATCAAAGCAGAACATTTGACTAAAAGCAATAAATTGTAAGGGTAAGAAGCATTCCAATAATCAATGAAGATCAACTGTAATATCCTAAACCATGAGATCATGTATAAATCAAAATACCTACCAAAGCTTGCGAAAAGTTTAGAAAACAAAATATTTAAAAATAAAAAGTAAAATGTTTAACTTGATAAAGCTCTTTGAAATGAGTCTTACAATGCTTGTTTTATCTCGCTCGTACTTAATTTGACATAACTATAAATTAAAAAAATAAATTAACATAAATAATTATTTTTTAAATTTAAATATATGTTGAAGTAGAAAAATTGAAACAATCTTATATAAGCAAATAAAAGTAACCTAATTCTTACCTGATAAGATACTAAAGTTTCCTTGTATTGTATCAAAATAAAAATAAAAAGTTTAAAAAAATGAGATAAATTGTCAAGAAAATTTACAATGAATGATGCTAAGCACATCAAGTCTAGGAATTCTCAGTCATGAAATGAGGAATGAAATCTCTTGCAAACAAACCAAAAATCCTAAAAAATACGACATTTAAAAATATAGAAAAAAATATTTAATTGGATAAATTATTTCTAAATAACTCTAATAATGATTTATTCGTCTTTATTGGACTTCATTTTTAATAACAATTAATTATAAATATAAGATATAATATATAACAGCAAATTCATATTTTAATATATAGTAAATAATTGATAAAACTTACATAAGATAAATAGTAGCAATGTAATATAATAAAATAAAATAATTGTAGTGGTCATGTTAGAGATGAATTTGAGTTAAAAATAAAATAAATAATTTAATAAAAAATATTTTGGGAAAAGTGATAAAGTATAAGGCAAATTTGGCTTTTTAAGATTCTATGGAGATCTATTGTAACATCCTCAATCATGAAATTTAGTCTGAGTCAAATTTTATAATAAAAAGTATAACAATGAGTTCAAAATAAAGTACATAAACAAATATAAAATTTAATATTTAATTTGATAATGCCCGTCAAGGCAACCCTAACGACATTTGTTTTGTGTATACTATGCCTCATTTTGAATTACTACAAATTACAAAAGAAATTAAACGTAAAAAAATAAATTATCTTTTTTATCTTAAATAAATATATATTAAAGCTAAAATAAGCAAAATTACAGCAATGTAATGTTGCATAAAATGGCTATGTAAAGGAAACATAAGAGAGGTTTTTGGATTCCCAAGTAATATCAAAAGATCAATGAATACAATTTGAAGAAATTTGACAAATTTCATAAAAAGTACATAATCGATGATTTCTTGATTGATCTCTTGAGTTACTTGCAGTGGAACGTTCACATAAAATCTGTCACATTTCTTTATTTTGTTTGTTTATATTGCTGTGACACTCCAAATCTCTTCTCGTGTAACATTTATATCGTTTTGATTTTGTTATGTTATATTACTTCAATTTATGTCATTTTAGCTTTTATATAACTCTTATAAATATTTAGATAATAGTTTATTAATATTTATGCTTCTTTACTTTGGTAATTCAAAGTTACTTCAAAGAAGTTCTGATTAAAAATTCAAAACATTGTCAGACCTACCTCGACGAATGCCATCTAATTAAACATTCATTTGAATATTTTTTAAAATATTTTTTTAATTGTTTTGTATATTATTCTCCAGAAAATTATGTTTTGGTATTATTTGATCAATGAAGATGCTACACTTGATGATCTTATAACCTTGGAATTAACATTTTCAAAAAAATTAATCTCATTTGTTAAAAATATTTACTTTGATTTGGTTATTGTACATTGCACACTAATTCTTTTTTGTGTGACCACAAAATTGCTACAAATTTTTTAATTATATTCCTTCAGTTTAAATCATTTTAGCTTCATTATATATTAACATAAAATTAAAATAATACTTTTTCATCATTTAAGGTTTCAAATTTTGTAATTCATAGTAATTTTGAATGAGGTTCGATCAACATCATCTTTGGACATGCCTCGATGGGCTTTATTAAATGAGATATTTATGTTTATATTTATAAAATATTTATTTTCCAGGGACTTCTTAAGCTTAACATGTCATTTCGATTTGTACCTCATTTAATGGTTGATTATTCCATTATCGATCCCCTATTTATCTTGCAATGCAACATTACAATATAAACTTTTAATTTCCTCAAATGTGTTGCTTTGATTTTCTTAGAATTCTATATATTTGTTATTCTTTTGTGTTTTGACCCTTACTTGTCTTCATTTCTATTTTCTTACATTATTATAATTTATCACATTTTAGCTTTACCATAAATTTACATAATATTTGAATAATAATTTATTATTATTTACATTGATTTAATTTTATAATTGTTAATAATATAAAATCAAATGCAATTTAGCGAAAAGAAACATCATTGTACAAATCTAGTTAAGCAATATCTAGTAAATATTCACCTTTAGAATTTTAATAATTGTAATTTCTATAAATTTTGGCCAAACTATTTTTCTTATTTTCTTTAAATGCTTCACATTGATTTTATTATATTTATATGAAACTCTAATTATCATCTTGTTTAGCATCTATATTGCTATGATTTGGTCATATTAAAATACTTAAATTCATTTCATTTTAGTTAAAACATATTTACTTAATATTAAAAAATAAATTATTATTACTTTTATTTATTTTTTTAATAACTCATAGTAATAAGAAATAGCATCTGATGAAGATGAAATAGACATCGTTCAAGTCATCCTGACAAGCTCTATTCAATTAAATCTATATATATGTTCTTGTTATTAAAATAAAACTTTATAATTTCTTATCTTGGCTATTGTTATGCACAAGTTATTCCAAACAATGTTTGATAGAAAGTGAAACAAAAATAATTGAACTCGTCTGTATGACATCTATCAAATTGAATATTCCTTTTTGCATCTTTAAATATTTTAATTTTGATAGTTTTAGTATGTTTAACTAGATAATTCAATCAATACATGATATGGTGATTGAAAATGTTACAATTTATCCATCTAATATCATGTAATGCAATTTTCAAATACAATTTATCTCATTTCTTAAAATTTACATCGCTTTGATTATGTTATTCTACATTTCTTCAATTTATCTCATTTTGAGTTTAATATATACTTACTTTACACTTATATAAAACTTACCTATTATTTATGATTATTTTCATTTGGTATTCATTGTAATACTAATGTTTTTGAATGATTTTAAAAAGATTTTTATTTTTAACAAATTTCATATTCGAGGATGTTACATTCGATATCCTCAGTATCTTGGAATTCAAATTCCTATACGAGTCACCTCATTTTCTAATAGATTTTATTTGATTTCTTTTTTTAATATAAAACTCTCATACTCCTCTCTTGTAATCTTTACATTATTTTTGGATGGATACATTATATTTCTTTAATTCAACTAATTTTAGCCTTAATTTATATCTTCTTAATTTTAAGCATACAATTTTTAATTAATTATGATTTTTTACATTAGTAGATCAAAGAAATTCCAAGAGGTATGATTAAGATAAAAAGACCTTGTTAAACTCACCTCAAGGAGCTCTAACTTATAAAATATTCATTTTTTTTATTTTAAATATTTATTTTGTATGGTTTTTGCTCTTGTTAGAAAGAACTCATGAGATGAATCTAATAATGGTTGTTTTATCTTGATAGAAACATGTTTAGAATACTATGAATTATTGAAGTAAATAAGTAAAAATAGTACTAAATTATTGTTTTAAAATTATGTTAATATACTTCAAACCTTAAAAGAGGTAAATTTAAGAAATGCAACATAAGAAAATAAATATGTTAAAAAGATCACTTAAGAGGAGAATTAGAGCTCCAAAGAAATTTAACTAATCAATGAGAAAAATTCGATGAAAAATAAAATGTTAAGAATAAAATCAAGAATAAATCAACGCTTACCATAACCATATTAAAACTTTTTAAGAAATAAAACATTAAGAAAAATGAGAAAAAATATTTAATTAGCTCAGGCTTTTTGACACGAGTCCCACGACTTTTATTTCATTTAATTTAAAGATCATTATAGGTCAATTCAAATTACCTATTTAAATAAGAATAAAAAATATTAAAAATTTTATTTTAAAATGAAGTTTTAAATAAAAACTAAAATGAGATAAATTGAAGTAACATAATATAACAAAACACATGTGATGTAAATGTCACAAAAGGGGAGGCTTAGAATATCATAGCAGTACAATTAAAACAAAGAAAAAAATTTGAAGAAATGTGATAAATTGTATAAGAAAGTTGCCTTCCTTGATACTAAAGAGATCTAGTACATACTTCCATGATCATCAAATGCCAACAAATACAAATTTCTAAACAAGCCTACCGAAAAGTTTAAAACAAAATATTTTAAAATATTAAAATAAATATTTTAATTGATATAGTACATAAAAATTAGTCCAATAATGTTTGTTTTAACTCTATCAATTCTCATTTAAAATTACTCTAAATTACCTAAGGAATTATACATAAAAAATATTAACTTATTATTTAATGTTAAAGTAAATATATGTTAAAATTGAAATGAAACAAATTGAAGTAATATATTACAACAAAAACAAGGAGATATAAAGCTTATATAAGATGATGTCTAGGGTGGCATAATAATACAACAAAATTAGAGAAAAAACTTTGATGAAATAAGATATGTTGCATTATAAAATTTCCTTCCTAAATACAAAGGAGATCAAGTGTAACAACTTCAATAGTTGAATCATCCAAAAGCCAATATTTCTCACAAAGAGTGCCAAACCCATTGAAAAGAAATTAAACTTATAGAACAAAATGTATACTCAACTAGATAGTGCCCATCAAGACTACGCCAATGATATTTGTTTTGCCTCTTTTGATATACTTCAAAATTATGATGAATTTCTCAGATAAATAAGCAAAAGTAATAATGAATTCTTATTTTAGTATTTATTAAAAATATACTAACATTATAGTGAGATAAATTAAAACAATGTAATACAACTAAATGAATGCTATGTAAAGATCACACTAAAATAGATTTATAGTCAACCAAAAATAATACCATTTCAAATTAAAAATCTTGAAAAAATAATATATATTATATGGGAAAATAACATTTTGAGATACTAATTAGATCAAGTGTGGAACCCTTGATCATCAAATTTGATACGAGTCAAATTAAGAGATAAATCATAAAAAAAACTTAAAAAATAAGATATTTAAAAAATATATAAAATAGATAGAGCTTATCAAGATAAGTCCAATAACATTTATTTTGTCTCAATCAAATTATGATTTAAATTACTTTAGATTATCAAATTAAAAAATCTTGAAAAATTAAAAAAATGAAATTTTAATATTACTCAAATTTATGTCGAAGTTGAAAAATATTAAACTAAAATAATGTAATATAACTAAATAAAGAATCAATAAATGACATGTAATAAGGGTATTAAAGTTACATAGTTATATAACTAAATCATAGTAAAAGTTTTGAAAAAATGAGATAAATTGCATAGTGAACCAGCATTCCACGGTACTAAGGAGGTTTAGCATAGCAACCTCAATTATCAAATATAGTACAAATTGAAATGTCATGTAAAAAAGATAAAACGTTAGAAAAAATAATTTTAAAAAACAAAAATGAGCATTTGATCGATGGAACTCCTAGAGATGAGTCTAATGCATTTATTTTATATTGATTGGAACTAGTTTGAAGTTACTTCAAATTACTAAAGAAAATATTGATAAATAATAATTAATTATTGAATTTATTTTTAATAAATATATAGTAAAGTTGGAGTGAGAAAACTTGAAGCTACATACTATTTCTAAATCAAAAAGATAAAATGGTGACAAGAGAGGAGAATTATTGTTTCATAGTAATATAAATAAATCTAAGCAATACCTTTAAGCAGATAAGTTAAATTGTATTAGAATGTCAAATTTCAAGAATCTAAATTGATTGAGTTTAATATCCATAATCATTAAATCATGCAAAAAATGAAATGTTTTGTAAAATATGGAAAACTCTTAAAAAATAAAATAAATAAAAATATGTTAATGCTTATTTAATAGGAGACATCTAATCAAGATGACTCCAAGAGAGATTGTTACATATTATGAGACCTTTTTTGCTTTACCATCAATTTCCAAATTAAACAAGAAAAAATAAAATTAATAATTATATATTAAATTTGAAAAACATAAATTGAAATAAAGTAATATAACTAAATCAAAGCAATATATGATCATCTGATAAGAGAATGAAGTTTAATAACAAAAAATCTAAAGTAGAAAACAAGAATAAATGTTTACAATTACATGAAAAAGTTGCATTTAAAGATAGTTAAGTATGTGATGTGCATCATTCTAGATCACAAAATTAGGCACAAATCAAATTGTCTTATATAATGTGCTAAAACAAAAAAATAAATTCATAAAAAAATTGAAAATAAATATTTAATTACATAGAGCATGTCAAGATAAATTAAGTGATATTTTTCTTGTCCAAATAATATAAATTATTATTTCTTTATAAAGTTGAGGTATATATTGAAGGAAAAATAAGTTAAAATGAAGTATACTATAACATAACAAAATGAAAGTGATCTAATAGAAACACAAGAGAGGATTAGAGTTATATTATTAATTGCCAAATTGATGTGAGAAATTTTCAGAAAGTAGGTAAATTGCACCTAAAAGTAACGTTAGAAAAATATTTACAAGATCAAGGTTAACATCATCAACTATTAAATAATGTTTGAAACAAAATGTCTCATTATGCATATTAAACCCAAGAAAATAAAATAATTTGAAAATAGAAAAATGAATATTTAATTGAAAAGTGATCTTCAAGATGAATGTAATAATGTTTGCTTATCTTAATCAGGCCTTGTTAGGAATAATTATAAGTTTCTAAAGTGAATAATAAAAAATAATAATAAACTATTATTTTTATATGAACTAAATATATAATAAAATTGAAACGAGATAAATTGAAGCAACATAATGTAACCAAATCAAAGTGATTAAAAAGTCATCAGAGAAAATAATTAGAGTTACATAATAACATAACCAATTCAAAGATAAAATATTTAAAGAAATAAATTCTATAAGAAATCCACAATCCAAAATATTAAAGGGGTTGATGTTAATAGCATTCATCTTTGAATAAGGTTTGAATCATAATATCTCAATAAACAAGGCAAAATAATAGAAACTAATTTACTTGAAAACATAAAAATAAATATGTACTTGGGAAGAGCTCATTGAAGAAAATTCGATGACATTAGTTTTGACTTGATGATAACTCATTTGGAATTATTATTAATTCCAAAAATAAATAACCATAAAAAATAAGAAATTTTTGTTTCAATATTATGTAATATTGGATTTAAAATTAAATATTATAAATTAAAGAAAATTTGTGTGCAAAGTAAAAGTTATGCAAAGATCACATCATAAGAACTTTAGAGTTACATGGTTATATAGACAAATCATAGAAAAATATTTTTAGAAATGAGATAAATTATATAGGGGAGTTGCATTAAGAGATACCAGGATGATTCATTGTGTAATCCTTAATCGACAAATAAGTTATGAATCAAATTTTCTTATTGAACAAGCAAAAAAACAAGAAAATACATTATTTAGTAATATAAAAATGAATATTTAATTTGGATAGAGCTTAGTAATCCTTATTCTTGAACATCTACTTCCACTCAATCAAACTTCAATTGGAGTTTCTACAAATTACAAAAGTAAGTAAACATAATTAATATTAAATTATTATTCATGTATATGGCAAAATAATTATTAAAATAAAATTATATAAATTGAATGGATATAATATAATTAAATTCAAGTTACATAATTGTTATACAAGAAGAGATTTTTAGTTAAATTGTAATGTAGCCAAACAAAAATAAATTATTTGAAGAAATGTGAAATTAAATGAGATAGTTACTTTCCAAGATACTAAATCAAGTAAGACAATATTTAAAAATATAAAAATGAATATTTAATTTGATAGAGCTCATCGAGATGTGTCTGATGATCTTTATTTCACCTGAATGGTACTTTATTTAGAAATTTTGTTAATTACCATAATAAATAAGTATAGATAATAATAAATTATTATCTTAGTAGTGAGTACATCTAAATTAAAGCTAAAATATAGTAAACTGAAGCAACATAATACAAACAAATCAAAGTGATGAAAAGGTAATTTTTGACAGTATTATACATTAATGCTTAATTTAGATTAGTTAAAGTAATATAATGTAACCGGATCAAAGATTGTAAATGTCATATGAGGGGTTATTTAAAGTCAAATAGTAATATAACTAAATCAAACAAAAATATTTGTCGAAATGGCAAAATTGAATGGAAAAGCAACATTCTAATAATGAAATTGAGAGAAAAATTCATTAACGTTAGATTAGGTATGATAAGAAATGCCACTCAACACGAGAAAACATCAAAATATAAAATGTTATAAAAAATTTATTAAAATTTAATTTGATAGAGCTCTTTGAGTTTAGTTGAATGACATGTGTTTCATCTCCATCATATGTCATTTATAAACATAAAAATAAATTATTTTTTAAATACTATCAAAAGGTATAATAACATCTAAATAAGTTAAATTGAAGCAATTTATTGTAAAAAATTAAATGAAAAATATTATTATGTTTGAGGAGAATTAGTGTAACATATTAATAAACCAAACCAAAGAAAAAAATTTAATGAATTAGGTAAATTGTGTGGGAAAGTTACAATAAAAGATACTAAGAAGATTGAATTAAACATGCTCAATCATTAAATAAGGCATAAATCATTGTATATAATAAAAAAATATCAAAATCAAACAAAAAATAATATTTAAAAATTTAGAAAAAAAATAATTTAATTAGATAAAGCTCATCAAGGTGATTCAACTAGCATATGTTTGCCTCAATTTGACCACATTTAAAATTTTTGTGAATTGCCAAAAATAAATAATCATAAATTATTTCTTTAATATTGTGTACATCAAAATTAAAGTTAAAATAATATAAATTATGGTAATAAAATACAACTAATTTAAACTAATGTAATAGTCACACAAAACAAGATCGATAGTTAAATAAAAATTTAACCAAGTCAAAGGTAAAACTTTTGATAAATGGGAATAATCATAACACAAAGTTGAATTCTGGCATACTAAACAAATCAAGTGCAAAATCCTTAATTGTGAAAAATGGTTCCAATGAAAAATATCACATAAAGCAAGTCAAAACATTAAAAAAACATGAAAAACATAAAAATAATATTTTTTGTATAAAGCTTATCAGGTAAGAGGACACAATGTTTTTTTTCATCTTGGTTAATGCTTTTTTGGAATCTCTATAATTAAAATGTAAATAAACATAAATAATAATAGATCACTAGTTTAATATTAAATAAATGTATTTTAAATATTTAAATTAGATTAATTGAAGTAATATGTTAAATCAAATCAAGGAAGTATATACTAAAGTAGATAAATCACGATAAAAAATTTAAAGAAATGGCAAATTTATAGGAAAATTGTATTCTAAGATAGTAACAAGATTGAGTGTAATATCATCTATCAATAAATCATGCTTGAAAATCAATGAATTAAAAAGCATGACATAACCTTAAAAAGAACTTTTTAATAATATTAAATTTAATGGTTAATTAAATATTTTGTAGTATTTTATAAAACATTCATTTTAACTTGATCAAAATAAATTTAGAATTACGATGGATTACTATAATAAAATTCATAAATGGTAATAAATTGTTATTTCAATATAAAATAAATATATAACAAAGCCAAAATGAGGTAAATTAAAGTAATATGATATAACAAAATTAGAGTAATTTATAATTTCACATGAAAAGAGATATAGAGTTATATAAAAATATAACAAAATAAAAGAAAAACATTTGAAGAAACAAGATAAATTATAAATGAAAGCAATATTAAAAGATACAAAGAAGATTAAGTGTAACATTTTTTATTGTTTAATCAAGTATCAATTGAAATGCATAACAAAGAGTACAAAAACATTGAAATATAAAATGTTCAAAGTTATAACTTTTAAAATTTAATTTGATAGAACCTCGCTGAGTTTACTTGAATGAACTTTGTTTCATCTCAATCAAATGTCTTTTGGAATTATTATTAATTAAAATGGTGAACAAGAATAATTATAATAAATTATTATTTTAATTTAAAGTTAATAGACAATAAAATTGAAATGAGATGAATTGAAGCAATTCAATATTACAAAATCAAAGTGTTATAAATGTCACATAGGAGAATATTTAGAATGCTATAGTGATATAAGCAAATCGATGAAAAAACTTTCAAGTAATTAGAAAACTTGAATAGAAAAGTTTTGTTAAAATATGCTAAGAAGGTCAAATGAAATATCTGTGATCATTAAATAAGGCACAAGTCATACCGCACTATATAGCATGCAAAAAACTCAAAAAAAATAATATTTAGAATTTAGAAATGAATGTTTAATTGGATAAAGCTCATCACGATGATTCCAATGGCATTTGTTTTTCATAAATCAGACCACATTCGAAATTTTGTGAATTGCCAAAAATAAATAAGCATATGTTATAAGAATTTATTTTTAAATATTGAGCATAAGAAAATAAAAGCTAAAATTGCATAAATTAAGTCAACTCAATGCAACTAAGTTAAAATAATGTAAAGATCATAAGAGAGGTCTACAATTCTTTAAAAACATAATAAACACAAAGTAAAAGCTTTGAATAAATGAGACAATGATATGACAAAGTTCCATTCGAGGATACTAAATAGATTATGTTTAACATCGTCAATTGTCAAAAATAGTTCCAATCAAAATATCTCATAAAAGCAGCCAAAACTTTTAAAACAAAGACTTTAAAAATACAAAAATTAATATTTCTTGTTTAGTTCTCATCGAGATATCTCCAATAACATTTGTTTTTGTCTTGAATGAACCTTGTTTGGAAATACTACCACAATTAATGAAAATAAAAATAAAGAATAACAAATTAATAGTTTAATATTAAGTAAATGTATATTAAAATTGAGATGAGATTAATAGCAACAACATAATATATTCAAATGAAAGATTTACATACTAATATAACCAAATCAAAGCAAAACCTTTGAAGAAATGACATAAATTATATGGAAAAGTTACATTCCAAGGTACTAAGGAGATCGATTATAACATCGTTGATCGATAAATTAGGTATGAATTGAAATGATTCATAAAGCATGCCCAAACTTAATAGTGCTTTCAGGCATAATTTAAAATGTTTATTTTGTCTTGATTAGATCAACTTTTGATTTATCAAAAATTTACAAAGTAAATATTCATAAATAGTCATAGGTTATTATTTTAATATAAAATAAATATATTTTGAATCTAAAATGGCATAAATTAAAGAAATGTAATATAACCAAATCATAGCAATTTGTATGTCATATAAGAGAATATATAGAGTTAATAGAAATATAACAAAATCATAGAAAAATGTTTGAAGAAATGAGATAAATTATATAAGGGAGTTTTTTTAAAGAAACTAAGGTGGTCAAGTGCAATGTCATTGAATATCAATTCATGTATGATCTAAAATATCTTGTACAACATACCAAAAAGATGGAAAATAAAATTTTTAAATATGTACAAATAGATACTTAATTTGATGTAGTTCATGAAGATGACTCAAACAAAACTTCTTTGAACTCTATCAAACCTCATTTAAAATTACTAAGAGTTATGAAGTTTTTTTATAATAAATAAAAAAAATATTATTTTGATAATAAATAAATATATGGAAAAATTAAAATAAGATATTTTGAAGTAATGAAATAATACCAAATAGAAGACATGTAATGGTCACATGATAAGAGATTTTGTGTCAAGTAGTAATATAACCAAATCAAAGTAAAAATGTTGAAAAAATGAGATAAGCTATATGTGAAAGCTTAATTCAATGATATTAACAAGATTCAATGTAACATCCTTCATTAAATTAGGTGCAATTCAAAATGACTTCTTTAAATACCAAAACACTAAAAATTAAAATATTTAAAATTATAAAATATAAAAGTTAATTTGTTTTATATTAATTAAAACACGTTTGTAATTGCTATGAGTTATAAAAGCAAATAAGCATATATAATAATAAAATACTATTTAAATGCTAAGTAAATATATAATAAAATTAAAATTGGGTAAATTGAAGCAATATAGTATAATCAAATTGAAGTCATGTACGGGCCACACAAGAGATAATTTCAAAGTACATGGTAATATTACTAAATCAAGGCAAAACATTTTGTGAAATTAAATAAAAAAGTATCCAAAAATTACATTCCAAGATACTAAAATTTTTTAATGAAATATACTTGATCATCAAATTAGGTACAAATTGAAGAATGCTTTAATGATGCAAAAATCATAGAAAAAATAATATTTAAAACTTTCAAAATGAATGTTTCATTTGAAAAGAGCTCATCAAGATGACTTTAGTCATGTTTATTTTACCTCAATTAATCCTTTTTAAAAACTATTACAAATTAAAAATTATAAATAATAATAAAATATTATTTAAATATTGACTATATCTAAACTGAAGCTAAAATGATCACAGTTGAAGCAACATAGTATCGCAAAATAAAAATTACATAGCAAACAAATCAAAGCAATATATGGGTCACATATAAGGAGATTTAGAGTTTCCTACAACAACAATATTATTCCAAGATGCTAAGGCGATAGAGTAACATCCTCAACTACAAAATATTAAACCAATAAAAAAGTCTAGCAATATATGCCTAAACATTAAAAAAATTAAAAATTAAAAATATTAAAAATTAATGTGTACCTGGAAGGATCTATCCTTGTCATGACGAACAACATTCATTTTATTTTGATCAAATAACATTTGGAATTATTGTCAATTACTAAACTAAACAATCATAAATAGTAACAAATTATTAATTTATTATTACATAAATATATTTTGAAGTTGAAATGAGATTAATTCAAGAAAAGTAATATAACAAAATCAAAGTAATATAGATGTTACACAAGAATAAATCTTGATTTACATAGAAAATTAGCCAAATCAAATCAAAACAATTTGAAGAAATTAGATATCTTTGAATGGAAACTTGCATTCTAATATTCCATGGAGATCGACAACAACTGCATCAATTATCAAATCAAATACTATTCAAAATGTGATGAAAATCATCCAAAAACCCTGGTAAGTAAATTATTTATATATATATAACGATAAATGTTTTATTAGATAGAGCACATCAAGATCAATCGAATGATCTTTATTTTGACTTGATTGAACATTGTTTAGAATTACTAGAAATTAGCAATTATAAAGAGGCATAAATAATAAACTATTATTATAATATTAAGTAACTATATTTCCTATATGGAAGCGAGATAATTTGAAGCAATGTAATATAACAAAAATAATCACATGTAAAGATCACACAAGAGGAGATTTAGAGACAAATAGAAATGTAGCTAAATCAAAGCAAAAGAGTAGGAGAATTGAGTTAAATTATTATAGAATGTTATTATGCATGATACTAATGATATCAATTATAGTATTTTCAATCATCAAATTAGGTACAATAGAAATGGCTCATAAAGTATGAACCTCTAAAACAATTGTTAAAAAATATGAATGTTAAAATTTAATTTAAAAGAGCTCATTGAGACAAGTCAAACAATATTTGTTTTTTCTCAATCAAACCTCATTTGCAGTTACAACAAATTATCAAAATAAATGAGCATATTTAATAGAACATTTATTATTTTTACATTCAAAAATATGTATTAAAGTTAAAATGCAATAAATTGAAGTAATATGATATAAGAAAATCAAGTGGTGTAGAGGCCTCACGAGAGAAGATTTAGGGTTACATAATAATATAACTAAATCAAGAGAAACTTTTCAATAAATTGGATAAATAGTTTGGGAAAACTTCATTCCAAAGCTAATCAAACAATGTTTGTTTCATCTCACTCAGACCTTGTCTGCATTTAATATAATTACCAAAGCTAATAAGACTAAATAACAACAAATTGATAGTTTAATATTAAGTGAAGATATATTAAAATTATAATTAGATAAATCAAAGAAATGCAATATTATCAAGTTAAAAAGATATAAAAAAACACACGATGGGATAATTGTTGTTACATAGTAATACAACCTAATCAAATGAAAAACATTGAAAAAATATTATATATTATACACAAAAGTTTAATTCTAAGTTATTAAGAAGATTGGGCATAACTTCCTCAAATATGAAATTAGGTATGAATTAAAATATCTCTTATGTGTACCAAAACTTAGAAAATTAAAATACAAGAACCTTGTCGAGATGAATGTAATGACATTTTTCTGTCTGAAACGAACCTCATTTGAAACTTATTTGGAATTGCCAAATTAAATATGCTTATTTCATAATAAATTTTTATTTTAAAATTAGGTAAATCTATGCTAAAGCAAAAAAACTAAAGCAATGTAATATACTAAATCAAACACATGTAAAATTCATATGAGAGGAGATTTTTAGTGAAATAGTAATATAAGGAAACAAAAGAAAAAAGTTGAAGAAATGATATAAATAGTATAAGAAAGTTGCATTTTAAAACAATAAGAAGAACAATTAAAACATCCTTGATAGTTAAATTGGGTATAATTTGAAATACCTTATAAAGCATGTATAAACCATAGAAATATAATGTGTTTTAAAATATAAAAATGAATTTTTAAATTCATAGAGCTTGTCAACACAAGCACAATGATGCTTGTTTAATCTATATCTAACCTCATTCAAAATTATTACAAATTAATAAAGTTAATCAACATAACTAATAAAAACATATTTTCTAATATAAAGTAATTTTAAATTAAATTTAAAATTTGATAAATTGAAGCTACATAAAATAACAAAATCAAACTAATACAAAGGTTACATGAAAGGAGACATAGAGTTACATAGTACTAAACCAAATCAAGGAGAAAAAGTAGAAAAAATGAGATAAATTATATGGCACAGTTGCATTCTAGGATATGAAGTAATTATATTTTGAAACTAAGAAGAGTCGAGTGGAAGATAACCAAGTCAAAGTGATGTAAAGGTCACATGTCAAAACAAGCAAAGTTATATAATAGTATAACGAAATCAAAAGAAAACATTTGAGGAAATTTGATAAATTATATTAGAATATTACATTCCAAAATATCAAGGTGATCAAGTGTAACATCCTCGGTAGTCAACTAAGCTATGAATTGAAATGCCTCAAAAAACATATGAAAACTTTAAAAAAAATTATATAAATATATAAAAAAGAATATTTAATTAGTTAAAGCTCATTGGAATGAGTCTAACAACATTTGCTCAGCTCGAATTAAACAATGTTTGGAATTATTATGAATTACTAAATTATGTAGGCATACAAAATAATAAACTTTTAGGTTAATATTATGTAAATACATATGGAAGTTAAAATGTGATAAATTGAAGTATTATAACAAAAAAAATGAAAGCAATGTACACATCACATGAATATAGAAAATATAAATTTTGTTAGATAAGGCTCTATGATAGGAGTCAAATAATTATTTTTTTCATCTCAATTAGAAAAAAATTTGAATTACTAAGAATTAATAAATTAAACAAATAATAATAATAAATTATTATTTAAATTTAAAGTAAAAATATATTAATCCTTAAATGAGTTCAATTAAAGAAAACTAATATAACCAAGTCAAGGACATCTAAATGTCATGTTACAGGTGATTAAAAGTTGCATAATAATTTAACAAAATCAAAGCAAATAATTTGAAGTAATGAGATGTATTGATATTGTTAATAATCATTTTTTTATTTATTGATAATTGACATTATAAATAATCATAAATAATAACAGGCTGTTATTTTAATATAAAATAAATAGTTTTTGAAGCTAAAATGAGATAAATTGAAGAAATGTAATTTGACCAAATCAACGAGATCTAAATATCACATTAGATGTTATTTAGAGTTGTATAATAATTTAACAAATTCAAAGCAAATATTTTGAAGTAATGCTATATATTGATCACGAAAGTTGCATTCCATGTTGCTAAGAGATTGAGTGCGACATTTTAATTATCAAAATAGATACAATTGAAAATACCTCATTATATGTGTTAAAATTCTTAAAATTATAGTATTTAAAAAAATGATTATTTCATTGGATAAAGCACATCAAGGTAAGTCTAATATTGTCTGTATTGTCTTCATATGGCCTCAGTTGGAATTATTGTAAATTTTAAATAATAAATAAGCATAAATAATAATAAATTATCATTTTAAGTTTTATTAGTTAGATAACAAAGCTTTATTGAGATAAAAAGTTAGTAAAAGAATATAATAAAATCAATGCATTGTAAAGGTCACACAAGAAGGGAATTAATGTTTCATTATAATATAACAAACTAATTGCAAAATAGTTAAAGAAAGGAGATAATAAAGAGATTGACTATAACATTCTCAATAATCAAATCCTGTGCTCAGAAAAATATCTCATAAAAAGTGCTAAAACTATATAGGTACTTAATTAGCAGTGATCACCGAGGTAAGTCTAACGAATATTAGGTAAATATGTTTTAAACTTGAAATGAGATAAATTGAAACAATGTAATACAAATAAATCAAAATTACACAAATGTAACATGACATTACTATTAAACTTTTAATAGTAATTAAAAAAGCAAAGAGAAAAAAAATTAAGTAATTAGATAAATTATATAGGAAAGCTATTTTTTGAGATGCACAAGAGATTAAGTGTAACATCTTAGATCATCAAATTATGTATGATGAAAAAATCATATCAGACATGTAAAAGAAAATATTCAAGATTATTAAAAATGAATATTTAAAGAGATAGTGCTCGTCAAGGCGAACCCAATAACGTTATTTCAACTTGACTACACCTTGTGGAGAACTAATTTCAATTATCAAAGTAAACAAACATAATAATTTTTATTAGTTTAATATTAACTAAATTTATATAAAATCTATAATAAGATAAATTGTACTATTTAATATAACTAAGTCAAAGTGATGTAAAGGTTACATGATTGTAGAATAAGTGTGTCATATTAATGACTGAAATTATAGCAAAAAGTTAAAAGATGAGATAAATTTAATGAGAAAGTAGTATTTTAAGACACGAAGAAGATTGAGACTAACATCCTTGATCAACAAGTTAGTTATGAATCAAAATGTCTTGTAAACCAAACTAAAACCCTAAAAAAACATTTTAAATTAAAACAATATGGTTTTAATTAAAAAACAACATTGAGTTAATCCAATGACATTCTTTCATCTCGATCTGACCTCGCTTGTAAAGCACACATGGTTGAAGATTTAGTGTTACATAGTAATATAACCAAAGCAAAATAAAAAAAAGTTTTGATTATTAAGATAAGTAGAATTAAATCAATTATGAATTACAAGAAATCAAAAATTGTGCAAATAAATGAAAAAATTAAAAAAATCAAAATTTAAATAAAATATTTAATTAGAGAGTGCTCAGCATGGCAAGCAAATGATGCTTGTTTCATCTTCGACATACCATATTTTGAAATATTTTGAATAAACAAAGTAAATAATTATAACTAATAATAAACTAAATTAAAGATATCTAAACATCACATGTGAGGAGAATTAGAGTTTAATAGTAATATTATCAAATCAATTCCAAAGATTTAATGACATGATATAAATTGTATGAGAAAACTTCATTACAAGATAATAACGGGATAAGTTTGATATCCTTAATCATTAAATCAGGTATGATTAAAATTACTACTTAAAAGACAACAAAATTTTAAAAAATTAAATATTTTAAAAAACAAAAATAAATATTTGATTTGATAAAGGTTTTGGAGTTGAGTAAATAGAATTTGTTTTTTCTTGATTTAGCCTGAACTAGAATTAGTATGAATTAATAGAATAAAAATATAAATAGCTACATTTTATTATTTTTAAATTTAATTAATATGTAATAAAGAGGAAATTAGAGAAATAGTTTAAATGATTATAACTACATCAATGTGATGTAAAGGTTACATGCGATGTAGAATTATAAATGTTCTAATGTACCATTCTAATTTTCATGGCCTTGGATATGGTTTAATTTGTACAAATTAAAGCTTTACACATTTCTTGGCAAGTTCTTACAATAGAGATATACATCCACTTCATGTAATGATACCTATATTGAAATTAAATGTGTTGTCATGCTTAATCAAGTTGTCATGTATCATATGTAATTACTTTTGAAAACATTCTACATAAAATCATGCAATTTAATTTCCTTGTAGTATAAAGTCTTTGTTCTAACTATTTAGAAATTCAAGTTGTGATGAAACATTAAGATAGATATCCACCAACTCGGGTAGTGAATGTGCAAATAGCTGATATTAACATTCTCAGTTTGCATAAAAACAAAAGGTGGTCCATGAAAATCATAGATTTAACTAGCTACCAATTTTAATAAATAGCATTCATGTGTTAACTAAATAATTTAATGGATCACGAAGTTTTCAATTAATAGTTTGGATATTATTTGACTTTCTCCATGCTGACAACAAGCTTATTTTGCATGCATGTTCATGCAACCAACAAAGTGCTTCATTTCAACACACATTTAACCACAATTCAATGTAGCCATGTTCTGGTTAAGAGAGAACAAATACTAATAACCAATAATCAAAGGCTAGTTTTTCCATTTTACAAATTCAACAATGAAGAATTTTTACTTTCCAAGCATGTGGTCTTGATATTCCATCTTACATTCTTGTGTATGATTTTAACAAATAATAAGCATGGAATTCCAAAAATATTTCACATTTGAAAAATATATCCTTTACAAGATCACAAATTACTTGAGGTAATAGGCAGAGGAATTTTGTCCTCATATAATAAATTTCATGGAAAACGGGCTAACTAGCTACTTCCATTATCACTTTCAAAGTTCATAACATGGCAATTTGGCAATACAATCAAATTTATCATTTTATAGATTTTAACTATATTTAATGTTTAATCTCCAGGAACATTATACCATGCAATCTTAGTGGAGTACTTCTCCTTGTATAGGTTTTTTCTACTTCTTGCTCACGAGTATCACATCCTCCTTATTTTCTATTGATTGGCTGCCTTTCCTATTCTTAACACTTAACTTTTTTTCAAAAACCTATCAAAGCCATATCTTAATTCTTAAATATTATTTTCTAAGAATTCTTAAATCAAAGGATTTTCCTAAGAACAATTCAGGGTTTTATCATAAGCACCTTGATCACCAAAATCAAAGGTAAACTATTCCTTGATTTTAAGAGTTTCATGTGCATCGTTATGTTATATATCCAAAGTTGTATATAGATAAATATGTTGTAAACATTTTTATCTATGTTATTTAGCATATTCTTATGAAGAATTTATATAATACAACATGTTATAAGAAAGCCATTTGCAATAAAATTATCCTTACACCTTTCCACTTTAAATATTCAAGATTCAAAATTCAAAATGCAAATTCTCTCAACATTCAAAAGTTAAACACTTCTTAAATCAAATTTGTAATTTTAAATGCCATATTGGGGAAACATACCAAGTTTGAAGGAGTAACAATAAGTAGCAAAAATGATGCGTGTGACATCCTGCCCACCTTAATTTAGATTTCATCAATAAAATTCATATAATTAAAATAGCCATTTATGGTGCATTTCAACCTTAGCCCCCTTAGTGGGTTGATGATACAAGTATATCTCCTTCTTAAAGAATGTTAGTTCTATAGTATGACCCAAGGTTTCCTTATTATGCTTTCTAGCCCACTCCCTCTTATATTTTTGTATGTTCAATGAGATAGGAGAAACGTTGAGCTAGAAATGGAATCTTCAAGGTTAGTACATGTCTTGGATGACATTGCTTCTTATAGTTTTATTTAATTAGTGTAGATAAGATATGATTTCCATTTCTAATTATTAGTTATATTTATTGATGTAAATTACATTATAGTAGAGTATTATTTGTCAACTTTTGCATCTATATGTTAATATTTATTTTTGATAGAACTTGACTTATAATGTCATTGGAGCAGTTCAATTTCATGACATTTATATCCACGATGATAGAGTCTGATGCTTTGGAATTATATGCTTATGTTAGAATTTTTGCACATATTGCCACACTTGTAGATTCATTAATCGATATGTGAATTTGGTCGCACCAAAGAGTTTAAAATAATATACTACAAAAACATAGTGTGATGGATATGAGGTTTCTTGATAAAAGAAACTATGTATATTGTCTATTATGTTTTTTTACAGATGTAGTGAATAGAGAATAAATTGTTAATAATGGTGAAGAAGGGACAAATTAGCAAATTAGCCCATGTGGTCTTTGAAAGAACAATATGACCAATTTGATATAAATGAAAATTGAATTATGTGGTCTAAGTTATAAGTAGATTTAATTTTGTTGCAATGCCTTGGAGAAAATGTATTAAAAAAGTAGAACTTAAATGGTAGAAGGAAGAGGAGTGAACGCCAGATACTTTAACTTATTAGTCATGGACAAAAGATCTAAGCTTTCCATCAACAAGGAAAGTAGGAGAGGAAGTTGAATTGATGAAGATATTCAGATAGGCATTGAGTTTATTCAATATTTTCAAGACATATTGTCTAGTTTTCATGTGAATTACAATATGGAAGCAATTCAAAACTTAGGTTCACAACAGGCATTGCATTATTAATAAGGAAGAAACTAGCCTAATCACTTTCGAACATTCCATGTAAGATTTGAAAAGAGTAGTGTAAGGTTTGAATGGTAAAATTTCATAAAGTTGGCATGGATTTACTAATTATTTTTATTTTCACTACAATAATTTTATTTGAAAAGATTTGTTCCTTATCATGAAGGTCTTCACAAAAAAACTTTAGTCAAATGACACACTAACATCCAATAAGTAGGAATTTCTAAGGAATGGTTTGTAATTGTAAGTGGTAAAAAACATTTTGTACCATTTTTAGCTAAATGGTTTTTATGCTATACCAATCACAGAAATAGATGATATATTCTCATTATTATCTTATGCATGTTGTTTGCATTTTATAGGCTCAACTAGGCTTTTTTATTTAAATTATCCAAAATGTATCGATTTATTGCAAACTTCATCTAGTTAGTTATAAACCACAACTAATTTGTTAGGCACTTTATGGTTTAGTAGGTATTTTATGCCAATAAATTGTTTCCTTAACGTTTTTCGAAATCATACAAAGGTGTAAGGTATGGAGCCTCTATTTCACCAACTTTATTTATCATGGATGTAAAGCTTTTAAGTCATGGATTTTTTAATCTATATTCTACATGGTAAATGGATAGTTTTTAAAGTTGAGGGGATTCATGCTTACAACTTATCTCTTATTCATGGATGACATTGTAAAGAAATTCTCACTAAAGAACCAAGTGGAATTCTTACATATGCTTCCATGAAAAATAGTGTAAGTATCAATTACTATAAAAGTACATCTATTGTATCACACAAAACCTCAAATTAAAATGTAATCTCAATCAAGTGCTAAATTGGTTTTGTAAAATAATCCATGTAACTCAAATTCTATGGTATCAAGAATAACAAGAGCCACAACTAAGCATCAATGTATTATCCTAGCTCTTATAACATTACAAAAATAAAATAAATAGTAAGAATAATAACGGTTATTGAAAGGTACCACGATGACTCTAATTAAGAGTGCACTAAATTCTAGACCAACTCACTTCTCAGTGGTGCTAGATCCACCTAAATAAATTAAAAAATTATTAGAAGTGAACACTAAAAAATTCTTCTAAAAAAGTCATCACGATCCATTCGTATTTAATATAACTTCCCAAATGATAATATGAAAACTATATAAGGAAAACTGTCTAGGAATTAAGAACAATGCCATAATAATCAAGGTGTTACACCAAAACTATGATGGATATTCTTTAATTCCAACATAATTTGAGCAAAAGTTGACATAACTAAGTACAACAATAGCCTAGACAATTGGAAAGCTACATAAAACAGTGGGTAATTCTCTTAGATAATGCAGAATGCTTAAGCTATATTCATTTACCCAAGAAGAAGAATTTGTAAGAGATATTACTCTGCAAGAATTCATATGCTCCCTTCAATATGTTGGAAACATTTGCTCTATGGCTCACAAAAAGTTATGTAGAGAAAATCCAATAGATTTAAATTCTTCCAATTACTACAATTAGCATATTTCTATCAAAATTTCTATTCTATTATAGTACATATTTAATCAAATTCTATCTTTTCCCTCTACACTTATGAAGTTTGGTTTTCAATTGCCTTTCAAATGTCTTTCCTATGATCATGAATATGATCTCATCTACCTCTTCATGTCTTGCACAATTGATGATAGAGTTTACAAGTACTTTGACTTGAAGTTAAGTATGACCATAATTAGCATCTTGAAAATGACATAACACAGTTTATTCATTATGGAATATCAAAAATTCAACTTGACTGGGTTTACAACATCTTTTGGTATTATATGTGGAAAGAATAAATGATTGGTCGACTTTGAAGGAAAATTTTCATGTTTAACACAAATGATTAATTTCATTTACTAACCAATACAACATATTTGAAGCATTCCCTCTCAATGATAGATGTAAGACAATGTTAATTTTTGCAATTTGGAATTTTCCTTTGAACACATAGCTACAACATTTATGTTCATATTGTTAGGTGAGAAGGCAATTTGGAATTTGGATTATTCCTTTTATACGTTTGAAAAACATTCTCATCATCATACAAGAGTTGCAGCATGTGAACGTTAAATATAATTAAGGCATCATACAATTTTGGGAGTCTCTATGATTATACATCAAGAAACTTTAGATGTCAATTTTTTAAAGTAGTTTACCAAAAGTTAAAAATAATTAACATTGAACATAAGACATATAGCCTTGCATGAGAACTTCTATGTACATCATATCTTGCATAAGTATAGGGTTTATGTTAGCTACAAGATCTATTTTATTAGACTAAAGATTTGTAATAAAGTAGAACAATCATTTCCATATGCTGCTAAATTTGTGAATTGAATGCAAAAGGCAATGAATTAGTGAATTTATTCTATAAGACAAACATAAGGTCTAAATAGATTTATTAGTTGTCAATATATATGAATATATTGAATTTTATTCCTTCTGCCTCAAAAGAATTCAGGTAATAAGCCTTAAAAAAGCCTATGAAAATTGGAATAAATTGGGAGGTCACCTACTAGGTTACCTCCTAGGTCCAAGAGAACAAAGTCAATTTGTTGATTCATGATTATAAGCAACTCTTATTGCATTTGATGAATATATTAGGATTGTATTGACTACATTTGCTAAAATTGTTAATATCTTATTAAAAAAATAAAGAAAGCTCTCTAACATAGAAACATTGTGCTAGATATTTGATCCAGAAGTAGTACGACCCTTTGGTAACTACTATTATGCTACAATGGATGTATCTACACTTCATCTTGATGAAGCCATGGTTGCGCTACTTGCAAATGAAAAGGTTCTTACAGGAAGAAAAGTAGAAGAGTTGTTTATAAAGAATGATAAAAAGGAAAAGAAGGAAGAGCCAACAAGTTGGAGTCTTAATATAGATAAGAAACTAAAAGGGAAGAAGACACAAAATGTTTAATAAGGGTTCTAAGAATAGAAAATGCTTATGCACATTCAACTTGGTTGTCCTATGTATAAAGTGAGAGTAAAAAATTTAAATATTACAAGAGAAAGAAATCGATAAAGATTAGTAGGATGAACTCTAATGAATCCTCCTAAAGGGAAGAAGAGAAAAAAGAATGCTTTATTTGAGATAAGCTAGTAGATGGACACATTTTGTGGACTTTTAATGGTAATGAGTTATACTATTCCTTTAATATTCTTTATTAGAAGAAAGACAAAAAGTTTTCTTAAATATAAAAAATTGGTCTCTAGCTACAATAAGTTGAAAGAATATCATACAAATTACTTTTTCTTAAGTGAGCATTTAAATCAAAACAATTCTAACAAATTAATTGAAGTAAAACCTACTAGAGTTGAGCTAGCTAATGTGATACATTAAAAAATAATGCAATGTCTGAATGAGTTTAAAAGAACTTATGCACATCACCACATTTTATTCTGATGATCTTGTCAACAATTCATGCATTATTTCTTGTTTTAGCTCTATCAAATGCATTATTTCAAATGTACTACTAGAGTGGAGCTAGCTAGTCCATCAAATGTGCAATATCGAATGAACTATTTCATATGGAAACTTTACATAAAGAATTCATGTACGATTTCATATGTAAGTTTTCATGATATATTTGGTTAGGAAGAGATAGTTTAAACATTTTTTATGTTAACACAACTGGAACTAAAGTGATTTGGGTCTCCAAATCTTAAAATTGGTTGACTTTCATATGCTTTCCATTCATTAAATACTAGAGATGGGATCTTGAATCTTGATAGTTATTGCTCAAGAAAGATGATTAGTGACTCATATCTATTCATCCACTTGAGGTAGCTTGATGGTATTCAAGTTACAATTGAGGAAAATTTCAAGACATGAATCATCAATACCAAAACAACTTACATACATTTATTAAAAACAAACTTTTAGTGTAACTTTTTAAATACAATCACCATTAAACAATTACGTGACTCTGTGTATAGGGTTATGTTTAATTTTAATGATTGTATTTTTATTAAATAAAATAAAGCCATCAATTTATCACATGGAAATAATAAAACTTATGTATAACAATTTCAAATTTTTAAAATAAGTGGATTAGAATGATTTACGTCATGAGTGAATAGTGTTGATTTGTGGCATAAAATGTTGTCATTTTAGCTCCTCAACACTAAAGAAGATCACAAATTATTAGTTTATAAGGGATCTACCTAATCATTTTTGGAATGATGAGTCTATGTGTCTGCATTGCTAAATAGAAAAAGAAAGCACTAAACCTCAATTAGATCTATATGACATGTGATGGCTAGAAGACAATAGGCTACAATTAGAATTCTTTTGAAACCCATTCATCCACAAAAATCTTGGATGAAGAACGATTTTATGATTTTTTTTTACAATTTTAGATTTAATTTTTGCTGTTCACCAATAAGAAAAAGTGGAATTTGAATAGTTTACATTTTTGTTCAATAGATTGCAAAAAGAACCTGACTTACCTTAGGGTTTATTAGAACTAAACAAGTATGTGAATTTAAAAAACAATTTAAAGATCGTAACCATAATGGAATACCATTTTTTTCTCATCGTTTAGAACACCTTAAGACAATGATGTAGGTGAGAGAAGAAATACAACATTTTAAGACATGGCTAAGAATATGTTGAATAAGTATAATGTAACAAACATTTTTTCTAATAAAGTCATTTATTTTTTTGTTATGCAAGAAATAGTGTTTCTATAAGGCCTTTACGTGATGTTCTCCTTTTGAACTATCATATGATAAAAAACTAAAAATATCTCACTTGCATGTGTTTTTTCTTTAAAAAATTTTTTATTAATGCAAAAAATTAGATAAGCATGCTCCAATGTATGATGAGGGAACATTTTTGCTAAGCTTCATGAAAAGTAAGTCATACAAAGTTTAAATAAGAGAACTTAAGCTATAAAAGAAACTATTCATGTGACGCTTCATGAATCTCCTTGTAGTTGATATAATAGTCAAATGTTATTTCATCAAATTGAGAATCATGAAGAACTATGTGTTAATGATGAACATTACATAACAAAATGAAAGGGAATGTTATAGAAGGACATCATAGAGAAAATAGAAGGGAATGAGAATCTCATTGATGTAAAGATGTTTAAAGAGATTATTGTTTCATTTTTTACCCTAAAACTAATAATCCTATATTAGTGTTTAGTGTAGAAAAGTGTGTAAGATTTTAAGCCAATCCAAATGAATTCCATTTTCAAGCTATCAGGAAAACTTCTAAATATCCTATTGGAATGAAATATCCATGCCTAAGGTGTATTAGATGTGAAATAGGTTATGACTTAGTTATCATGACTAATTTTCATTTTGCTTGGAGTTTGACAAAAAAGAAGTAAGCATCTATTACATTTTAGTTTCATGGAAACTCGCTCATTTCATGGGCCATAAGAAAATTTGTATTTTTTTATTTAAAATAGAAATACAAAATAGAGTAATTAGCAGTTATGTCACTTTAATTTTTTGGATTATGTCACAACTTTGAGATTATGGCA
The DNA here is from genome assembly GCA_023846275.1 of Vanilla planifolia. Lineage (NCBI taxonomy): Eukaryota > Viridiplantae > Streptophyta > Magnoliopsida > Asparagales > Orchidaceae > Vanilla > Vanilla planifolia. Next base: position 56,910 of record JAIUJO010000201.1, on the reverse strand, counting down.
TACACTTCACCAATGTACTGGTCCATTGACACATTGTTAGTGTTAGTCTTGTAAAAGGAACGAGTTCAACATTCTTATACTATGAATAATGACATTAGAAATCACATCAAATTAAATAATGTAAAAAAGAAGGATAGTATTCTAGGTTTTTTCCACCTAGTTCTGAATTAGTACACTTCTTTACAAAACCCATGCAATCAACAGCTTCACGAGAATTTGGCTAACCTTTTCTACTCACAATCCTTTTGAATTATTCAAACAAAGGGTGGAGTAGCATGATTAAATTGAAAAGGAGTTTAGCTCTCATTTATGGAGAAGTTTTTGTTGTGTTAATAAAAAATTTCATTGAATATTAAGTTGTATTAATGTTGCATATCTTTTCTACTATTTGTATAGTTTTATGTGTTGAATATGGGCAAAGTATTAACTTTAGTAAAGTTTATGCAATCATCTTCTTGGGTAGATTAATGATCCTATGCCATTTGATGATTGATGAGAATGCAACTAAGCAAATTATCTGCTAATCATTTATTTAAATTGTAGTTAACATAGAATAGATGCTAAATGAATGGAAAAGAAAGTGGAAACCGCATGTAATGAAGTTATGTTTTTGGTGACATTGTTCAAGAACATGGCACAGCTTTGAAAACATGAGCCGCTCAATTTGACTATGGGTGTAATGTCTAGCAATTCAAAGCACATCATCTACTACTCAATTTGGTTAAAATATTAAACCTTTACTTATTACTTTATATCATAAATGTTCATGTTCTTCCAACAAAATCATACCATTGTGTAAATCTTACCTCCAAGGAGCCAAAGTGGTGAATTAATACTAATTGATAATGTATGTTTGATGATAATATAGCTAAACAAATTCAAGACTAAAACTTCACTTATGTGACTTGAAATAAACTAGATGAAAACCTTTAATGGAGACCTAATTTGTAATTTTAGAAAATGATGTCCTTATTGTATTACTATGGTCTACATTTCTTCATTGTGCCCCAAGTGATGTGTAGTTAGTATTGTTTGTCATGTATGTGCTACAACCTCATCATAGTAGTATGCCCACCATTCTCACATAAATAAACAAGTTATTACATTATCATAAATCATGACATTAGAAGTTAGATGTGGGTGAGACAACTTAATATTTTGTGTTTACAACCATTTCATGAAACATATAATGTGAAGGCATATGTTGTACATTCTAGCAAAGATGCCTTGAAATGATTTGGGACAAAATTATGTCATTGAAGAATAGTACATAAATGATACAATATCATATGTGTATGATTGACAAAGGCCTAAAGGTATGTCAAAATCATCATAATTTTGTATGCCAATGATTTATATATCATACACATATCCAACAAATTTATCCTATAGATAATAATTCAATGATATAAAGAACATACCTTAGTACTGGCACAATGAAATTATCGTAGTTGTAGAAAGCACATAAAAACTCAAGAGTGTTACAGGTTTGTGCAAATTTTATTGTACATAAATGATCCCCTTTGTAGATGTCTATGATTCTTAAGAAAATTATAGATGTGCAAGTCATAAGTAGATTATACTTGTTTGTTTATCTTGATTGTACATTGTAGTGTTTTGAAAACTCTAGAGTTTTTTAAACAATGTGTGATGTAGGGCCGTTATTCTTTCCAATATCAAATATCATACTTGCATGGTATGGTTTGCATAAAAAAACTACATGAGTAGTATATGGAATTCAATGGATGATTCAATTCATTCATGTATCACTAGTTTATGAATGATTAATCAGAAGAGCACAAACTCAACATGGCACTACTAACAGCTACATAATCTCCTTGTAAACAACATTAAGCCATTAAAATTGTAAAATATTGTTTAATAAGTTAAGTAAAATAAAGAAATGACTTTCAACTGAAAATAAGTAAATATTTCCATTTTCTTATTATTTGAAGGATTAACGAGAATGTTAGTTGCTACAATTTTATGAAATTACATGGATAGCTTTTGCAGCTACTTCTTTTTTATCTTAATTTTTGTTATTTTGTTCAAATATTCATATTTCAACAATGTTGGTAAAATCTTTACTCATCATTTAGAAACTTTGTTATACTATTTTTATAAGGTATAATGTTTGTGCCTAGTTAATTTGAAAATTTGTATAACAAACGTATCATGTTGTGTTCTTATTGACTCATTTGAGTTTCTTGTCAGGCTCCATCAAGCAAGCCATTAACCCTGGTGTGTATCTTCTCATTACAGTATGGTCTCATAGTATTTGTATTACAACCATTATCACTTAAATAAACGAGTGAAAACATTGTCACACATTATGATACTAGATGTTTGACTTGTGTCAAACAACTTAATCATTTTTTGTATTAAAAAATTTCATTAATCATTTAACATGATGGAATCTTTTATTGATTCTTCCAAAGAAGCATTAAAATGATAGAATAAATTTTAGTAAAAATAAAATCAAATGTAAGTGTTCCAATAGCATATGTGTATAATTAAGACAAGCCTAGATATATGAAAAATTATCATAATTTGTATATCAAGGATCTGCACATCATACACATATGTAATAAATTTATCCAAAAGATCATAAGTGAATACTACAAAAGCTCATAGCATCATACTAGCATAATTAAACATCTATAGTTGTACAATGTGTATAAACTCCCTACAGTGCTACAACTTTTTACAAAATTCCATTATAGTGGATGATCCACTTTTAAGATGTGCACAATCGATAAACAACTTATACATAAGTTAGTCTTAAGGGGATTAGATTTGTATGATTGTCATGATTGTACATAATAGTGTTTTAAAATCTAAGAGCTTTTCTAATAATGTGTGATGTATGTTCATCATACTTTTCAATCTCCTTTATCATATATGTATGATAACCTTTACATACAAAAAATATATGTTTAATGTAAGTAATGAATTGAGTGATTCAATTTATTCATTTATAAAAACTTTATGGATGTTCAATCATAATTACATGAACACAACATGACAGTACAAATGGCTTATTGATCTCTTTATAAAAAAAAATTAAAACTATTATAACTTCTAAAATAGAGTTTAGTTAAACATGAAATATAAATAATAGCACTTTTCATTGGGACTACATTTAGATAATTTCTGATCTTCATATTTCATCATGGTTGGTAATAATTCACTCACTATTTAAATCTTTTCCATAGTCTTTTTATAACGTATAACATTTCCCCTTGGTAAAATATGAGAAGTGTTGCAACGAAGTTGTTAAGTTGCCTTTATATTAACTCATTTCAATTTACTGTGAGGGTTTTCCAAGCATGCCATTGATCCCTTTATGGATCATCTTGTTGCACTAAGATTTTAGTAAATTATTTTACCACCCACAAGAGCAATTAAACCTAAATATCCCTCATTGTATCTCAAATGAAACTGCACATTTTGGAATAGAAACATAATGATATAAATAAAATAGTTTAAAAATAAAAATCCAGGATATAAAAGTTTTACATTCAATTCCTCAAGTAACATTATAATCCTTGTCCAACTTGAAGTGAGCATGAAAAGAGAAATGATAAAATCCATCAATAAGAATTTGTTATATTGTAATATACATATAAGTGTATAACTTAAAATCATGAATAGAAATAATAACTCAACTATTAGTAATCATAAAAGAAAAATTAATGTAAAATGGAAGATTTCTAATGAGAATCTTCATATGGTATCAAACTTTTTGTCTCAATATTAAGATATCCCTTGCTCTAGGAGGAGTCTCATTTGAACACTTACCATTTAATTACTCAACAAGGTGGCTATATATTCCGTAGCTATAGCAATGGGAAAGCTACATTTGGTGGATGCTACAACTCTAAATAAAACCATCCAAAGGTGGCTAGAGTCAATGTTGTTGTAGAGTTAGAAAAAACTACAAAAATGGAAGAAATTTATTCAAAAAAGTAGTTCAAAAGGATTCTAGCAGTGGATACAATACAACAATGAACTTAAATACTACTAAATATGTTTCAAGAAAGGTCACTTTTGTAGTCATTATAAGCACAACATAAGCAATTCAAGCACATAAGGGCATGTTGTATCAGAGTAAACTCCAATTAAATAGAATAAGAGGGTGAAAAATAAGGAGGAACCTGAGCAAGAAATGATGTATTCATTAACAAAACCTACAAGTTCTCCATATTATAATGTTAAGGAGGACAATTCTTAATACGCAACTCCAATTTTGGATGATAACCCTAATAGTTGTGATGTCCTAAATGGAGCTCCAAAGAAATGCATAAAAAAAGACAAGGGTAAGATACATTTGACAAAAAAAATGACAGGGAAATAATTTTAAACATGTTCAAAAATGAATGTTGAATTTAAGGTCTCTAGATAAGAAAAATAGGGAGGAATTTTGAAACATTATTAATGAATCCTTAATCATAACAACATAAATAAAATAAGTAATGACATCCACAAAAGTGAAATAAATTCATAACTAATACAATAGATCAAGATGATCTTACCACAATGTAGATTAGGAGATTTAAAAGAAGCACAAACACAGGTTTTAAAAACAAAATATATTTGAAAGGGACATAAAAGTTAAAAATCCTTAAAAATTGTAGATCAAACAAACCTAAATGCATTACACCCTTGGTTGGAACATAAAAGCGGTAATTAACATCATAATAATCTCTGATTTCCAGCATCTACTCATTTTCAACAATATCACATTAGTGGTCGTACTAAAATAAATGTCACATAAATAGAAGTTACTTCAACTTGTTATGCCATTTTGATTTGAACATTTTATAGCAAATTATTTGAACATGAACCATCATTCATTAAAGCAATGACAATTCTAGAAGCAAATTTTTGATGTACAATACATTAGTATATGCTTAGTTTATAAGAGTAAAGAGAAGAACGTTGTGGAAGAATTTAACCTTAACTACAACAAATCCTTAAGGCCCATTGATGGTTATGGGTGACTTGAATGCTATTGCTTCTAAAAATGAATATAAAGGTTCTTTCATTCTAGCCTTGGTTGTGAATCAATTTAATGATTACCTAATGAAATTTAGCAAAATGGTCCTCCCTTTCTTGGGTTTAAAAATTAAGTAGATTAGAAATAGAAAAGGAAAGTGGGTCTTGAAATGGCATCACAAAATTATAGCAAGTAGGTATTGGATGGGGAGATATCCCCTAAAAAATGTAAAACAATCCATGTAAAATAATGCCAAACCACTAACAAGTACTACACTTATATCTAAAAGATCATGAGTCAAGATGTAAAGGATTAATGCCCCAAGAAAATGGTTTACGCATTCAACATTTTATGTAGTTGTTCCTTGTAATTTTACAACTCCAACAAACAATTTTGGTATAGTGACCATAGAATTAAAATTAAAATGGTTAACAGAATGCTCAAAATAATAAAGTAAAAGAACATTAATGTAGTAGCAACCCATACATCACTTCGAGGTGTACTAGTCTTGTTCAAACTTATAGCCATGCTTTAATTATCTCTTTTACTTCATACTAATCTCTATTATCATTATCCTTGTAGGTGTTAACTATAACCCACACTTATTTACTATATATTTTAGTTATGTTTCATAAATTCATCAGGTTATTTATATTCACACAATAGTTTAAACAATTTAAGATTAATTGGAGACTTTTTTCACAATTTTAACATGAAAGTTACTATAGAACACCTTTATGTTAGCCTTGTAATTCAATTGCTATAAAATTTGGTCTGAAAAAGATTTTAAAAAGCTAAAAATTGAGTTTTAAATGTTTTGTCCTAACATGTATCACTATCTATCACCATTATTATTGTCTATGAGGACTTTCATGGCCTACTCAACCCTTAATAACCCTTTGATTTAGTTGATCTTATCAAACCATACTTACCCATCATACTACACCACTCATCATTATGCACAGAACCGATCCACCAAAGTGCCTGACCCATCAACATCCACTAATTCGTCACAGGCCGTTACATAATTACCACATCAATAGTATTGCCAGCTATCTCGATGATCATCTGACAACTCTATCAAAAATATGCACTTTTTAAGGACTACTTATAAAGAGTAGTTTTGTAAGTTTTAAAGGCAAGCTGCTTGGTAGATTAAAAGTGTTTAATTAGTAATTTGTAGAATGTATTAGAATTCTAAAACGTTTATAATTAAAAAATATGTGACTTTGTATTAACTAATATTCTTTCACATTTCCATCTATTTCTATCCTTGACTTGTCTATAAATAGAGATGCTCACCATGTTTTACATAATACAATTTGTTAAGGAACAGATAAAGTGCTGTCACCAATATTGTTTCATACAAAGGGTGTTATGTACAAATAATCTTATGGCAATCTTCTAATGGTGTGTCCTAGGAAGGAGTGTTGGAGTCACAAAAGGGGATATCCTGACATATTATCCTATAATTGCAAGAGCATCAAAATCTCTAAAGAAGTTCTTAAGCACTTTATTTCATGTAACAAAAAATTTACTCATCACAAACAACATTTTAGTTTGTTCACATGGCCATATGATTTCTTGTTTGGCATTATAAGAACTACCCTTATGTGTATATTTCACTTCATGACTAATAAAACTACATTGGGTGTGGGTTGTTAAAAGAATGTTTCTTAGGTTAAGATCCCTTATGTTGAAAACAAATGCAAGTCCTTGGCTTCAAGGAAAAGTTCTTAGCTACCTGACATTCATAAGATTTATAATTTTAAACATAAATCATGTTAGGTATGTGCTTCCATGGATATATTCTTGAACCTAAGCATAACACAATAGTCTATTAGGTGAAATATGTTTTAGTACATTGTCCTACATTAACTTGGTATTAGAGTGTGGTTAGCACTAAGAACATACATTAATTTTAATTTATCATAAAATTATTATGTTCAAATTCAGTATAATTATTATTAATTTTTAAAAGCTACTAAATATATATTTAGATATATGAAGAAAAAATTCTCTTTCAAGTCTGAATCTATATCTGTTTATTTATATCATTTTTCTATTTTATTTTTCTTTTTCTTTTTTATTTCAAATGATAAACTTTTTTCCAACCCAATAATATATGTTCACTAGGTCTAAAAAAGGATAAAGAATTTTTTATTCTCATTATGAACATCCAATTTTAGAACTAACTCATTAGATGTAAGGGCTAAGAGAAACCATACAAACATGCATGAAAGGATTGGGACAATGTAGAAAGAGTGCATGGGATGAAAAACATAAATCAAACAATCTATAAGAAGTAAATTTCAATAGGAGGAATGAAGTAAAAAAAATGTACCTAACCAATTGGAATATTGACTTGGGTAATATTGGACTCCACGTACCAATGATATAAGACATGGTTGTGATGATGATCATTGAGTTAACATGGTTAAAATAGAAACCCTTATATTTGATAATAGTTTAGATCATAGAGCATATCAAGATTAAGAAATGAGAATGAAGCAATATTTTGATTGGCATAATTTTAGTGGGTATTAATAGTACTAATTTAAAAAAAACTTGGCTCACATCACATGCAAGATTTTTTTAACACATTGAAAAGGTGATATCTTGAAAATGATTAAGCATTATCCCAACTATGAGAAGAACAAAAGATTTTTTATTGGCTAAATATATACCCACCTCTTATTTAGGTGGTAGTTTTGATAATCAATAACATCTTTCCCAAGGTTCAAAGGCTACAACTAAACACATTACTAGATTTAAGAAATATATGCTCAAATGCATGTCTAAGTACCAGATCAAGTAATATTGTGTAAATAATTGGCTTTGCTTAGAGAGTATATTCTAGCTTAGTTAAATTTGAAAGTGTTACTAATTCAGAAAGGACATATAAAGTGGCATTTTATTGAAAGATTTAGAGGATTGATTTCTTTTAATAATGAAATTTCTTTAGGTAGGAAAAATAAGGAGGAAACAATATTAACGAATCCTTAATCTTAAAACTTCAATAAAATAAATAATGACATGCACAAAAGTGGAATAAATTTTTAACTAGAAAAATAGATCAAGATGATCTTACCCCAATGTAGATTAGCAGATTTAAAAGAAGCAAAAAACAGGTTTTAAAAATAAAATAAGTTTGAAAAGGAGACATACAAGTTAAAAATCCTTAAAAATTGTAGATCTAACAAATATAATGTATTTGGAACATAAAAGTGGTCATTAACATCATAATAATCTTTGATTTCCAGCATATAATCATTTTCAACAATATCACATTAGTTGTCGTACTAAAATCAATGTCACATGAATAGAAGTTACCCAAACTTGCTATGTCATTTCGATTTGAAAATTTTATAGAGATTTGTTTCAACATGAACCATTCATTCATTAACTCAATGGTAAATCTAGAAGCGAATTGCTGATCTACTATACATTAGTATATGCTTAATTTATAAGGGTAAAGAGAAAAACATTGTGGAGAGATTTAACCTTAATTACAACAAATCCTTAAGGCCCATTCATGGTTATGGGTGACTTGAATGCTATTACTCCTAAGAATGAAAATAAAGGTTCTTCCACTCCATCCCTGGTTGTGAATCAGTTCAAGGATTACATAATGAAATTCAGCCAAAAGGTCCTCCCTTTCTTGGGTTTAAAAATTAAGTAGATTTGAAATAGAAAAGGAAAGTGGGTCTTGAAAAGCCATCACAAAATTATAGTAAGTAGGTATTAGATGGGGATATATCCCATAGAAAATGTAAAAAAATCCATGTAAAATAATGCCAGACCACTGACAAGTACTACACTTATATCTAAAAGATCACGGGTAAAGTTGCAAAGAATTAATGCCCCAAAAAAATGGTTTATGCATTCATCATTTTACATAGTTGTTTCTTGTAATTTTACAATTCCAAAAATCATTTTTGGTATAGAGACCATAGCATTAAAATTAATATGGTTAATGGAATGTGCAAAATAACAAAGTAAAATAATATTTATGTAGTAGCAACCCATACATCACATAGAGGTTTTACTTTGAGATGTATTAGTCTTATTCAGACTCATAGCCATGCTTTAATTATCTCTTTTACTTCATATTAATCTCTATTATCATTATCACTATAGGTGTTAACTATAATCCACACTTATTTACTATATATTTCAGTTATGTTTCGTTAGATCATCAATTTATTTACATCTACACAATAGTCAATTTAAGATTAATTGGCACCTTTTTTCATAATTTTGTCAGGAAAGTTACTACATGACACCTTTATGATAGTCTTGTAATTCAATTGCTATGCAATTTGGTCTAAAAAGACTTTAAAAGCTAAAAATTGAGTTTTAAACTTTTTGTTGTGGCCTAACATATATCACTATCTATCACCGTTATTGTTGTCTACAAAAACTTGCATGGCCTACTCAAATGCATGTCTGAGTACTAGATCAAGTGATATTGTGTCAATTTTTAGCTATGCTCTGAGAGTCTATTATAGTTGAGTTATATTTGAAAGTGTTAGTAGTTTAGAAAACACATATAAATGGCATTTTATTGAAAGATTTAGAGGATTGATTGCCTATAATAATGAAATTTCTTTGACCACTTATTGCACCTCAAACTCATGCTATTACTTCCAATATTCTTACTACACTTACACCACAAGTGATCGATGCCCCATCACCCATAATTTAACTTGTCATTTCTAGCCATAAGACAAACCATCTCAGTTTAGAGATAATGTTATCCTTCTCACTGGAGAGGACATATTATAACCCAGTACCCTAAAAGTCCCCTACACATAGACATACAAGAAGGTTACAAGAAAATGTTGAATTTGAGAACGAAGTGTATATATAGCCAAATGAGTGGGCCAAAGAAGAATGACATGCATTTGTAACTTAGCTATTTTGAGATGCACTGTGACTACACTAGCACCATTTAAGCATTGGAAACCAATTAATAGCTTTAGTATCTTCATTAGAATTAAAGGCCAACCCCATAAGACTATTATAAATAGTGACTTGTATCAATGCTATAACACACAATATTATCAAAAATATTGGTTTACTACCAACAAACAACACCCACCCACACTTTATATCTTGGATTAACAAAACTTCAATTTTCATAAATCAAAGGTGTTGTTTCTTTAAAGTTTTATTGATATTCTAAAAAACTATGATGTGTTGTTATCATAATATAAGTAGGTAGCCTCATATTGGAAAATACTTAATTATTTGTTCGTGTTCATACAAAAAGTTGAATAGCTAATATGCATATTTTTGTATTCAGAGGAAAGAAGATCATGCTATAAAATTCATATCATTCAAAAAAAGTTTTCTAAAAAAATACTCCAAAAGAGAAGGATAAAAGAAAAGGAAAATGACAGCATTATTTCATTGGCCAACATTAAGTGGGATATCACTAATTATGAGGTTATATTGTTTATCGCAAATATGGAAGACCTTATTAGTAGGCTGACCACACTACCAATTTTTAGCCCCTATTGAAGGATATTATGGATATATTTCTAAATGACTTACTAAATAAACTCTCATATTTGAGAGATATTTAGCCAATTATAGATCTAATTTTAGGCACCTCACCACCATATTTACGACCTTAGTAAATCTATTAATTCAGGAAAAACTTAAATTTTTTTGAACTTATTATCCCTAGATCGATGAACAGAAAGAAGTCAGAAAAACATGAGGCCTTCTTCCTCATAGCCTAAGAAGAGATCATGCTTCAACTTTGGATCATTTATTATCTCATTTTTAATTTATTAATCGAACAATGATTTTGAGATCTTTTGAAATTTTTTTTGAAATCTTACTTTGTCTTATTAAATTGATTCCCTAACCTTATGATTTCTGTATTATTGAGTCTTTTATGTCTTCTACTCATTATATTTCATCATTGGAAAAACATGTTACTAAATAAATTAATTTAATTAATTAAATAAAAAACACTAGCATATACTCAAAAAACCTAGAGAATATTATTAGGTGATTATGTGGTGATCAATGTTTGCTGTGAGAGATTACATCATGAACCCCCCAAAACTTCCCCGCCCATTGGTTAGACTGTTTAGACTTCAGTTAAAACTAGGTGTTCATGTAACTTTTTTTTATGTAATTGAATTATAAAATATACACAAACTCCAATTTTTTAGATCTTTTGCCTTATAGAGAATCACTCCTAATACCTTGTGAGTATTTTAAGCTTTCTAAATCATTATCAAGTGAACAAATCCAACGAAATATGTAGCCCCATCCATTTAGTTAAGATATCAAGTAGAGAAACTCCTACATTATCAAATAGTTTTCACAAAGAATCAAGCATAATAGAGATTTTTAGTAAATTAAAAAAGGCCATCTAGTCTTTGATGGCACTTGGTTTACTAAGGAGAAGCTTCACTACCTAAACCTATAGATGTCAGACTAGTATCAGAGATTTTACCTAGAAAAATGACAAAGTAGCATCCCATACATCACGAGATGTTCCACTAGTGAGCATACTAATTATATTTGGACTCGTAGCCACATCAATTGACTCCTCACCCTTACATTAATATTATCACTAGTATTACAAGGCTTTATTATAGTTCAACCTTATTTATTACACATTTTAATTTAGTTTTTGTTAGTTTACTAAGTTATTTGCATGTACACATTGGTTTAATTCATTTCAATATAAATTAGTAGTTTTCAAATTTTTTTGCTGTAAATTAAGTAAAGAGCATCCCTACAATAATCCTGTAATATTGTCGATACAAAATTTGGCTCAAAATTGTTTTACAAAATCTTAAAATAGAATTTTATGGTATTTTTTCTTTCATAAACCATCACACTCCATTGATATAATCAATTACAATACAAATTTTTGTCACTAATGTTGACCCATTTCTGCCACTCAATCTACATTAACAAATCAGACTTGTTGATATGCTCGAACAAGCCTAATGAAATATGCTGATTTAATGCAACCCATGATGCACTGATCACACAACTCACTACCTCACTACTCAATGGAACACTTCCTGGAACACAGACGTTTTTAAATGATGAGATTTATTAGTTCTGTAGGATTTTAGGGAAATGTTTTTTCTTGAATTCAAATTATTTCTTTGGTAATTTGTGGTGACTTTTAGAATTCTAAAATATCTCTTAAAATTCTAAAATATGTCACTTAGTATTTCTCATTGCCTTCTCTTATTCGTATATTAGCAAATTATTAGTTTATTTTTAAGGCCTCTACAAATAGGGATACTCATCATGTTGTATATAAGACAATTATTAATTGAAGTAATTAAGTGTTGTCAAAAGGCTTGTTCGAAACGAGTGTGTTGTGCATGAACAAGTTTATAGTGTAAATACTAAATTTTTCGTTACAAGGAGAGTGACAGGTTTAAAAGGGGATATCTCAAAGCATTTTCCAATATTCAAAAAAGTGCCAAATCATCGCTGATGTTGTCAACCAATTTATTTCAACTTTCATGAAATTTACTCATTAGATCCCACCTTCTCATCTGTGAATGTGATCATATGATTTCTTGTTTCGTATTCTAAGAAATCAACTTTTGTGTGTACCTTATCCCTTCACTAGCAATATGAGTACTTTGTGTATTAGTCATGGAAACCTTTTTTCAATTGGTAGAGATCCCTTTTATTAAAATCAATGCAAGTCCATTACTTTTTGAAAAGTTTTTACTTGATTGGTGATTCTAAGATTTTTTTATTCTAAAAAAAGCACCTTTGGTAGGCTCTTATGAGAATGTACTGCTTCTACATAAGCACTTCTCATTTGTTTATGAGCTAAAAATAAGATTTAGCATAGCATCCTGCATAAAATAATTAGTATTATATTTCAATAAATTATATTCACTTAATTGTTCAGAAATGAATTTCCAGTACACAATTTAAGGAGGAAAGCATAAAACTAATTAAAGCAAATGATTTTCTTATAGAGAAATTAAGAACGAAGTATTCTTAAGTTAGATGGCAAAAACTAGATGGCTATAGAGGGAGGTGGGAATAAGAAATTCTTAAACTTTAGTTAGGGATTAAATGTCTATTCGCAACATCTGTGGTATTAAAGTTCCAAATAACAAAATTTTAACTAGATAGGAAAAACTTTATGAGGTACTTAAATAATTATTTTAGGCACTATACAAGTTGAGGAATTGTTAAGCAACATATTTAAGTTAACACTAAAAATTATTTCATTTTGACAAAGATATTGATTCTCCATCTGATGGCCATAATAGTCATGTTTTCAAAAAGTATGAAAAAGCTATAGTTTTGGATGAAGCAGAAGCAGCGAAGGACTTCATAGTTGAAAATTCAATTCCTAAAATTATTGCAAGTGCCAACTATTGCTGATTCCCATGACCTAGATTCCAAAATCATTTAAAGACTTTAAGTTTGTTTATGAAATTTTATTGAGAAAGTACAACATAAACTATAACAAATAGGCTTCACATATTACTGGTAAGAATCACATCTCTCAAAGAAGCTTTTTTTTTTATAAATGAAGCACAACTATGGATGAAATGCTTATAACTAAAGAATTAATGGGTTCTCTCAATAGAAAAGTTAGATGTAGGAATTGTGTTCTCAAGCTAGTCATAAAAGTGCACTTTATAGTTTGTCTTCGATTTCCTATATAAGATACAAGAAAAATTCCATTTTCAACTCAATTTAATAGGTTGATTTCAAGGTTATATGTAACACTTGGCTATCCGTCTAAGTCTATGGCATTATTAATAGAGTTTTTACACATAAAGATGGTTAAAACAACAAAACTCTATCTATCCTTTACTATTTATGTGGTCCATTTATGCTTTCAAAAGGTCACTAAAGAGCTCATTTACAAAGAAGAAAGTAATGTTTTATGCAAAACCTTAAGGTTGCCCATTAATTTCTTATGTCTATTATGTTAGTGATATTATAATTTTTAGTAGAGTAGATCTAAGATCAATGAGCTATCTAGGCAAGTTTCTAAAAAAGTTCCAACATTTGTGACGTCTTCAATTAAACAAATGGAAGAGTAAACTAAACACCAGTACAACTATGAATATAACATCTACTTGAAAGATAAGAATGATCATGGTTTTTAACCATGGATCCCCTCCCATTACATATCTATGATATCTTACATTTACTAGCATGAAAAAATAAGTATATTATTAAAGCATTCTAGATAAATGGACAAAGAAGATCATAGGGTGGAACAAAACATTGTTATCCAGGGTGGTAGATTAATCATAGTGAAACAAATATTAAATTCGATTTCAATATTTCCATTAATATGTTATAAAGATCATTAAAATGATTATCAATTGCTTTCTAAGAGAGATGTTGATGTTGTTCACAAGCATCACTAGGTTGCTTTGGACAATGCCTGTGCGACTACAAATGAAAACTGTTTACGATTGAAAGAACTAAATGATATTATGATTACCTTTTCTAGTAAGTTGAGCTAGAAGCTACTATCTAATAAATTGCTTTGGGCCAAGTTCATGAAAGGTAAATACATGATTAGAAATCAAATGGTCACCAACTTAGACACGTGGAAATGCATTTCTCAAATGAAGGAAATGGTGTAAAAGTAAACAAATACATTATCTAGCTTCAAGGTCCTCTACTTTGATCACACCTAAAGAAGAGACATTGAGCATAGTGGTTGCATGGTATGTCATCAAACGAGAGTTCATACTGAAATTAAAAAAACTGGACTTCAATGCGAATTACATCACCATGATCTCTTTGTTTATTTGGGGAATCCAAAAAAAAGGTTATGCCTTTCTTAGAATAATTACATAGACTCAATATTCAGTTGGCATCCAAATTTCCTTACTATCTTAATGTTTAATATGGCATAAAAGGAATGGTCTTTCTTTTCAATTGCATTGGCTATCTATCAAGTTAAGAGACATAACATTTTGAATATTATAAAAAAAGTAGTGGTACCAAATTTTTGAAAGCTCAATAAGTTGATATGTACTTCAAACCATTCCATTTCTAATATGCTAAAAAATTTGGAAAGCAAGGAATAGGAAAATAATCGAGGAAACAAGTGAATTAGTTAAATAAACTTTTAATAATCTTTGTTAGCTATTTTTGTAACATGTTAAAGTGTTTCTCTCTTATGCAAACTATGAAAGTGGATAGGGTCATGGTGTGGTTGG
The DNA here is from genome assembly GCA_023846275.1 of Vanilla planifolia. Taxonomy (NCBI): domain Eukaryota; kingdom Viridiplantae; phylum Streptophyta; class Magnoliopsida; order Asparagales; family Orchidaceae; genus Vanilla; species Vanilla planifolia. The sequence continues at coordinate 41,703 of JAIUJO010000201.1, read as the reverse complement.
GTTTGGTCTCCCCCTTTCATTTCCAAAATTGAAAAGTATAAGTATGATTTTAGTTTTAGGAGAACATAGTGAAGCTCATTATCAATGGAGGTTGCAACAAGGTAATATCTACAGCAAAATGTATCATTTGAGCTTATAAAGGTAACTTAATTTATGCATTGATTTTTTCTTATACTCTCACCACAGTCTTTAGGGCAATAATGAACACTATTATGAAAGTATTTGAATGGTGCTAAAGTATCAACTATACTACAATGGAGATTGAACCTAATCACAATATATTGATTAAGATGATCAAGGAAGCATAAAATTGCATTAAATAGACATTTATAATATTCAAAAAAATTAAGTTGGAGTTTGTGAAACTCTTAAAAATATTGGACTTTCACTTAAAAGAAAGGAAACATAGTAGTAAGAAGATTATAAAAAATAATAAAGGAATTAAAGAATCCCAGAACATAAGAAGAAAAAAATGTTTCCCTTCAATGTGAGGCCCTTCAAAATATGGAAAAAGCACACTTACATACCTTACCGAATCATACAAAGTACAAACTCTATTCACTGTAGTGCAAACTTTACTTGAAGCTTAACTTTTATGATAGTGATGTCATCATCAAATCAAAGAACAAAATGAAATATCACATTATAACAATGTATTTCCATTTTTGTTCATCTCATAATGGATCATTGAGAAAATTGGATAGATATGAATGAAGGTCATTTATGAACAAAGGATTCTTATGTTATACTATTCACAATAGCAACTTCTCTAACTTGGTTGACTATTGCTTCCATCTCATATGAAGTGAGGCTTGCATTATTAAGATTTTACTCTCACCACAATAGTATGGTTGGCTTAATCAACTAATTAGACACATACGTCCACATATAAGAAGTAGAATAATGGACTACAATTTGCAAAAATTTTCAATGGTTATTTCAAGATGATTACCTTTGGATGCTATTCACAACGTTGCACACTCTTACATGGTCAGTTACCATTTTGTTCTGCTATGATGTAAAGATAATACTATTTATTTTTGCACATACCATCATTGGATGTAATGCTAAGATATTGCATATAGCAAATACATCAGCTAACAATAGATATCGTGTGATCATTCTTTTATGGTTAGCTTGCTTTAACTCATTAATCTAACACAATCAATAGTCTCACATCCATGATGCATTGTCTGCTATGTCATTGAACAAGAATATTTCGAAACTCTTATCACATTATATGACTTGTCATAAGACATGGCAATCCCAATCATGTGGGCCAATGTGTCAAAGTTCTAAGACTCCTCAATAATCACATATGCTCTGAACCATGTATTATAGTATGTCATTTGTTACACTTAAAACTAAATATGTAATTATTTCTTGCTAAGCCTAAATATACAAATATCACTTAACCATAATTATGAATTTTATCACATGACCTAGCACTCCTCTTATAGGCACAAGCATGTCTAAAATTTAATATAAAGTTCATCCACACACATTTAAAGAAGCATGCTAATAAGATCATACTAGAATTATCATATTACATATAAAGAAATGAGAGCCTTAAAAGTATTAATTCAATCTTTTTTTATTATAAAAAATACTATATTCCCTCAAGTGAGGAGTTATGCTAATCCTTGATCAAGTCTTTCAAAGGTAAAAGATTACAACGATAAATGTTTTTACTAAACCAAACATATTTTGCATGAATATTTGATGTATAATGAAGGCTTTTCATTCAAACATGATTTTAATTACCATATTTTATAGTCATGTCTTACCTAATGTAGAAATTAAAACTAACTATTGACATCCTAAAGTCAAATCTTTTATTCATACATCTAAACAAAAAATCTTTAATTTATCCAGTGTGTAATCATGTCATTCTAACTTCCACTCTTGACTGACTATATTGAAGAATTTCTACAGTAATTACAATGTTCCACAAATCTATCAATAAAAGTATGTCTAGTGTAGACCGATGAAACTTTCTCTAAGACATAAGTCACAAAGAGATCATCACTTACCTACCTAATATTCATCAGTCCTAACATACATTTCTCAATTAAGGGAACATCATGGATAGTTCATTTGTATAGAAAAATGAAACATTAAAAAATATCAATTAATCACAAAAGCATGCTAATAAAAAAACATAACATTTAACATGGATCAATTATTTTTCTTCATATCGTATAACAACTATGATGACAACTATCCACATCTAAATTTAACAAACAAACCACTTGCTTCACCTAACATTTATCAAGATTTAGGTGAAAAAATCCTTAGTATAATCCAACCATGTGATTCATAAGAAGGACTTTTATAAGGCTAAAGTTTTCCTTTATGGCCATTCTTCATCATCTTTCTCATAGGTGGTTCTTCTTCTTCCCCTTATGTTCTCTCGGATGGCCTTCTTACATATTCTAATGAATTGTGTTTCTTAAAATTTAATAAACATACATGTTAATACATAAATAGGGAAGGCTAATCATGCATAGGTTAGAGGATTTACTAAATAGATTGGTTAAGATTTGTTAGGTTAACAAAGTTAAGAAAATTTTATATAAACATTTATAAACCTTTAATCTCTCTAAATATACTCCATGGTTGGGTTTAAGCTATGCTAATCTCATAATAAAAATTAGTAAATCTTAATGTGACCAACACTATCAAAGTCATTTCCATTCTTTACATTTAGGTCACTTATAAATCAATGCTTGGGAACCAAAGCAACTAAAGTACAAAAAATGTTTATTCAATGCCATTGTATAATAGTAGTATTATACCTATATCATATGGTACGTTTACCAAAGTCTTATTTTACTAACAAACTTTTTCTCTTATCATAATTATGTGATCTAGTCTTCATAAATGTTTTATAGATACATTACAAACACATTCCTGCATCACAACCCAAAAATTCTCTTAATTGATTATCCTGAAAAAATATTTCCAAGCAAATTATAATATCTTTAGCTCATGAGATATAGAAATCTTTGAACTTTAGATGTTTTCCTTCTAATATTATCATACTTGTATGATACATTGCCTTGTGCATATATGATCAGAATGTTACCAAGACCAACCTCTTGTTTTCACATTAATGCACTTGTTTGTGAATGGATATGCTTGATATCATCACAAGTTAGCTTTGCATGCATTCACAATTTGCTGTAGGTCATAATATATCTTGCCACATGCGATGTTATAGTAGAATGTGAAGCATCTAACTTTAATGATCATGACATTATCATACTATACAACAACTACGTTTTACTTGCATGAACAAAATAGGCTTTACACTTACCTCCCAATTTCATTTTATATTTGATTGTAACATTTGTTTAGCAAAAACTAAACTATACAATATTTATAATTAGGCCCTCATTTAGGTTTCTTCACCCATCTTAATTGGGATTTCAGCCATAAAATCAAGAAAAAGACCTTAGCCATTTGCCAAGAGCTTCACTTACCTCCATTGATGTATCCTCATGTTGGGACTACCTATTCAAAAGGACCTTGATCAAGGTATACATAGATTTCTTTGCTATCTAGCACTAAACTCAAAAATATGCATCAACTATTCCAAAAACAAGGTAAATTGAGATCCTCATTCTACTCTTAGACGTCTTATAAAGGATCTTGTGGATATTTCATGAAATTGGATAAATGAAAAATATCATGTATCCAAATTAGTTCCTCTAGTAGCTAAAGTGTACATATTTCTTTAAATTGGATAAATGAAATTGAATAATCCTTGCACAACTAACCTTAAAGAATATCCCATCCTTATTATGAAAATATTTATTTATGAATCTCTTTAGTAGTCTCTTTTACAAATTTAGACCCAAATTAATACCTAGAGTTAGCCTCTACATAAAAGATTCGAAACCTACAACACAGACCATCAATGGCCTCAAATTGTACCATGATAACGAGAAATTATTAGCTATTGTTAAACAAAAATTCCACTAATGTTAAATTCTTAAACCTATTTGGATAAGATTGCTTACTTTGCCTTCAAAAATTTAGCAAGTAAATTCTCTTCTTAATTATCCATCCCTAAATGAGTGACAAACAATACTAAATCTAAGAATAGTAACCATCTCTTAATGCAAAAAAATTCCTAAATGAGGATGCAAGATTTGAGTCATGGCCTTAAAGAATCACTCATGGTACTTCTATTGAAGATATCTCAAATCATCTAACAAATTATCATGTATACTAAATGAGTTGAGTTGAGTACTACAAATTACACCATAACTGACCAGAGTCTGACTAAAATTAAACATAGCCTCTCTCTTTTTTATTTTCTTATAAACATGGATCTAAGGGTCAGGCCTTACTGAAAGCTTCAAGTGCTAAATTGCCCATTTCTTGTGTACTATTTTTTTCAAAACCATAACTTTTAATAAGTTCTAACTAGAGTTGCTACCTAAACTTATGATTCCTTTGAGTAAGGATATTTTTAAGATGCATGTTGTCAATAAAAACTTTAACATGAACTACTATATAAGCAATGTCACATATCTTAATTGATGTCCTGAGATGATGTATCTAATATAACTGGTTTGAACTAGTTATATAAGTGCTCAAGAAGTGGCTTTTGATGACCAAGAGAAAACCTGGCCAATACTTTAATAACCATAACTAAATTGTAAAGGAAACTTAGCAATGAAGAGTAAGGAGGAGGACTAAAGACCTTGAAGAAAGAGAAACAAAACTTTGTTGAAGAAGTGCATTACTTTGATGACATATGATACACCTTAAACTATGTAGGAAAATCTAGTGCCAACTTTAGCATTAAATATTAAGCACTTTCTTATGAACGCATGCCTAGTTCTTTAGATTTCCAAAAGGAAATTGAGATTAAACACTTGAATGGAACTTTTATTAGCTAAGGGATGATATGAATTAGATTTTCGATAACTTCATACTTGATTGAACTAAAAATGATGACTTGAAAAAATATATCATAGATTTCATCATGCTTGAATGATTTAATTATGCTAGATAAGGAAAGAAAACTCAGATCTATCTTATATTCAATAACTTGTTACTAATGCAATCTATGTTCAGTTAATGCACAAGAGGTTGGTGAATTATGCTTTTAAACCATTTTCTATTACGAAACCTTTTCATAAATAAAAATTTGGTAATCATAAAATCATTAATATAAAAATTTTTCTAAATAAAAATGTAAAAAGAAAATATATTTTTTTTAGTTTTCTAAATTTTTTCAATAATATATATTATTCTTAATAAAATACATTTTGAAACTTTCTTTCATATATGTTTTAAATTAAATATTATTAATTAAAAACTTCAAAAATTACACAATAACAGAGAAATTAAAAATGATAATATAATTATATGGTTTAGCCTAACCCGTGTCTATGTCCAAAATAGTCAATCTAACCAAGATTTTATTGTCAAAACTACTCCCTTTTATTAGGGCATTTAGAGTTAACCTTTACAAATAATACCCTTTTGCAACAATAGGTAGGGGTTCATTGACGCAATATTTATTATAAAAGTTTACAATGTTGAGATATAATTCAAAATAATAATTTGTCAAATTGTTTTATTACTTAATGGTGAAAGCATATATGACACAACTTTATTGAATATGATGTTAGAATATTAGTGCACATATGAAAATTGTTGAAACAACCTAAAAGACATAATTTTGAAATATTAAATCCAAAACATTGATCAATGTGTGCAAATTGTATTAAGAAAAATGGAATGAACAACGATATTGAACTATTACAATCTTTTTAGAAAAATAAAAAAGGAATAAAAAATAAATAATTAATTATAAAGAAGTCATCAGTAAGATGTGCAATTAAAGAGAATACTGAAGCAAGAAAGAGAAAAAATTAGTCGCAAACACAGCTCCAATTTTATTGAAACTTTTTGTTTTCTTCTTGTCTTCCCAAAAACATCATGTAGTAAGGTAAAATCATCTATTCTAAAAGTCCTAAGGGTCCTCTATCTATATTAGAATATTTTTTGATCAAAATATAATTCTTTTAGGGACTATTAAGGTAACCAAAATAGCCATTACAATCATGGAGTTCTAAACAAACACAACCGACTTTCTAACAAAACTGATTACAAGTAAGGATCATCTGATCTAGGCACACGAAAAAGGTGTCATTCAATCAAGATACCGAATAAATGGTCAAGATGTAATCCATATGTGTAAGAGCAATTTTCACAAAGACAGACATGATCTTAGCCATTTAATCAAGTTTGATGGATGAATGGCAAGATGATATTCACTATTCACAAATATGGAGAAGATCTTAAACAATTGATTAGGTTTTATAGATGGTTGGTAAAATGCAAATTACTATTCAAATTGGCAACACTTATCTCATTCATTTGATTATGTTTGTTGGATGAATGGTTACAAGAATTCTACTATCTACAAAAGTGAGGTAATCCTGATAGTTTGATCACAAAAACACATGACCAAGCAATAATATTTAGCTCTAGTTCAAAAGCACATAAGGCCAATTTTTAGTCCTACATCATAGACATGTATGTGAACTTTGGCATTTATAACTCTTGCTTTAAGAATATTGGTCAGCCAATTGGGATTGGTCTCCTCACGATGCCCTTGGAAGGTAATGACCCAACCCACAAATGCATATGGGTCCGACTTCACTTGATCTAATAACTACCCACTTTATAAGTTCATTCCAACATGATACACCAAAAATTTTGTCCAAGAAGTATTTCCAAACCAAATTTAACCTAAGCCACTAAGGTTCTAACTAAGACATGGGCCTAACCTAACTTGGTTCAGCCAGTCTCCTTACCTAGGGCTCTTTAGGTCTATTTCCTCACACTTTGGGCTGCTTGACCTGAGCTTTTGGCTTGGCCTTTGTGTTGGATTCTAAGGCTAGATCTTTTGTTTCCTTTTCCAAAATCATCTTTTCCATATTTTTTTTGTTACATTTGAAGTATTTTTGTTGCTACTAAATCTTTAAAATATTTTCACAACTACTAAAATAATAATACATTAAAAGTCAATAATAATGTATGTGAATGAATGACATCATGCAACCTAATTATGCTATATGTAAACAAGTTATAGGATAAACTAACAAAGCAAAAACATTTTTGAAGATTGATCTCTACTGGTTAGCTTGTCGACCAAAAGTTTTATAACTAACCTTTGATAAGTCAATTAAGCCATTGCTAGAGTAACAATAACAGCACTACTTATCATTACTTCACTTATAAATTGCTCGATGAAATATTTGATCAAAGATCTCCAATTGATTCATCTTATAATAGCTTGAGATGCATCACTTGAAAGATACTTGTCAAAAACTAGTGGTGAAAACTAACACAATGGTTTTGAATCATTAAAGAAGTAGTGCCACTATCAAGGATAAAACAATCTATCATTTTTATGATAACAAAACCAATGACAAAATAGTGAAAAGAAAAGATATAAATCATGCAAGCATACATATGCTCCCCTTACATTCTTGTTCATCCTTAATATACGAAATTCATAAAATTGTTCCGCAAACTTGGGATGTAATGATGTTTTTCATTTCATACATATCTTTCCCCTTTTTTTGTCATGCATAAAAAAAAAAAGCAAAACTGAAAGATGCAAACAAGAGGTGCACATAACAAAATATTTGTGCACAATTTTCTTTAAACAACTAAGGGTACAAGTTAAAAAAAAGTTTTGTTAAAAAAATATCAAAAACAAAAGTGATTTATAATTTTTATACATAAAAAAGCAAATAGTAAAACTTCATAAGACAATATTTTAGCAAATCTTGCCAAAAACATAACAATAATAATTAATTGTTATAAATTCTATCCATTTTTAGTCTAATAATAGTGATGATTTTGAACTCTGTTACTCTCTTTATTTATGTTTTTTTAATAATTTCTATGACAACTCAACTTAGAACTAGGCCATAAAATTAAATATTCTTACAAAGGGTTCTCCCCCATTTAAGTTAAAAAGAAGTGTAGGATATATAATAGAACCTTTGATATGCATCTATAAAATAAAAGAACAACATATAATTCCCAATTAATGAACTAGGTTTTGCAAATTCTAACAATAAAGACTAAGATAATTCACTTATAGAAATTATTTGTAACTTCAGTATGACTATATGGACTAGCAACACCAAATATCTCTTCAAAACCTAAAAACAACAATCTAGTTTATATCGAACAAAATTATTTCTTTAATCCAAATTATTGAATGTTTTAAAAAAAAGATCAAGTGTACAATTAACTGGTAAACTTCTTAACTCCCCCTAAAATCACACTTATGCTCTCCTAAGTTCTAGAATTAGAGTCCTATTCTTTTGTAATCACTCAAAATCCATCTATAGAAAGGAATCTAAAAATAACAATTTCTCAAAATTCAACTAAGTTTTTAATAAATATGTAGGTTATTCTCTTTATTAGTTACATCATTAAATTTCCAACAAATCATCCAAGAGTTTAACATGTATGAATATTCTATATAACCCTAAGCTCAAAGTTAAATTCTTTCTTAAATGCTAGGTGAGCCCATTATCATGTACCCTTCAAGTGCAAATCCCCTATTATCACTCAATAAGAGAATGATTGGCCTAGGCATCACATATTAGTATTGATTCTAACTTCGAGGCATTCTTTCATAATCATATGGAAGATAACTTCATGCCATTAACTTGTTAATCAAGCACAATGACCAATGGTATGAATCAATGGTTTCTCTTATACTAGTTTTGATTACTATCACAAAATAATCAATAGAATGATAAAACTAATCTACCTTACTTGGAGAATTCTCCTTTGTAATGATAGGAAGAGTCAACATCAAACTATTAAAAAGCAATGTCACTATGAATGTTTTGCTATCATAAGCTAGTTATCCCTATGGTAACTTCTCGGACACCTCTAGCTTCAATTTTGGAACCCTAAAGGATAGATAGTACACGTTTTCATGGTTTGTTTTTGTATGGAAATAAAAATCAAAGATGCTTTTGCTAATTTCTTCTACCTGAAATTTTTATTCTCAATGAGTTCTACTTAGGACACCAACGTTTTCATTTAACCTATGCGTCATTGTACCAAATAGCATCATCTAACAATGTCTTCCACATAGATAAAGCCATTGATGTAAGACATGGAGCCAAAACTAAAGGCTAAGCCTTGCCTCTATCTCACTGAATTAGTAAAAGAATAGGAGAAGCAATGGTATTTCAATTTGATCGGCTTGTCAACTCCCACTTATGCTACACCTCTCAAATCATTTGACAAAGTAGAACAAGAGTGAAGCTTAAAAGGTCTTCATTGCTAGCTAATTCTTCCAAGCCTATTCCCTTGGTTGTAGTTTTCATTGGATAATTGATAGGGATAGTGGGAATCTCATAAATACATTCATGCACATTACAATATAGGTGACGAGGTGTTTGGCTACATAAAGAGAGTCATAGTTACTCCTCCACTTAACCATGCTTGGTTAAATTTCTTCACTTTGACATTTAGAGTAGTACACATAAATTACATTGCAAGAGCATCTTGAGAACCAATGCAATACAATGTTTAATTTAAATAGTCTGACTGCTAATGTTTGGACTAGTTTTGCATTGATTGTTTGACGCAAAGGGAAGCCATCATAGGGCTCATTGTCAATTCATCCACCAGCTGGCACATGTCAACCCACTCTCACCATATGAGCAGTTTAAGCAGTTTATCAATAATCAATTAGTTCAAGACTTGGACCCTCGTGCCCTAACCCTTAGAGCCAATCCCTTTCCTGAAGTTACTTATCAATTATGTTGACTTAACTAACCTACATCACTCCAATGATCAGGCATAGAAGGCACTTACCAATTCCAAATTTTAAGGGTCATTAAGGTTACATCAGACATCGCTCAACTTGTAGTACCTGTTTAACTGCTTAGCCTTACATCTGGCTAAGCCATTTCTAGGGCTTATGGGCAAGAAGAAAGAAAAATCTGTATAAGAACCAACTTATGTCTCCACTTGAAATTTCCATTGACCAACACATCTCAATCAGAGAATTTTTAAGTACACTCACTTTCCATGCTGGTGCCAAATGGAACTCCCCAATGGGTTTCCCTATCTCTTAAGATTTGTAAACCCAAGAACAAGCACAATTCAAATGGCACATTTCTCCCTTTAGCCTTCAAAATTTACATTTGAATATTTGCTACTTCCACTAAAATCTGCACCAATTTATACTCCACATAGGCTGGTGTCTTACATTTTGTAAAATCCATTGCACCTTCCTACTCATCAGTGCAATGCATTACATTGATAGCCTGGTACTAGTCACACACTTAATCAACCAACATCATGACCATTGTCTTATTGTCTTAATCAACCAACACCCTTTGTGGTATCTACATTAGCATATAGTTAGGCACTACAACTCAACTTTTTATTCATCCTACATCCTAGGTTTTTGTTGCCAAAACTTGCCCACTAGGAGCTTAGATTTCTTGACTCAACCCATCAAAGAACCCAAGCCTTCCTACTTATTTAAATTTTAATAATAGATCGAGGGCATTATCTCTTGATGCCACTAACCATTTACTTTACCTAATAAAACTCTGATTGCTACTCCAACAATCAAAAGGAAAAATGTGAAGGGAACTAATGACCAGATAGTTTGATTAGTCTTTAGCTCAAATACCCAAGTTATGTTAATGATTTGTATATCAGTTTTGCTGCAAGCTTCTAATAGAGTTTCCTTTTGCTTCACATACTTTAAGCATTGTTCAACATCTTTTGGGTCTCAATAAGAATTCTCAAACTTGAACCAATTGCAAAAGATATTGGTTAGTTCACATCTCACCGGTCAAATGAGGGTCCCAGTAATTGCTTCTGTGAGCCTTCTGAACTTGCATGCTCATTGACTCATAAGCACTTCAGACTCCATTGTTTGTGTCAGAATGGGAGACCACTAGTCAAAGAAAATGCATGTGGTGTAGCAATGCCATGCATTGATGGATTTGAGCATTTTGATCAACCACAATGACAATTTCTCCACTAGAGATGTCTACCTAAGCACCTTCTATCAGGATGTCCTAAGAAGGTCCACTTCTTGAGAAATGCAATAAACCATTTGATGATAATTTCAAACACTTTTTAACTCTCTTTTGAAAGTCCTTTTCATCATTTCCTCTTGATACTTGTTTCCTATTGATCTTTTGTAACTATTTTTCCTTGGATTGAAATATCATTCAATTTGGGTTGCATTCCTAATGGACATGACTCATTGACAAGGCCTAATGTAGAAATATGGTTTGAGCTTAATGAGGCTTTCACCTTCCCTAATGCCCCATTTTAGGGGACCTTATCTTGATCTATCACTAAGGACACCATTCTACACTATAATTCATACTTCAAGCAGCCCCATTTCCACTCTATCTTGGTCCTATTTTTCTCATCATTACAAAAGGAATCTTTATAAGTTCTTTCTTCATTACATAGTTATTTGTTAAAACTTAGTTGGTAGCCTGACCTAGCAAGGGGTATTGATTCAACACAATGGTGCAAGTAGTTGGATTAAGAGCAATGACTTGTTGTGTTGTAACATATATTTCTACTATTTAATACCATGACACTCAATGGCATCTACCTCTTACCACGTTGATAGCTAACCATCACCCAATGAATTAACACACCTTGTCATAGCATGGCGTGACATGGATCACCTCCAAATGGGGCCTGGGACCCAAATAAAAAATTTAAAGCTTTCTTAAGAAGAAATAAATCACATTCACCCATGTAACCCTCTAGCATACTTTGTGTTAAAAAATGGGTGGTTCACACTATTTTACAATTTATAGCACTTGACATTTTGTTGCATTCTTAATCAATGCATGAGCAAAGATATCCATTGTTGAGATTCATTTGACATTCAATTGCAAGCTCTAGCAAACCTAGTTATGCACAACAGACTCGTTACCAGCTTAACATTTGCTCTCCCTCACTACATGACCAAGCCCATAGCTTATTGTTTATACCCGATAGTGATGAGCTCCACATGGATGCAAGAGCACACATGATGGAAGAATGTGACGTGGAATAGTCATCACACCCCTACTTGTTGCACTTGTTGCACAGATTACTCAATAATTTATATTCCCCATCAAAGATCCTTTTGCAAATTCACCTATATAAACCTTGTTATAACTTCTTTCTTTAAATGATAGGGTCAACGGTCTTCTTATTGAATCAATCGTCATGGCAAATTGCTCACATTGCAATGATCTAAGCACATCATTAAAACACTGAATCGATAAGAGCAATGTGCAATGTGTAAAATGGGTTGGGACGTAGAAGTTGTAAGCTAGTGACTCACACTTACTAATAATTGCTCATTGAAGACCAACAATTGGAATGATCTATCCTCATAATGATGAAATATTCAAAAGATTCCTTAATCCTTTCGACCAAGGAAATGGAATTGTTGAATGCATTAGTGTAGCATGTCCATAGTCCAAAAAATTTAAGGGCATCATAGAACTATTATAACCTAAAACTTCCATTGCTTATGCAGCCAAGGTCCCTCTGTGAACTTTTCATATGACTTGCTCTCCATATTGCTTGTTAAACCAAACAAATTACTCCTCTAATGAAGAATGGTCATGCAATAGCACCCATAAAATTAATAAAGAGCTCTCAATCTATAAATCTATGTTATGTCTAGACCTAGTATGCTTCCTCAAGTTGAGCCAATTTAAGCCATAGCTCCTCTTCTGGTGAAGCTCACTAATGATGCTTCTTAAGGAATGTGGTGGTTTAGAATCAGTGATTTTTTTCGTTAAAAAGTGATAATTATTAAGAATCACAGAGTGGTCCTAGCTCAACAAGGCAGGTTATGGATACAGGTTTTAAATTCTACATATGCTATGACAAATTACAATCTCTATTTACCTCAAAGGGCACATATAGTTGCAAATTACAAGTTTATCCAATGCCTTCGACTTTGGGGTATACTGTGTGATGAGTTGTAGAAGGTAAGAATGTTTTTTTCTATATGATAATAGTTTGGGATTTCTCTAAATGTTATATGGGTGACATTCACCATTGTACAACTTGAGTATCCAACAAATATAGAGGAGCTTGGTAAGGCAAATGGAGAATAAGATTGTGACAAAACAAAAAAAATATTTGATACCAATCTAGTATCAAGGGTTTTATAATTACCTTGGGCTAAACAAAATGCAAAAAACATATTGCACTTTAGGAAAAATGAAGACACAGTGTTGGAAGCCAAATTCATATATTATAGCATCTTTATTTGTCCAAATTTGTTGAGGGATGAAACTTGGGCTTGGAAGATAACAGTACAACATTGGGTGAAGGTATTCTTATGGAGATTGATCTCAAATCCTATTCCAACATCCTCATGGTTTTGTGTCAGAGGCCATACAATGCAAGATACTTACCCATAATAATGCAAGAATGAGGAAAAAATAAAGAATTACTTTTAAGAATGTTATAAAAAAAATAAAGTATAGGAAAGTAGCATCTCAAATGCAATCATAAGAAGAAGAAGAAGAAGTCGAGGAAGAGAAAGAAGAAAAAGAGCATGAAGAAGATGACGAAAAGGAAGATTAAGAAAAGAAGTGGAAGAAGAAGAATAAGAAAAAGGAGGAGAAGAAGAAGTAGAAGTAGAAGAAGAAGAAGAAGAAGAAGAAGAAGAAGAAAAGGAAGAAGAAGAAGAAGAAGTAGAAGGTGAAGATGATGAAGAAGAAGAAGAAGAAGTTCTATAAGAAAAAGAAAAAGAAGATGTTGATGATGAAGAAAAAGGAGAAGGAGAAGAAAAAGAAAAAGGAGAAGGCGAAAAAGAAGTTGAAGAAGTAGATGAAGAAGTAGTAGAAGAAGAAGAAGAAGAAGCGGAAGAATTGGATGAAGAAGAAGAAGAAGAAGAAGAAGAATTAGAAGGATAACAGAAAGAAGAAGAAGAAGAACAAGAAGAAGAACTGGTAAAAGAGGAAGAACAAGAAGAAGAGGAAGAAGAAGAAGAAGAAGAGGATGAAGAAGTAGTTGTACCAATAGTAGTAGTAGTAGAAGAAGAAGAAGAAGAGAGGAAGAAGAAGAAGAAGAGGAAGAAGAAGAAGAAGTGGAACAAGAAGACGAAGAGGAAGAAGATGAAGCAGAATAGTGGAAG